>JBBPCS010000226.1:12459615-12472740 GCA_037974645.1 Hollardia meadi
CCCCCCCCCCCCCCCATCATTTATTAATTCACTATCACTATTGATTCTCTCAAAATAATCTTGTGAACTTTTAATCAGGGGGTTTGTTAAAAGGCCAGAATCCATGTAAAATCTTTAGATGTTTACATTTTAATTGGATTACGAGTTGAACAACAGACACATTTGAAAGTAATCGGATTATTGATTAATCCCAGTATACTCCAGAGTTTCCCCACACCCCAGATTCCTGTGTGGGCATTTTCATTCAAAATATGTCTCCCAGCAGCTGATCTTCACAAACTGCGGAAACCTATCCATCACTGAGATGGGTGCAGTGTAGCCAGTGAGGGCAGTGTAATCATCCTCAGTCCTGCTGTCATAGGCCGTGGAGTGGAGTTAAGAGGAGTGAGAGAACTTTACCTAGACTTGATTAGACAAGAGTTGACTGTTGATCGCTGTGGGCTGTGTTCATTATCCAAGGGTCTCACTTTGAGGCTTTGAGTCAGACCACAGTCAAAATGTAATATGTGCGTCTAATTGACTGCATAAATTGAAAATTGGGGTCTTGCGCTTTCCTGACAGGAATAAAGATATATTGCAAAATTCATTTTGATTTACACTATAAAAAATGTTTTTGGCACTTTTAGCTGATATTATACATAATATATTTTATATTAGATGAACAGTATGGGTGTGTGTACCTGTCATGACAGAATAGCCTGCCTTTTTAGCTTGTCTTTTTAGCTTGTCGTGTGTGGGGTTTCTGGTAAACTGAAGATCCTGTAAATACATGTTTTAAGCCATGTAAAAATGCTTTGTTTTGAATAACAATTTGTTTCTGATATGGTGTTTTACATTAAAAATTCCAATTATGAGCGATTTCTTCTCCCTTATGGAGCTCTAAAAGTTTAACTGCTGGACACAAGCTGCCTCCAGTAGTTCACTGAAAAACATCTGTCCACTTCTCACTTATGCAAGCTGCATATTGGACCATGATTGGCCTCCAAACTAATTGCGATGTCACAAAATCCCGCTGGCACGTACACGAGTTAAACTCAGATTTAAGAGGAGCACAGGTAAGCTTCCCTCCCTCTTAAGCGTATAAATGTGAAAAATCCACTCTTAATCTCTGCACATACATTGTTCTGCAGAGTGAAAGTTTTAAGTGACATTTTTGTGTGGAGGGACAATGAGGGTTATAGTGAATTACAGAAGATTAACACCAGCTAACCTAAAAGACTTTAAAACATAAACATAGGCATAAGCATAAGCACTGGATTTTTGAGGCCGATAGTGATAATAATTTTTTAAAAAAGGCTAATGACGATATCGGCTGATATTCGTTCTGTAGTATAAATGCATAACAGCAAGGATCACTCAAAATGTGACAAAGACATGTATGAGTGATTTAATACTTCAATACTATAATTTCTTTTCACTTTAAAATCCAATCTTTATGGAAGATGGTACATATTTTGCCAACCAGTATAGCCTACACTGATCGGCCACAACATTAAAACCACTGACAGTTGAAATGAATAACATTGACCTGCTACAGTGCAATGTTCTGCTGGGAAACCCTGGATCCTGGCATTCATGTGGATGCAAATTGACACAAACCATCCACCCAAACACCCTTGCAGAACAAACCCCCCACGACACTGGCACACCTCGATGACATTCGTCCCCCAGCAGGACAATGTGTGCTGCCACGCCACAAAAACTGCTCAGTGGTCTTCTGTCAGTGGTTTTAGTGTTGTGGCTGATCGGTGTGTAAGAGTTCTATTATAGGCTGTATTTTGTGCTGAACACTTGCCTACGTGTTAGATCTTTTTAGCATGGACAGCATCATTTTATCTGGTGAAGTCCACGGTTGCACATGCAGGGGGGTTGTCTGGAGTTTAGCTCTAGGTCACACATTAATATTCAGGACCATTAAAGACCAATCAGTTCAGGTTTGAGGGTTCAGCTCAGACTCTTTTGAACAACACAAGTCCCCGAATTCACATATGATTTATATTCATAGATACCATCAGTGTCTGTGAAGTGCAAAGTTTGGCTTGACTTAAGTTGGAGACGTAACCTACATTTATATTTTTAAAAAAAAAAGTACCTTCTTGATTTTATTGATCAGTTCCTTTCTCGCCAGCAAACGGCCATTAGGAAAACAAATGAATCTCTCCCTAGCCAAATTGCCAGAGTTTTGGAAAGTCTGCCTCAATTCTGTCAAAGATATATACACAGATAAACTGTGGAATTGTCTGCCTCAGTAGCGTGATCATTCATCATGCTGGCAGAAACCCAGGACTTTTGGCTGTCAGATGGGAGAAGGAGCTGCTGTTATAGAACTGCATGGTATACATTCATGGGCACGCATCAACCCTGTGGTCTCATGAGGCTTTCCCTGTGATGTGCAGATTGATTTGATTGATATCAGGTTGGTGAGTAAAACCGAGTCATTTCTATGCATCCTTTCCATTGCCTGGTGGCACCTCTGGCGTCTGTCCTACCTGTGAGCACAAAAGCACAAAACTAATGATTATGGAACCAGAGAGAGACTCAACTGCAGCACATACTGCTGCCATGGTAAAAACCAGTCCAAAAAAATAGCGAAATGACAGCTAATAATTGCAAATAAAGTGCCGCACTCTTCGAGAGTAAGTTGGAATCATTCTGGCAAAGTGCTACAATTGAGGATAATTATACTCTAACTTTTGCTTTTTATCTGGACCAAACTTATTCAAGTGCTCCCTTCTACTCTGACATTCCTGATTGCAGTTTTGCCTCGCCTTCCCAATTGTACGGCTTCCTTGATTTGGTGCCGGCAACAAAATATTTCCTGTGTTTTCTCAATCAGGGTGCTGTGAAATGTCTGTCATTCAGTTTGATACCCGAGACCCCCCCCTTTTTTTTTACCCTCCCAAATGCATTTCCTCCTGCCTGTAGACATCACCTCTCCAAAGTGCACAGCAATACCTGTGTTCAGAGAGACACACAGATGCCTGTATCTGTCGTCGCTGTCGGCAAACTGGAGAACTACAGTATCATGCTTGTCCAGCTCAGGGACCGGTCAGAAATGTTACAAAGATCCACACTGTGGAACATGCTGGTACAATAATTAGGAATAAAACCTCTGCATGCTAATCTACCTTAATTTACAGCAGTCTGATAATTGTGATGATGAAAAAAAATAAAACATTATTAAATAACACAGATCTTACACACACATTAATCACGACTGAAGCAAATGGGGGAAAAAAAAAAATTGGATTCCATGTTTACTGCCCTCCGCTGAAATGCATGATTGAACTGCAATATTCTTTTTGGTGATCACCATCTGGAGGTCAGAGTACAAATCTTGGATTTTATGTTCCCACCCATCCTCAATTTGGCCATAATGAGCTGCCAAACGGCCTCAGTGCAGCTTGAGTGTGAAACACCTGCAAACCCCCAGTCGCATGTTAAAAGGCATTTATGGATTCCTGTGGGTCGCATCTCTAACACTTTTATGCTGTCTTGTAAGCCAGATGGATGTGTGTTCCTGAGGCAAATTATTCTTTATTATTTGCCAAATGAATGCTTTCAGAGCCCAGAGGCACAGTTCAGTTGCAAGGATGAAACACCTTGGTTTGAAAAACAAAACAATGCCTTTTTTTTTTTTATATCACTGCAGCAGTCGAGAGCAGAGTTCAATTAGGGTATGGCGCAGGAATAATATACATGTAAAACACAACTATTTGTATTTAAATAGTGAAGTGACAGATGGATGGTGTGAGATTCTCTAACAAACGTCTTTATCTCCCTGGTGGCTTGTTGAAGAGAGTGATCAGGTCTGTGTGACAGGTTGGCACAAAGCTCGGGTTCGGCTTTTCAGCGTTTCTGTTTTCCTCCCACCACAGCAGGCAAATAAATCTCTCATCCATCCAATGTACTGTACCACATATCCCCATTTTTATCTCACAACTTTTCCTCCAATTACAGTATGTACCTGGTAATTGCAGTAATTTCAGAAGAAATAAAAGTTTTGGCATCATGGATCTTGATAATAATTACTAATGGGCTGCCGTTGCATTTACAGAGATTCATTTGTGACCTGAACATCTTCTGAGTGCTTGTGGGTTGTTTTTTCCCCCCATGTGCTTGAATGTGGGTAAAGTACTGTATTTATATGTGCACACTGAATGAATACACGACAAATTTCATATCCATTAAGTTTCAGTTAAGTCATTTTTGTGTTTTTTGAAGAAGTGACACGTATCAACTATTGATCATGATCCCACTTACAATTACGTGGATTCTCTGCCATCCAGGTCATGGTAATCTAATCAGGCGCAACAACATTGTCGTTCCATATGTGGCTATAGCGTGTCGGAGAAACTTACAAGGATTTTCTCCAAACACAACATCCAAGTTCACTTCAGGCCCAGCAACACCCTTAGACAAATACTGGCTCATCCCATGGACAAAACACCCAAAAACAAGCTAAGCAATGTTGTACATATATGTAGTTCAGTGCAGCAAGGAGTGCACAGACCTATACATACTGTAGGGGCTGGGTGGGTCAACGACTCACATGGGACCACCCTTCAAGGTGCCAACGACCCTACTAGAGGTTAAATGCGTGAGACTCCACATCAATTGTTCAGAACTGAAGAAGCCTTTCGGATGAGAGGTGAAACGTCCTCAAGAGTCTAGTTGCTTTCGACTCAAGCACTTAAGATGCCCATATTACAGTGTCTTGTCATATGTAAGCAAAGATTGACCAGGTCAAATTAATTGTCCACCTGTTGTGAAGGCCCAATAATTCAGGATGCTTAATCCTTAATTACTGCCTGTTTTTGGAAATAAGAAACTAGACTTAAAAGGACTAATTACAGTAAAGAAGCCTCCTAGTCACTTCAGAGACCAGTTTTAAAAAAAAAAAAGACCAGCACAGATCCAGTGAATATACATTTGCAGTCTTTGAGCTGGATTTGAACCCTTAGTTCTGTGTTGTACTTCTCAGTAGGGCTCGACACTTTGTTGGTAACCACCCAAATGTGTATGAAAAACCCAAAACTGGTATGACAAAACAAGAACTGCAATCCTATTAGTTTTTTTCTTTGGTCAGAAAGTTTCTGATTTTCTTCAAAGGTCTGGTGTTGCAGCTAGTGGTTCCATGATGTTTTAAGAAAAATATGCTTAGCTTGTTTTTGGTGAGAGTTAGATGAAAAGATTAATACTGCTTTAATGTCTGAACTCTGAAGCTAAAACCAGTAAGCAATTACAGTATCTTAGCTCACCATAAAAACTGCAACATGCTTCATTCACAATAAACATCTAGAATAAAAACAACAGTAAATGAATGCAATGATACTCACAATAAGCTCCCAAGATTTCTACCCTTCAGCTCTCTCTGTTCTGACACAAAATTGCAGAGTGAGTGTGAAACTGTAACTTTTTTTTTTTTTTTGTTTAAGTATGAGAACAGTCAGAGCACACAGCTGCAGGATCAGCCGGGGAGCAAAAACTTTTTTGTGTAGAGAAACCTCCCAGAAAAATGTAACTATAAGACTGACATTTACTCGTCCAAGGACTTTTTTTTTTTTTGCCTCTGTCTTGACTGATGTGACTTGACTCATCTTTCAAAAGCCCGCTTTGAACCTTCACAAGAAGAAGCTCTTAAAGCCTTTTTATTTCCTGCCCTTTCACACTGCGGGAGCAATTACGCTACTTCCATTTAATCTCCCCTCCGTGTCCACACTTCACATCTGCGGCACCCGGATGACGGGATGTTGATGAGGAGTTTCGGAGCAATTTCAGAAGTCTGTTTGAACAGCATTGTTTCTTCAAGCCCTGCTGACAGCTGGTCCACGCATTGAGTTGTGTGTGGCCTTGGGTTCCTGTGAAAAAGTGAGAACAGTGGACTTTCTCCCCACTTTTAGACATGAAGTGTTTAGAATTCTGAATGTTCACCTTCGAACATGTAACATTCATCTTCATTTGCATGCTTCTGTGGGAACTCCAAATTGATTCTCTGCTCGTAGAAGCTGGAGGCATTGAAATTACAAACATGATCTTTTATTATGGACATATGCATGCTTTGTTTATTAATGGGAGATTTGATTTGCATATGAATTGACCCTCATTAATTCAGATTGTTCAGACTGTTGTGCTGCTTTGTACAACGAATGTTGCCAACCTCGTCTGAGTTTCTGTGAATGTAGTCCGTTTTCTCGTCTGGCTTCTGTGAATGGGACAAAGTCATTTTGTCTACTGCAATGAGTTCTACCTAATGTCATTAATTGTCTGTTAATGGTTAACTGTCTATTAATGGTTAATAACACTTCCTTGGATAACTTCTGACTTGCAGCTAATGAAAAATCCCTTTGACAGATGATTAAAACCCTTTTTAGTGACTTACTAACATTATTGATTTGCAGACATGATGGTGTAGAAAATATAAGAAAAATTATATTAAAGGATTACCACTATATAACAGCATGAAATAGGTATGATATACATGGGATGTTTTACAACCTGGCCAAAATGTGTTCTAATAATGTAATAATGGCTTATAACTGATCTATAAAACATTTCTAAATGACTTAATAACCATTGATAAAACCATTAGTTACAAAGCAGTTCCTAGTATCAAAGAAATAACATAAACAGCATTAACTCATTTAAATTGACCAGTTTACAGAGGCCATGATGGTAGCACCTTTGTTAATATTTTCCTGTATTGGATCAAATAAATCAACCAGTGCAAGTCGTTTGGTGGCATGTTCACTTCTGACAATAAACGTGTGTTTCCTGTTTTCAACAACAACCACTTATTGACGTAAATCAGAGGGCCAATAATTCCATAGCTTTTAATAAACATAATTTTACTCTATTTAAACTATTAAGTATTTTTGCTGTTAAAGTCTAAACTTATCAAACTTCACACTTTTATGTTTCACTCATCTGTCATCCTGAATTTTCAATATCCAATATTATTAAGTATACAGCTGCCTGCATACTAAATACAGACACGATACACTGATGATATTACACAGTAAATGTCATGTCATTACTGACAGGTCCAACACCCAAATTCACCGTCCTGCTTTGGTAAGTTTGTGTGTGCTGGGTTTTGAAAGACTTTAATTTGACGTTAACCAAAGGTGGCGTAATTTCTCAACCCTCACGGAATCCGTCAAATTAAGATGTGTAATCACAAAGGCTGCTGTAGTTACAGTGTCTGAGCAGGCTGGCAGTGACAGTGTCTTTGTCCATGTGCAGGTGGGATTTTTGAGACCCGGGAGAGTGAGTTAGTGAGTATTGATGAGCTGGCGTTCAAGTTTGCGGTAAATAACATAAACCGCAACAAGACCCTGATGCCCAACACCACACTCACCTACGACATTCAGAGGATCAACCTGTTTGATGGCTTCGAGGCTTCAAGAAGAGGTGGGAAATGATTATAAGATGTAGTACGTGATGACAACACAATCTCCAAATAACTTATGTGTCCTTTGTTCCCTGAAATAGTTAACAACTCCAGAATAAAAGGAAAATGAGAAGTTACAGGGCTCGTTTTTTAAAGATACTTTGGTTTGAAGGTTATTTTACTATTTTCCATTTTCTTATCCAGAGTAGGACAATTTCATTGATGTCAATTTATGTCTGTAGACATGCGGTTTGCTATAGCCTAACTTAATTAGGCCTACTTGAAAGCATGAAGGAGATAATTTACTAGCATTTCTCAAAGGAAAGGAAATTCTAAGTACTCCAAAAATGATTGTATTTACGTATTTATTAAGTTTCTAATTCCATAAACAAAATATTAAACCTCCACCATTCAAAAAGGTGTATTTTTGCCACCATTGAGAGCAAAGTTGCTAATCACAAGAATTGAGTGAAGCTTGACTAATGCTAGCTAACTTAGCCATTTAGCATGCAGTAGCTAAGCTAACAGTGATCATACAAAAGCTTTGTCTCATAAGACAAAAAAAGCAACAACAAAAAAAGCAAAAGGTAGGATGGAAATATTAAGTTAAGTTCCCCATTATATGCTACATCAGTAAAAGTACAGAAGTATTACCAGCTATCAGAATATTAGCCTAATTTTATCTGTTTTATCACTAACAAATACATGTAAGAACATTTTAATGTTGTTTTAGCTCCTCCATGCAGCCAGTTTAGATGATTTTCATACTTCTGGGTAGATTAGCCCACTGCATCATATCATGTAAGCATAGTTTAGCAGCTTAGTTACAATCCTCCACTGTATGTACTGTATACAAATAGCTTTTTAACCTATTTCCAGGTGAACCTGGTTTGCAAAGGAAGTCACACAAACCTGTATTGAAACACAACTTTGTGTTGTTCTCTGCCACTAGTGTGTGACCAGCTGGCTCTCGGGGTGGTTGCTGTGTTCGGCCCTTCTCACAGTTCCTCGGTCAGCGCTGTTCAGTCCATCTGCAATGCCCTGGAAGTCCCTCACATACAGACCCGCTGGAAACACCCGTCAGTGGACAACAAAGACACCTTCTTCATCAACCTGTATCCAGAGTACACTGCCATCGCCAGGGCCATCCTGGACGTCGTGACTTTCTTCAAATGGAGGAAGCTAACAGTGGTCTATGAGGACGGCACAGGTAGGGCACTTTTTTAGTCCTATTTGCCGTTGTAACATTCAAAACTGATTAAACAAAAGTTGATGGATTAAAAAGGACATAATGGAAGGTAAACCCGCTTGCTTTAGTCAGCCAGTCATGTCGAAATTAAAGTGAATTTGCAGAAGCAAAGTAGAATGAGAACGGGAACATGCAATATTAACTTTAACACCATATTACCACAAACAAATCCTCAGCAATATTTTTTGGATTAGGATTTTAATCTTTTTTCTGAATATATACATGAATAACTGACTGAAGATGTCATTTTGCCTCTGATTTTATTTCCCCTCTGCATTCCTGAATATTAACCATAACATTGCATGACATTTGAAATGAAGAACTGAGAGGGAGAAGAGGTCAAAAGTGCAGCCTTGTGCATATCTTACAATATGTTTTTATGCCATGGTTATAATTACTCACAAAATGCAATTTCACCATTGTCTACCACAGTCACTTTCCTCGTGTTGGACAGTGAACACAATCTGTGACGGGGCATGAGTGCCTCGTATCAAGCAGCTGCCAGTATTCCTGCCCTATATGACCTCGAGCCAAAGCACAACACTGATGACCAGTGGAGTCCCACATAGAGTCCCTGCAAACGACCCAGAGAATATGAAATGCCGATGTTGAAATGTCATAGTTTATAGATTTAAATAAAAGCAAAAAACTGTTTTATTCGATCAGATTTGTATTTTTCTGAAATGTCAGGCAGACAACACTCCTATACAATTACACACGTGCAAGTTTAGCCAGAAAATTGAGCAGCAGAATGATGCAGTGAATAGGGATCACATCATTCACGCAAAGGATGGTGGCTCAAGTTTCCCATGCTGAAGCGTCCTTGAGCAAGACCCTGAACATCAGCAGTTGTTTTCTGTATCAGACCCTGGCCTATGATCTTCCTGCAGCGGAGGAGGGAAAAACAAATGTTTAAGAGGGGATTCATGAAACGTCCAATGTGCTTTTTTTATTTGTTTATTTATTTTTTAGGTCTGATGCGAATGCAGGAGTTGATTAAGGCTCCGGCGAAGTTCAACCTGAAGATCAAGATCCGCCAGCTGACCCCGGGAAACCAAGATGCCCGGCCGCTTCTTAAGGAACTGAAGAAAGACAAAGAATTTTTTATTCTCTTTGACTGCTCCTATCGCATGGCTGCAGAGCTCCTTAAGCAGGTGTGTGCAGCCACTGATCTTTGCATTGCGATTTGACTGTCAGCCATTAAAAGTTTATATTTGGCTAAAGCTTATTTAACAAGATGGTGAAGTATGGTAGCTGATGATTCATCATAGACATGCAGACAATTCTATTTGTGACTATTCTTGTGTGCATCAATTCCAACGGGCCTGACAGACCAAACAAGCTTTGCATCTGTATCTAAATCAAACTTTGTATTAAGCCACACAGTTGTTTAATTTATAACTAAGGCGTAGTGAAATTCATGAATTACTTTTGATATTATTTATTTGTTGAATGTCATAAAACAAAATAAGCCAAAATGTCTGATGCAACATGCAAAAGAGGAACGACCAACCAAATCACTTTGTTACTGAGGATGTAGCACTGGAGAACTCATCATATTTAAAATAAGCAATATGGCCTGGCATTTTCTCTTATTACTTCATTTCTTCTTTTCATTTTGCAGCTTTCATCGATGGGAATGATGACCGAGTACTACCATTTCTTCTTCACGACTTTGGTGAGAAAAATACACACCTAAAGTTGTTTTATGGGAGATATCAGGCAAAGCAAAAACCAAGCAAGCCTTTCAAATTCACTGGGAATGTTGCAGTGGTTCATCGACGCAGTAGAAAGCTGAGAAAGGGAACGAGAGCTTAAACCTCCGCGCTGCTCTTTCTCTGCAGGATTTGTTTGCCTTGGACTTGGAGCCGTACCGCTACAGCGGGGTCAACATGACAGGCTTCAGACTGCTGAACGTTGATGACCCGTGGGTAGCCTCCACGATGGACAGGTGGGCCATGGAAAGACTGCAGGGTCCCAAACAAGAGAGTGGCCTGATGGACGGAATCATGACTGTAAGTCCTGTACTGTTATTTTACTGTATATTACAGGGCACTAACAATACGAACATACTGTATGCTCTGCATTTTCATCTGCACTTCTTACTGTGATTCAGCTGTTTACAACATGAAGTTTACATGAAGTGTGAGAATAAAAGAAAACACCAAGAGCATCTTCCTCTTCCTCTGCCTCCCCCACAGACGGACGCTGCCTTGATGTATGATGCCATCTTCATGGTGGCTGTCGCGTCCCAGCGGGCCACTCAGATGACCGTCAGCTCCCTGCAGTGTCACCGCCACAAACCCTGGCGCTTCGGACCACGCTTCATGAACCTCTTCAAAGAGGTAGTGTCAGATAGATCGCGGCTCAAATCACAGAGGGCTAAATCCCCCGTTACGTCACGACCATGACTTCGGAATCTCCTGTTGCTTCGAGGTGGACCGCCATGCATTTATGATGATGTGTTTCAGCGTGTGTTTTAATCATGCTACATGAGCACAAGATCCTTTAGGTAGTGCCTCGCTTGCAGATTCACCAAGACTGGATGTGAGATCATTTCATGTGTTACTTGATTGGTCCCCTCCAACCATCCAACCATGCTTTGCTTCTGAAAGTACCCAACATGAAAATATACGGTATTTAGGTACTTATAAGTTGAAAGCATGTGGCCCGGACCGACTATCAGACATGGATGCCTACAGACAGAAATGAGGCCTTTGATGCATGAGTGTTTTGATCTCTTAAGTCTTAAATCCAGCAGAGGACTGATGCCTGCCATGGACAGGGAGCATTATCATTCAATCCCCTTACTCATATTTTCCTCTTCTCTCCATTTTCCCCTTTTTTTTCCTCCTGCATGACTCTCCTCTCCAGCTTTTCGTTTTGTTTGCCACTGCCCATCCTTTGAAGCATCGCTCCTTCTGTGCTATTCATCACTGGATAAGAGCCTTTTTGATTGCATGAACAAGTAATATGCCTCACACAGCACTCAATTAAAAACCATTTCTGACAAGAGAGCACAGAACACGAGGACACAGCTTTCTTTTTAATGGCTGAAATGGAATCCTGGGCACTTTAACCTGCGTGAGCTCACTCCCTCCTCTAGCTATTGTAGTACACAATATGCAGTTTTCTACTGTATTTTGGACATACTTTTGTTGTTCAATGCACATCATTCCATGACAAAAAACACAGAATTAAAGGTTAATATCCTGGATTTTCAAATGTTGGCATCAGAAAGGTGTTTCCGAGATTCAATTTATGCATTTTTGCTGATCTTTTATAGTCTGTTTTGATAAATATTCCTTATTCAAGTTGTCTTTACAGCAAAAAAAAAAAGTTTCTTCACTAAGAAAATGACAGAGGAAGACTTTGCTGTCAACAAGGAGTTTCCCTGAACTTAGCTGTCCAGAATTAAGAGAGACACAGAAACAAAAATTCATTATTTTTTAAAAATTTTTTACATGAGAATAAAACTTGATCTTCTTTGTCCCATGTCTGTGACTGTATAATAGCCCAATTTATTTTTCTTTTTTTTTTCATTTTTAAATATTCCACTTTTCAAGTTCAAGACTTTCTTGCTCCAAGGGGGGAGTGTGGCTTGCAGTGATACATAAATTTCAGTTAATACCCGACATGAATAAGGCTATAAGTTGTCGGTGGCTTGGCGTAACATGGGACAAATCATGTTGAAGTAGATGTTCATGTTCAGGTGTACCTCTGTTGCTCCCTCTCAGTATTCAGCGAAAGAAGAGGAGAATCAGTTTTTGGTTAACACGTAAGAAATCATCCAAAAACAGCATACAATAAACAAATTCATGTTAATGTGAAAGGATTAAGAAAGAAGAAAAAGTTAAATTAAGTGACTTTGTGCATGATATGAAACAATGTGCTTATTCTGACATGAACAGGTCTGCAGACAGCCAGCTGTGTTTAGAGAAGCCATGTGTTGTAAAAACACGGCAGATTGTAAAGTACACTGTTTGTACAGAGGTCGATGACTGTCTACAAGGGAAAAAAACTAGTAATTGTGCCACAAAACAACATGTAGACGTCTCCTAGTCGTCACCTGATGTAATCCAGCGAGTCCTCCAGTCATCTGTCAACACTAACTTCTTCTGGCTGCCTCTCGATCATCTTCACTTCTCCTCCAGAACATCAGTCAGGCTCGGCACTAAACTCATTTGAGTTCGGCAACTGAGACTATCTCTCACTTCTGTCTCCCTCTGCCTCTCTTGTCTGCAGGCACAGTGGGACGGACTGACTGGGCACATTGTTCTTAATAAGACGGATGGCCTGAGGAGAGACTTTGATTTGGACATCATCAGCCTCAAAGAGGACGGCACTGCCAGGGTGAGCACAGAGGCCTGGAACAACCAATTACACCAGTCTCATGCTGCCTCCACACCAGCTGTGTGTGTGTGTGTGTGTGTGTGTGTGTGTGTGTGTGTGTGTGTGTGTGTGTGTGTGTGTGTGTGTGTGT
>JBBPCS010000226.1:12496996-12513658 GCA_037974645.1 Hollardia meadi
CACACACACACACACACACACACACACACACACACACACACACACACACACACACACACACACACACACCTGTGGTGGCTCTATGATAAGAAGTGCCACAATGATCCCCAGCTGCAGCAGTATGAGTAGGAAGGCGATGACCAATTGTGCGCAGGCGGACATAAAGCGAGGTTTCTTGGTGCAGATCTTCTTCTTGCTGCCAGCCAGGATCCGCGCTATACGGTTGGTCTGGATCAAAAATAGATCAAATGGTTATGCAGGCTTCGCTTACATCGATTGTGGATAATACCCCTCGCAATGATTCATAGCAATAATCCACTATTTAGTTCCCAGATCCTAAATGTCAACCTCAGCCCACACAGATACTCAGCTTCTACCAACAGTTGGCCATCATCCAATCTCAGGAGGTAGATCTTTTACTCCTGTCCTTATCCCTAGATGCCCTTCTATTTAGACTAAAAACCTTAAAAACAAAGGACTAAGTATTCTGATCAAATGTTCCCATTATGTTACCATGAAATGAAAAATGCCATTAAATAAACACATCACTCTTAAGTAATTTAGCCTCATATGCAACATGTCTACCAGGCTAACTCCCATTAACAGCTGTAATGTCTGTTTGGGTGTCAGTTTGCAACATTCTCTGCAGCTCTCCTCTACCTCTGAAGCTCCAACATAAACAATATTATGCATGTTCTTCCTTGTTGTCCTCTGTTGGAGTGTGTGATGATTAAAATATTTTACATTGAAATGCCAAAAATGGAAGAAACAGATCGGTAGAACAGAATCTCAAAGTCATTTAACAACGTTTCAAAGGAAGTAAAACATGACTCTGACTTGAACTGTGTTCATTAGTTTCTCTATCTCCTGGTGGCAGAAAGTATACCTTGGTGACCAGAGCAGAGTAGCTCATGGCAGGAGACAGGCCGATTCCCAGCCGCTGGAGGTAGCAGTAGACTATGTGTGGCTTGGCGATAAGGCTGAAGGTGCACACGTAGCCCAGACATATTCCAGCCAGGATGATGTAGCAGAGCTCACGACTGGACGACTTGACCACGGGGGTGTCCCAAAATCTACAGTGAGATCACATGTCATCGAGGGTCACAAAATTGAGAGCTGGAGCATTCTTTGCTGGATTGCATTTATTGCATTGGTGTATTTGATTGCCAGACCAACCCAAATTGGGTACATTTTTACATCCACATGTAGATGTACATGACGAGTAAAACTATAATTACTTGATGAAGACAGAGGTAACAAAAAGTGTAGCCATGAGGCCCAGGCAGGCAAAGACCACTGCAGCGATGGGCTCTGGATCCCCCCAACGCACATACTGCACCGGGATTGGCTCACAACCTGAGGGATACAGAGAGATCATGGGGACAACGAGGCGCAGAAACGTTCGAGCAAAATTCGGATTCGTCTGCAGGAGTGATAGTGAGTGAAAGGTTTAAAAGCATTTGTGTGTTTGCATGTAACAGCATAGCTTGACGGGAGACGGCAAACCGCACTATTTACTGTGAACAGCAGTTTAGTTGTTATGTGTAAAATCTTCTGTCTTACGATACACTGTAGTCCTGAGAGATGAGGGGCATTTGTAAAGAAACATTTAAAGGATCGGATGGAGATAACACGGATGAAGACACCGCTGCTTTCATATGGAGGATAAGAAACTGTCTTTATTTTTTTTTTCCTACAGAGGAACAGAAACATTATGGGAGACAGTAAAAGGGCATGAAAAGGTTCAAACAGTTTTACAGACTCTGGAGTTAAGAAATCAGGCTTCAGCCAAATCCTGTAGTCTGGCAAGGATCTAAAGTCTCTTGTGTATTTACAGTAAATAAGTATTTGTGTTGATTCCTGTGCAATAATGAGTGTGTGTGTCGTAGTGTTTGCCAGTGGTACGTAAGACGTAAGGGGATTTTGGGTGCACCATGAGTGTGTGACCCAGATTCAAGATTGTAAATCTTGTAGTTCTGAAGTAACAGACACATAAGTATAAGTGCGCTTACCAGTGAGGTCATCTGTGGGCCAGGAGCCAAGAATACAAGCTCGACAAGTGTACTCATCGAACACAAACTCATTGTCCTTGCAGGGAGTGCAAGTCCAACAGCAGCTCACCTCTCCTTTACGGATCACCTGGAGACACACACACACACACACAGTCAAAGGTCTCAAAGCTCCAGTGGCACTTTTCTGTAGCTAATCTTACACTCTGACAGACCTGTAGGGCAGGGAAATTAACATTTCTTCACAAGGGGATCAAAAGAACTAAAAAGGGAAGATGTATAGAATATCTTTCAGCTTCATTATTTTATAAACGTTTGATAAAAATGATTAAAAAAAAAATTTTTTTTAATGGTGGAGGCATGGTGGTGTCTATGGTTCACACTGTCACTTGCAGAAATTTCAGGGGTTCAAATGGCAGCTTTTGTTACTTTTTGCATGTTTGTCTGAGGCTCCAGTTTCCTCTCACAGTGTGATTTTATGCAGGTCAGGAGATCTGAAAACTCGGATGGATGGAGGGGATACAGGTGGAGTGAGCAGGAATAGGATCTGCGAAAGAATGGTTGCTGTTTTTTTTTAAAGAAATTCACTTCTAAAATCACATTCCTGTCCGTTGTCAATGTCAGCACAGATCAGAGTCTGAGGCTTGGGTTTAAGGCCAGGAGGTATAAATATGCAGACCTTCTTTAAACCTATAGGACATCCGAATTCCTTAAAAGCTCCCATATTACAGAGAGTCAGTGAGTGTGTAGGAAGAGTTTAATGTTAGAGCTTTTTGGGATGATAAAGGAGGAGGCAGACTTCAGCGTTCTTGGTGAATTAGATGGACTGCAGGGATACAGAAGCCCAGATGAGACTAAAGCTTGAACAGAAAGCTTTGCTGAGTCCCTGGTGAGGTACTGATTGGGTTGATTTTTTAGATTGCAAACCTGTGGCATCAAATCAAGGCTGCTGTGTGGGTCTTGCTTGGCAGTATTCTTCAGTAAAATTATGATATGTTCTCTGGTCTATAGTGAAGCATCAATGTATAAAACCATGTCTTTTGGTGGGAAACGGCTGCCAAAATTAGCAAACCAGAATAAAAATAATGTAGACTGCGAATTTAAATCATTTATGGCCTGAGGAGGTTGAAATATGCTCTACTGCATGCATACAAATAAAATGGTAGGTACTTTTTACCACATTTATTATTACAATTTTTAGAAATTCAACATAGCTTATTAATTTTACACACATCTACAGTATCTCTACAGTTGGTTAAAGTGGTGCGTACTTTGATCTGTGCCTTTTGGCAGGGCTCAGAGCAGACTGACTGGGTGATGTCACTGTTGTTACTCCAGATTTCCTTGTCATTCATCTGTAGGCCACCCTGATCCCAGCTTCCCACATGGATGTAAGCGTACTCATCCTCACCTACGCGCTTGAAGTTCATGATTTCATACCTGAGGTGAAACAGCATATGCATACTTTTAACATTTCTTTCTACTTCTTAATTTCCCTCCCTCCTTCCGTCCTTGTTTCCCTTCCCCATCATCATTATCCTTACCTGCCAGGTGAGTCTCCACTCTGGTCAAAGTGAATGGTCTCCCCAGATACGCCAGTAAAGTTGGTTTTCATCAGAAATTCCAGCAGCTTGCGCCCATCAATGGGCTGCATGGTCTCACACAAACCCTGTCGCCGGGGAAGAAGCAAACACTATCTGTCACTGTCAGGATCTACTGAAAGCAGACAAATGTCCACATTGTTCACTAATGTACCTTATATCCTGGACAGAGGGCTTCCTGCATGGTGTGCAGGCCGTAAGCCATGGAGTAGATGGCATTTATGACAAAGCCCATCTTGGTGTCTTGGGCATACTGATGGCGCAGAGACTCTCTCCCTGTGGAGAACAGAGACCTGCTCATAAGGAGAATCCCAATCACTGTATCCCTGTAATCTGAACTGATGGGGAAAATTGTATCATGTGAATACAGACTAAATGACAAGTGGGTAAGGATAAATAAATGGTAAAATGGGGTTGGGGTTCAGTATCTTGCCCAAGAATACTTTGAGACTGATATACTTTGTTTTGTTGTTTATTTTATAGGTAATGTTACTAATGATCTGATTATCTGTGCATAGACTTATACCAGTGATAGTATCGCCTGCTGGATGCTGGATCCCCTGTCTGCAGTTAGGTTTAGGCAACAAAAGCACTTCACATAAGGTTAAAGTTTGTGAAACAGTCATGAAGTTTAATCTATAGGATTCACTTCGTTTAAGGTTTGGGAAAGGTTGTAATTCTGATTATACTGCATGTTCACAAAATACTGAGGACATTTAATCTTTAGGATTCGTGTACATGAACATGAATTTTCCATTTTTAACTCATTCTGACTGTCATTAAAAAAAATGGACAATTTGTGCCCATGTACACGAATCATATAGATTAAATTTCGTCACTATTTCACAAACTGCTGTGATCCATGGTTGGTAAGGGGGTGTGTGGCACATGTCTGTGTGGTACTAACAGGTGCAAGTGCGGTTGTACATGCTGCTCTCCTGCGGATGTCCCCTCAATCTGCACTGGAAGCGATGCTGCCAGAACTCAGGGAACCAGGGGTTTCTCAGGTTGGAGTCGGGCTTCAGGTTCAGGTAATAATTGTCGAACCAGGTCACATACGCCGACTTCAGCTTTATAGTGATTCCACCAGCCGCCTCCTTCTGGTAGCCGTCAGTCACATCGTACCTGTCAGCCCAGCCATCACTGCAGAGGGGGAGGAGAAAGGGAGAGACAGACGAGGGTACATTCTGGTTGTTATTTATAGAGAGGATTGATCCCAATATGACTTCATATGTTACATGTTTGTTATTCTGTTTTTCATTTGCTGGCCTACATTTTTCTCTAAATCTTTTGATTAAAGCACCATTTTTAGTTCTGAGATATGTACAGGCAAACATGCAAATAATGCAACAATTCTAACACACATGCACACATTTTCTGATTTTTCTCATTTTTACACAGATACAATCCAGTTTATACACTAGTAGTACTAGTACACCAAAAACTTGTATTGGTCATTACTTGTAAAATATGACCAGAATTGGAAGGTAGCTCTTAATATATATATATGGGGGCAGCATATCACTATAGTAACTGCCAACTGCTGCTCACTATACTCTTTGTTGTCGTAGAGTTATAATCTCTGGCTGTAGCTATAGCTACCGTTAGCTCAGTTAGTGGTGGAGATAGCGGTTTGTTTTCTTATTAGACCAAACATTAAGAGAGCTTGGGAACTTACCACTCGCATACTTCTCCCAGCTGAAACTACAGGGAGCTACCTGACTACTTCCTCTGGAGGTACAAATTAAACTTTGAAGCATTCAGAACACAATTCATCATTGTGAACAGCCTGATTTGTACATAGCATTTGCAGATTTTTGCAGGTGAACCCGGAAGTCTTGCATGGATGGAACATTATTAGGCCGATGATGATGCTGAAGAACAGCTCCCACCCCTTAACGAACACTATGGTTATGCACTGGGATTATACATTCAGCCATGGACCACCAACAGAAGGATGACATGGTGGCTGACATCTTGGGTCCAGCTTCGCAGTTCAAGAGGCAAATGTTACAGCAATACCCAACATAAGTTCATATTGAAAATTGCTTTGATAAATTAAAATAACACCTGGTCCATGATTTCAGTTTTAATATGGCCTGCTATAAAAAAAAAAAAAACTGTAGTTAGTGCATATGACTATATTTCATACTTCTGTTTCACAGATTGAAGGAGACAGGTGGTGCCTTGCAAAATGAACCTAATGACTGCTCCGCAGAGAGTTACAGGATATAATATTTATGATGATGACTCAGATGTACCAACACAACACTCACTGTGTGATGAAAATAGAGTATTTGCTTACAAATCCAAGTTAAAGGATTGCAGAATGAATTTTTAAACTGATGTTTATGTGAAAATAAAAATTGTAATAGACCTCCAGGGACCAAAGGTTGATGGTACTGGAAGGATTTGGCTAGCTGGGATAGAGAGGCTTGTTATGTCTTTTCTTTTTACACTGTACACTTTGCTTTGGATGTATTGCTTCCATGGTAACGAAGTTTGCAAAGTTTGTGTCTAAGCGCTGATTAATTAGATCTCTGTAGGCTCATTATCTGTGATGTCCATTGAGACGCACTCGTAATAAAGAGCCTTAACTTCAGGAGCAAGCATCTCATTGCAGGTACAAGCCGTGCATTACAGAAACATACCGTCTTTGTGAACCAATCTGTTAATGTATGTTTAATTCTGAGCAGTCTGAGCATATATTAATTTGTAACTTGGGATTATTACTTATTTGTTTTAAGACTGCACAATATATCGCTTCAGCGTCAACATGGCGATGTGGCTTGCGCAATAGTCACATTGCAGGATGTGCAATGTCAAGCAGTGAGAAGTGTTTTCCATTAGTGCGTACAATGTCCAGCTGGGTGGAAATGGTAGCCAGCTGGGGATGCACAAAGGGTGCAGGGGGGCTTTGATTGGCCGACAAGTTAGGAACACAGCCTGTGATTGGTAGACAGACTCAGCCAAAGGCTTTGGTGACATATTTCATTGCTTCTTGATATTTGCTTTCTGATTTTATATGGTTTTATGGAGCTTTTTTCTTTCTATTTTATATTTGTCAGATGGGACTCTGTCAGGGTTTCAGTTTTATTGTGTTGTATTCTACTTTATTTCTGTGTTTATTTCTTGTTATAATTTGAGTTTCTTGTTTCCTGTTTTATGTTGATAATTATAGTCTTGGTTTCAGGTTTAGTTGGTGGTTTCCTTGTGTTGTATTCTAGCTTATTTCTGTGTTTATTTCCTGTTGTATGTTGTATGGTCCCTTCCTCTTGTATCTTGCTCTGATTGTTTTCACCTGTGTATTTAAGTCTGTGCCCTCCCTTTTGTCTCTGTCAGTTTGTTGTGTAAGTACCCTGCATGTTACCTTGTGTGCCTCTGTGCCAGTGCCTCCAGTGTTTTTTAGTTTTTTTGTGACAGTTGTATTTTTGATCCTCACCTCACTGGTGAGTCACTTTTAGTTGAATAAATACATTACCTGAACCTGCTCAGCCTGCGATCTCTGCGCTTGGTTCCTCAACCCCTGTCTCCAGTGTTTCCGGCACAGCCGTAACAGACTCTGGCTGGCACCCTTTTTCATTAAAGTGTCAAATTCGCAATAAAAAAGTTCTAGAATGATTAATTATTTCCAGATAGAGCTACTCAAGTCATCTGGTGAAAATTCCTGTATTTTGTCATATTGCAGAAAAGAAAGAAAAATATTGCAATGCCAGTTTTTTTCCCCCAATATTGTGCAGCACTAATTCATTTTATTCTACATAAAGATAGTTTGGTACAACACCCTCTGCCTATAGGTAAAACACCAGACAAACACCTGCAGCATCTGATCTATCATTTATTCAAAAACCTTGTGGGCTTAGACTCAATAGGCTATTTCATCAGTGAGCTGCATAAAAAGATTTCTACTCCATCTATTATTATCTTTCCCTCTGGATACTTGTCTACAATCAACAAAGACAGGAGAACGATTACACCTCCACACACGTGTGCATACATGTAAACACCGTCACAAAGAAAAAAAAACTCTTTGTAACTGCCAAATAAAGCAAAAGAAGCCATCTTTGAAAACTTTGCTAACCGAGCTGGAGTTACACAACGGTTGTGTGGGTGGGTGTGTTTTTTTTATTTTTTTTATGATGATGCCTGGCTCTCTGGGCGAGGTAGGAGATCATTTCGTAACACATTCTTAGAGAAGCGAGCACAGAAATTGTACTCTGGCATACAAAGAGAGGAATGGATATGAAAAGCATGGAGGGATTTGACTCTGGATAGTTTGAATCACTCTTGAACAAGAGCTCTGAAACCCACACATTGACCTGGGAGGGCGATATACTGCATGCAGCGTGTTGCTTCACCACCTACAAAAAGTGCAACACACACACAGACACACATTGTGCTATACTGGTCAACTTATCCAGTCAGATCATCTCTGAGTGGACACTTTAGCACTGTGTAGTGGTATGAAGTTGATGCTGGATGCTTGAAAGGAGTCCATTTCTAAAATTAAACCAAACAAGACATGAAAATAAAAAAAACCTGCCAGAATGGACTGGAGCTGTGACCTCTTATAGACCTACTGCCTCAAACTGATAGAAAACCTCCAATTAATATATTTGAAATTATTCAAAACGTTGCAGTAAGACGAACAATCCCAGCAATCATGAAACCCTAATTAAAATATTATTTCAATCTACTTTGAGATGAAAGAGCTGATTGATAATGTGTGAAAACAGCTTTTGAAGTCTTTGTGCTGGTGTTAATTGGTGTGTTGTTGTTGCTGGTGTGTTCAGTACAATAAGTGGCACTAAGGGCCCAAATACAGTCCGAAAGGGACACGGACAGCTGTGGAGTTTCTGGAGCTCGCTCAGAGGACACATTCCACACATGCACAGACCTATTCCTTGGCTTGTAGCGTAGTAGATACGTGGACAGTACAAAAATTGGAAGTACGCTAACGTCCACGCAGAGCATACGAAATTTACTTCAAACGGCAGACGTAGTAGATATTTCAATTTATTAATTAGGTTAAATGATGAAGAGTGTACAGGGTCAGTGTATCTTTTAGTAATTTGATTTTCTTTTCAGGTACGAGTATGGAAAAACTAAAAAATGAGTGGCTATTTGATTTTTGTTCTAAAATACAGAAATTAAAATTGATATACAAGGCATTTTTCTTTTTCATGGTCAAAATGGTATGAGTAGAAATAAAAAAAAAAAGGTTTGATTTTCATTTTCTATTTTGTAAAACATAAAAAGCAATCACCAAAAAACAGAAATGAAAAAAGGTCATTTATGCCAAACTTGGAGTGCCAGTGTGCCCAGAGCACATTGGAGAAGTTAACTTTGAAAGCTTTCTTCCAGAAAGGTTATTGTAAGATGTGTTGAACATTGTGAACGTTAATGTTGTTTTTTAACCCACATCATATGTTTTTGTTGTGTAAACCTACCCAAGTATTTTTCAGTGCCTTAACCTAAACAAACAAGGACCGCAAAAATAAAATGATTTGACAAAAAGAAAAAAAAAAGCCTGCAATGGGACAGGAAACCAAGCATTCTGGGTGAGAAAGGCTTGGTACGACCCACTCAGCAATGACGTTTTCCTGGCTCCTTTTGTGACTCTTTATAATTCATGCTTCCAGACAGAAGGGGCTTTCTGCCAGACGTCTCTATGGGCTTTCTGGCAGAAAGTCACCTGACAGAAAGCCTTCAAGGTGAACTTCTCCCATCTGTTGTGCACAACTGTGTTGCTTTAGCTGAGACTAAAATGTCTTTGGAAACTGGCTCTTATACGTGATTCTAGATATACCTGTCATTCGTAGGAAATCTCAGTGCGGTCAAGAGATCCGCCATTTACGAAAACATGGTCAAGCCAGCTACCACTTGGATTTTGATGCGCTCTATTCAGGCTATTACGGTACCGGTGCTTGAAATAGCCTAAAGGATGAAAGACTTGCATAATAGCAAACCAAATAAACCAATTTCCAAATAATTCCTACTTTTCTAAATCCATTTCCATCAGAGAAAATTAAATGCACGGTCCGTTCAAATTACAGTATACCATTGATCATTTTCTCAAATTTGAACTGTCATATTTTTTACTTTGAAATGTTTGCTGAAATTTTCAATGGAATCCTGTTCAAGACGACCCTGACTATAACCATGTAAAATGAGAATGACTTAATGTACAGTTTTTGAAAAGGGAAAGTAAGCTCATATTACATTATAGCATTCTTTTTTCTTTTTTTTAAACTACACAGTAAAATAACTCCAAATTTTATACGGTTTTAGTCAGTTTAATCTTGAACAGGATTACACTGAAAGTTTCAGCAAACCTGTTCAAAATTTTTAATGAGAGTTAAAAGTTAAGCAACACTGTCTCGCACACTGGCACACTCTCAAAACAAGAACAGGCCTTTTTTTGTTTCTGTTTTTTTCCTGGCTTTTATTTTTAGCTACACAAAATAAGAAATTAAATCAAAGGGTTAGGCTTATTTTTTAATTTTTTTTTATTTTACTCATCCCTTTTTGACCATGAAAAGAAAGATGCCTTGTTTGCCTTCAGTTTCTGAAAAGAAAATCCAGTGACCAAAAGATACACTGACAGTACAGACATGCTAGTTCTTTGAAGCTGTACTTGGGCACAGTGGTGATTAGAGCTACATGCTTATGCTTAACAGGTAATGTTTACAATATTCACCATTCACTAGCATGCTAACATTTGCCAATTAGTGATTAACATAAAGAACGGCTAAAGGTGATGGGAATGCCATTAGCTTTGCAGGTATTTTGCCATAAAATAGAAGTGTTCAGTACATGTAGAAATGTTTATTTCACAAGAAATCTGATTAAGCACTGTCACTGAACAAATCAGTTATTTTTAGCAGTGGAGTCTCCACTAGTGACCATATGCATCATTGGCAGCTAAGCAGCAATATGCAGTATGTTACTTTGTTATTAAAAGCTTAATAAAAGGCAGTGAAAGCCACAGAAAAAAATCTGGCAAAAAGGAAAAAAGAGTAAAAAAAATAAAAAATAAAATAAAAATGGAACAACAGTGACTTGCTTCACCCAAGCCGCCTCTCGTCCTGCTTCCTGGTTCACAAGATCCACCTGCTCTAAACGACCGTCTCTGCCTGCTTCCACCATTCATCTCCAGACCCAAATCAACCTGGACTCAGATCACCACTCAGCTCAGCATCGTCTTATTAATAAAACCCTTAAAACCTTCTTGTCACTGTGTCCGCTTTTGGGTCCTGATTTAAATTGGCATCAAACCGTAACAACCTCCAAAGTACATCTTAAATCTAATTACCTTCGAAACAGAACAGAAAGGACAAACATCTTTTTGAAAATGAATTATAATCTTTAAAGCTAAGCAGACAACAACACCGCAACTGTCTGAAAGCTCTTTGTGGTAACATGAATTATATAGAATGGTATTTTGCAATATGTAGTTCAAGGTTATTTTATGTTTCCTGCTGTCAGATTTGAGCGACAGCCTACATACTGTATGTGGCTCCTAATGAGGAAAGGCATTTATAGAACACCAGAGATGAGAGTGGGCCAGAGAGCAGTTATTCTCGCAGAGAGTGAAACCTCCTGCTAAATCAACCCCTTCTTTCCCGCTTGTAATTCTCTACCACACCACATTCCCAGTCTTTAGTTTTAGAAAGTGTCAATTTTTTTTAGGTATGGATTAGGATGTTGCATATTTAATCATATTGGAAAGTCATCATCGCTTTATCTATTAATTTGTCTCTTGAGGTGGCTACCGGCTATACTCATTTTCTTGAGTTGTTGTTTACTGTGGTGACAGTGGTAATACCGATATTACACTATTTAATATTAATGTGTGATATTTGTATGTCTCTATACAGATCCTCACATTGCAGGGATTCAATATCCTAATAATAATATACCAAAAAAAAGTTCATTAAAAATACCTCACGTTTTTCCTAGACCACCATGAAGTTGATGGATGCGATAAAGATGATAATGGGGATGATGATGAGAGGACAAAGATGGCACCGGAGACAACACATCTTGCTGGACATCCGAAGAGAGTCTGGATTGGAAATGAGTGCACAACACCAAAAAAGACCTGAAGCACGAGCAAGTCCAAGAGCGTGAAATGAAGTCATGAATTCTACACACCACAACTCACCACTCACCTTCCAACCAGCAGAAACTCTCCCACCAGACGTTGTCGCCTCATGGCCATCAGTATGCCTCGCACTGTCATGCCTTCACAGAAGCAGGCCACCACCCTGGCCTTGGGCAGGTGGACTCGTAGCTTCTGGAGCAGCTTATCGAAGCTGCGTTCCCCTGCGTTGCTGTATATCTTATCAGAGTGGGCGATGCAGATCCCCTCCTTTGTTGCCATGTCTTTAAATGCCTCCATACCACTCTCACCATAATTACCTATGGAGGGGGAAAACATGAATGGAATGGTGTTCATATACACAACAACACTGCACACACACAAAACTGATTTTTTTTTTTTAACCTAATTAAAGCAGACAAACCAAACAGATTAGACAGTGACACAAATATTCAGTTCTTTAACAAGGCAATTTGGGTGTGTAGACAGACAAATACACTAGTGTAAGGCTAGGCTTTGGCCAATAAATACACTGGTGCAATGCCAGCACAACGCTGGAGAATCTGTTGATTTTGTCCCCGTTATGGGAACTGTCAGAGGTTACATTTCCCTGTTTCGCTGGAAATGAGGTCACCTACTTTCTGTACTCCAGGCGTAACACTGCTTGAGGCATCCTTTTCATCACTACGTGTGAGGTTTACTCCCATACATGGCATGCCTTCTTGAGAGGTAACATAGTATTTCATTCATTAAACTCTATTTTCTCCTCTATTAAACTGCCACCGCCATTTCTGTTTGCATTATAACTATTGTATTATGCTCTTTAATATTTCTTTCATCCCTCTCTAACTCTTCAAGAGGCCTTTGTTGTCTTCTATGCAGCCAACTTTGTAAATAAGAATTAAGTTGTTGCCCGCAGGTATGGGCAAAATGTAATGAACAGTGGCAACACAGTATTTCATAACCACAACCCTAACCTCTGGGGCTACAGTAAATGTGTACTTGGGATGTCTGTGCTTCTGTCAGAGAATTACACCACTTCTGCCAGTCCTAACCACTTCTAGTCAATACTGTGTGCTTTGTAGCTGTTGCTAACATTTATGGGTTCATAAACCTTGTCATTGGTTTATGCACCTGCGTTTGACAGGTAGGGGTGCACTGATTGTGAAATTTTGGGCAGATACCGATACCAATGTTTAAAATAACAATTTGGCCGGTAGCTGATGCCCATACAGACGTTTTCTTGTTGTTTGTTTTGTATTTGTTGTTATTTATGACCCCCTTTGTGTCAGAGACAAAAAGAAATTGAAAGGAGCACAAATTAGAACATACAAATGTATGAAACAACCTTTCATATAACCTTCTCTCACGTGGAAAAGATTTTTTTTTGTTTGTTGTTGAAACATAACTGCTTCAAATGCCGTCCTAGCCTGCTATAAAACTACCCGCTCAATGAGAAGAATTTTTCATTATTTATATAGCCTTACAAATGTATGGCAGGACAGTCACAAGGCCAGTACATCATAAATGTGCCAGCGCAAAACTGTTGGCCACTGCTATTGGTTAAGGTCATCTGAGTTGCTGATAGGCTGATAGCAGTCAACAAGGCCAATAAATCAGTGCATTAAGATAGGTGGATAGGATAGTGTGTGTGTGTGTGCATGTGTGCGTGTGTGCGCGTGTGTGTGTGTGTGCGTGTGTGCGTGTGTGTGTGTGTGTGTGTGTAATTACATACATAGAATAACAAATGGGTAATTAT
The DNA here is from genome assembly GCA_037974645.1 of Hollardia meadi. Taxonomy (NCBI): domain Eukaryota; kingdom Metazoa; phylum Chordata; class Actinopteri; order Tetraodontiformes; family Triacanthodidae; genus Hollardia; species Hollardia meadi. The sequence goes on from JBBPCS010000226.1 coordinate 12,510,470, forward strand.
TTTGACAACATCCCGCTGCCTACTCTCCTGGTCTTCAAAAACACTTATATAACACTCTATAACTTAAATGTTAAAACATAGGGCTTTTCTTGTAATAATAGCTACCCATGACATGTGGTTTTATCCTGGGAAAGAACATTTGGCATGCAAAAGACAGTTTAAAAAAAAAAATCCTCCCCTACAACAGTTTGGCATTTTTATGGAATAAATGATCCAGTCAGGATTTAGCACTTATTCTTACCATGAGGGATTTATTTCATAAACATATGGCTTCGAGCCACTACGAGGTTAAAAAAGAAGCAGCACATACTGTAGATTGGAACAGTATTGAATATTTAGAGTGATATTGAGAATGATGCCAGTACCAATATGTATTTTTGCTTCTGAAGAGGTGGGATTCGGGATTTTTTAAATATTTAAATAAAACCCTGTGTGTTCATGTTGCCTAGATGTCTACAGTGGGGGCTGGGGGGTTGCTTTGAGATAAGAGTTGGTCATCAACCTTATATCTGAACTACATTCACTTGTAGTAACAAAAATAAATATATCAAAATTAAGCAAGTACTTTTGGATTGCAGCCATCCATCACACCTTCCAAAAACAGCAATCAAGATGCTCGTTCATCCAGTGATTTTTTTATTACATATGTTTTGTTTTGGGGGGAAAAGATGTTAATCTCTTCCTGAAAGGATGGTCGATTTAATGTAAACTTGTGCCTTAATGGGAAAAAAGTAACAGTGAAAACAAAGTGATGAAATGTAAATCTGATAGTGCTGTGAGAATGTGATTAGTGGCTAAAGCATTGATGACGTCAGTCGACAGAGCATCATGATACTCAGAGACTTTAAAGCTCATGGCAGATGTTTTCCGGAGAAGCTCTGCCAGATTTGCTGCCAATTTCATCTAAATTTAATGTTCATGACATACATATGCTGTATAAAGTCTGAAGTCAGAGGTGTTACGGGGGAGTGACTTTATGCTTGGTTTGTGGGTGTGTCTTTGTATGTATGTGTATCTGCAGGCTTATTTTGGTTCCATTGTGCTTGCTGCAGGAGCTATTCCCACTCAAAAATGATACACAGTTACATGCTTCGGCTGAGCTCCCTGTATGTTGCTGTGAGGTCAGAATGTCAGTAAGTAAAAGTATAATTAATAACTCAAAAAAGTACTGAAACTAAGAACTGAAATTAAGAACTGAGACAGTTACTGCCCACAATAAAGCCATGTCAGAAAAAAAACAACTATTGTAAGCTTCACAAAGATACAATTTACTGTTGCACTATTGTATTAGACTACAAGAGATGGTACAGATGCAACGTCATGAACGTCATACATGTCGCTTAACCCAAGTGTAAATAGGATGAGAGATGAAAGGAGAGTGAAAGAATCAGTAACACACATGCATGCACAGCCTCACCCTCTGTGTGTATTGCAGACACGTAGCTCCAGCTGTATCTCTTGACAATATCCACCATGGCTCTGGCCTGTTGCATATCTGATGGCACCACTCTCATGAAATATTTATACAGGCTCTGTTGGAAGGAGTTTACATGTTTAGAAGTTTGCCAGTCGACTTGCTGTGCTGCAGCCTGTCTACCAGTTACAAAATCATCCATGTTGTATTATCCCTTTTATTAGATGTACTAAATCAGGTATACACATCCTGCGGTGTTTTGGCCTCCAATCACCAGTTTCCCATTGATTCTATTATGATGTGATGATCATCCTTGAGATAGGTAATACATCAGTAATTCTGTAAATCAGTATGAAGATGTGAAACTTCCTCAGACTTTGATGTTATTGTTTTTGCTAATTGACCTCACCTTGTCACTGAGGTCCATGCTTGTGGCCGAGTAAGCTATCTGTGGGATGTTGAAGAGCTGGAGGAGATTTTGCACCTGGATGGCCACAGAGCTGGATCCTGGTCCAATCAGTCCCACGATGGGCTTCTTCGTCTGCATCAGCAGGCTCCCTGCCTCTGCAATACACCTGCCCTGGTTCTCCTCCTCTTCGTTGGACACCAGTGTGTCCCGAATGAACTCAATACTCTGCTCCAGCGCTACCGCAGAGTGCCAGCATGAGTCCCTGGTGTGGAAAATTTGGGTTCACACTTGTTCAGGCAAGCAATGTGGGAAGAAGAGGAGGATAAAAGGAGTAGCCAATTGGATGCTTTTTTAGTCTGTCTTATGCTTTTGAAAGAACTACTTGTCTAACACCATTTTTGGAGCAGTGAGACGTCTGCGATCCAAAGTTCAGCCAAAGCTAATGTGAGGTTTCAGCTGTCTGAGTCAGTCAAATCAAGCTTATCTTCCAAATTCTGTTTAGCACAAATTTGCCTTTTTTGTTTCCCTGGACTGCGCTTCCTTGCTGAGCTGTGGCAGAGAGATACTTCCTATTAGTTTCGAGTACGTTTGTTGCGATTGGGCACAACACCAGCACCATCAGCATCATATTAGCTTCAGGTGAACTTTGGAATGATTTTTTTCGTACAAAAGAGAGACTGTGGATTTTGTCCCTCATTTTTTATGAGTATGGTTGCACTTTGAAGAGAACTTCATAGCACTCATGGAGAGGAGGAATGATGATGATGTGTAAACCAACTATTTCAACATACTTATGGAATATGAGTGCTGTAGTAGCTTCCACTTGAAAACAATCTGTCCTTTAAGGCAATATCTCCAACCACCCTTTGTCAGATTGTCCTGTTTGTGTGACCTTTGGGTCGTAAACGGTTTACTGCAGGTGTCTGTAGCTGGAGGAGTTTACTTCACTGCCTACAGTCTTAAGTTACCGGTCAGTCTTCTCTTATGGCCTAATTCCTCCAGCAACAGTTTACCTGTCTGTAGCTGACCCTCCTCGTTACCTCCATACAGTTTATCTGTCTGTAGCTGACCCTCCTCGTTACCTCCATACAGTTTACCTGTCTGTAGCTGACCCTCCTCAGTTACCTCCATACAGTTTATCTGTCTGTAGCTGACCCTCCTCGTTACCTCCATACAGTTTATCTGTCTGTAGCTGACCCTCCTCGTTACCTCCATACAGTTTACCTGTCTGTAGCTGACCCTCCTCGTTACCTCCATACAGTTTACCTGTCTGTAGCTGACCCTCCTCGTTACCTGTCTGTAGCTGACCCTCCTCAGTTACCTCCATACAGTTTACCTGTCTGTAGCTGACCCTCCTCAGTTACCT
>JBBPCS010000226.1:12521753-12540394 GCA_037974645.1 Hollardia meadi
GGGGGGTGTCCAGAGAAAACACCCTAAAGAATTTAAGCTCGTGATAGAATCAAATGGGCTCCGCCACTTTGTGCAGTGGGTTCATATCTCGGTGATAGCTTACCGTCTCTAAATAAAACCTTGCTCTAATGTGGCCCCTGATAATCGTTAGTTTCTTCTTATGTTTGACGCCCAGCTATCAACAGTTCCCTCGCCTGTGTGCCACCACGGCAGCCTTGCGCACCAAGGAGTGCTGCCCGTCTTGGGAAGGGGACGGTTCGCCCTGCGGAGCCAGCTCGGGTCGGGGCTTCTGCCACGATGTGGAAGTGCCGGACCAGCCCGACGGGCCCCAGTACCCCTTCTCCGGGTTGGACGACAGAGAGAGGTGGCCCTTGGTCTTCTACAACCGCACTTGCCAGTGCGCCGGGAACTTCATGGGTTTCAACTGCGCGGACTGTAAATTTGGCTACTTTGGAGCGAACTGCAATGAGAGGAGAGAGTCTCTGAGGAGGAACATATTTCACCTCTCCAGGGCCGAGAGGATAAGACTTGTGTCTTACCTAAACTTGGCCAAGCAGACAGTCAGCAGTGAGTATGTTGTGGCCACCGGGACATATCAAGAGATGGGGAACGGCTCCAACCCGATGTTCGCTGATGTGTCCGTGTATGATGTGTTTGTGTGGATGCATTACTATGTGTCCCGGAGCGCGCTGTTAGGCGGGCCGGGGAACGTGTGGACCAACGTGGACTTTGGCCACTGGGCTCCTGGCTTTCTCCCGTGGCACCGCGTGTACCTGCTGCACTGGGAGCACGAGATCAGGAAGCTGACCGGAGACATGAGCTTCACCATCCCGTACTGGGACTGGAGGGATGCCCAGGGTTGTGACGTGTGCACGGACGAGCTGATGGGGGACCGGAGCCCACAGGATCCCAGTTTTCTGAGCCCAGGCTCGGTCTTCTCTTCTTGGAGGGTAAACACACTCAAGTTTCTCTCCTCGAGGTTGCCAAAATGGTTCTGTTGTCCCCTTCCATTGGTTTTTCTTTTTCTCTCTCTTCTTTACTCATGACCTACAGTAATATGTATGAGGAATGACTATAATCTTTAGATATTTTACTTCAAAGCTTAATAAAATGTGTAAAAAAATAAATAAAGAAATAAAGAAAAGTTCATATCAATGCTCACTCATACAGTGCATAGTTTAAAATGAACGAGTGAACATCCGCACCATTACTTGAGTAAAAATATGTTGATCAAGGGGATTGTAATATACTTGGGACTACTTTTGGCCTGCTTGAAGTGATATTTACTCCAGCAGCAATCAACTGGCCACAATAAACCGAACAGCAGGCCCATTTCTAAACTCCCTCCCACTGACAAATGTCTGGTATTCACTTCATTGCTGGGATTTGTGCTGATGCTCTCATGCGCTGCACTGCGATATTTTGCTTGTCTCCATCAACAGGTGCTGTGCTCCCGAGCAGAGGAATACAGCGACAGGGGTGTGTTATGTGATGCCAGGCAAGAAGGCCCGTTGCGTCGAAACCCTGGCAACCACAATCGTAACGTAGTTGAGCGATTGCCAACTTCAGCAGAGGTGGAGTTCACTCTCAGTCTGACCAACTATGACACCGGAGCCATGGACCGCAGTTCCAACATGAGCTTCAGGAACACTGTGGAGGGTCAGATAAGCTCAGCCTTAAATCCACACACATTGCTGACAGTGGGCCGCTCCACCTTAAATTATATACAACTCTGCTCTGCTACTTTTCACTCCTACTGTGTGAATGTGTTACTCTGTCTGCCCTCATGTGCTGGCTATGTGAGGGCTACTCTGTATGTCTTCAAAGACACTTTAATTTGTGGCCTTAAGCAACATAAATTTAGTTCATTTGCACTGTTTGGATATAACAGATGAAGGGATACTCACCACTTTCAGTAAGACAATCTGACAACCCAGTTGGTTTAAATAATGCATAATAACTTTATATTTAATGTAAGAAGCTACTATGGGTATCCAGGTTATAAGCCCATAGTCGTTCGTCAGCGTTAATTATGGATTATTACTGATTTACTGAGTCTTTTACCAACTAGTCATCAGTCACACTTTAACCCCTTTAAAGTATGCAGTGAAAGTGAAATTTAGTCAAACTGATGGTTACAAATAATTAAAATAAGTAGTCATCAGATTATATCTATAATGCATTAATATCAGGGTTGGCATAAACATGGATTCAGGATTAAACGTTTTGCACAATTCCAGCTATTGGAGGAAGGCTTCATGGCACATTGCTCAACATCTATTTTCTATCATTTGTAGTTCCATATCAACACAGAACTATCCAAAATAAAGTGCTATCTCCAACACAGAGACTTGTGATGGTTTCCATGGATACACAGGTCTGAACATATTCACATATCTCAAGAAAAGAAAGGTAGTCCACTGTAGGCGAGCTTTAATGGGGATTGCCAGTGCACCACTTCTGCCGCCAAACTAAATACTTGTCGTCCTGCAGGATTCGGGGATCCACAGACTGGGTTAGGAAACAGTTCTCGCATGGGCATGCATGCTGCTGTCCATGTGTTCATGAATGGATCCATGTCCTCAGTGCAGGGCTCGGCAAATGACCCCATTTTCCTCCTCCACCACGCTTTTGTTGACAGGTGAGACATGCACAGACACACACTTCATAGCTTGGGTGCACTTGCACACTTAAAGGTAACAGCAGTGCGTCTGTTTTCATCCTCTATGAAAGCATTTATGAGGAGTGGCTCAGGAGGCACAGACCATCTCCATCACAGTATCCAGAGTCTAACGCTCCTATAGGGCACAACAGCGAATACCACATGGTGCCCTTCCTGCCCCTCCACAGAAACAGAGAATACTTCATTTCCAGCAAGGACCTTGGATATGAATATTCATATCTGCTAGATGCCAGTAAGTTCTGTGTAAATGGAGCTCTTTTATTTCCCCACATTGATTTGCTTTTGAGGATCTAAGTTACTGCTTCCCATCACATCACATGCTAATGTGCTTTTTAATGTCTTTTTTCTAGATATATATGCTCAATTTAGCAAAGTTCTAAACCACTAGTATCTTTTTTCTCCAGACCAGAGGCTAGCAGAATCCATACGTCCTTACCTGGAGGCATTGCAGGATTTGTGGCCGTGGCTGCTGCTTGCAGGGGTCTGTGGGGGGATTGTATCAGTGGCCATAGCTGCTGCTGTCCTGACTGCAAAGCAGCGATACCGAGGGTTGCCTTGGCTGCATGTGAGGAGGTGGAAGGTTGCTTTCCCAGAAAGACTGCCGCTTATCTGGGGTAGTGACAAAGAGGAAACCAACCACCGTAACTATCAAACAGCTATATGAAGGCACAGGCTGTGATGAATGTCCATGATGAATTTGAATATCAAAAGCGCTGTGAATTATACATTACACTGACTATCTGAAATCTTTGTTAATGCTAATGTATTTCAAGTGTATTAAAAGAGTAATAAAAAAAAAGGTGCATGTAGGAAATGTTGAAATGGGTTATGAGGAATGTTAAACTTTGAACATGTTCCACCAACAACTTGTAACTTGTCAAATTCTACCCATGAGGTTAGGCTTAGACATGGCCTCTGCAATATGTATAGTTTCTGTCATGGGAGTGTTCCAGTGACTTTTCAGATTTATTCTCTGGGGTTAACATGTTCCCACTGATTATTCATAATCTAGTTCTGCAGTGTTGCAGTGTGTTGCATCAGTCATGTACCCAGGCATTTATCATCTTTATGTGGGCGTCGACTAAATCCCATTTTGATTGCCAACGATTGTAGTGTGAGATCTGCTTTGGGAAAGGGGGTGGAAAGGTGATAACGTCTGCACAGATGTCAAGGTCTGAGACATCTCCACAGCACCAGACATAGTTCAATAGTCCTAACCTTAGAGTTATGTAATAGTTAAAAAAAACTTTATGACATTTGCAAAAGACATAATTCCCTGAAGTGGTGGTGCAAAATTCTCAACTTGAAAGGTTACACCATACTATACATGAATTCAAGAGAAGACTTTCATTTCTTGAGGTCTCAACTGTGCCGACACTGCAACACCCTGACAAAAGTTGCTCTGCATATGAATTGTGTCTTCAGGAGGGAGGATATACAACTTAGATTCCAGTTTTGTAAAACTTAAATAAGAACAGAATACGACGATACAATAAACCTGTTTACCTGCTGTTAGAGCACGTTGAGGCAAAACATTAAATGTATTGTTTTTGTACTCTTTTCAGTTGAGTATGTTTCAAAAAGGATCATCAGATAATCACATTTAGTTTTGTTTTACACAGCGTCCCAACTATTTTGGATTCAGGGTTTTAAACCGGCACACACACACATCACCCGAAGCTTTCAAAGTTGAATGCAAACATTTATTTTTGGTAAGATAAAGTGGTTCTTTAATAATTTTTTTACCCTTAAGGCATGATATCATTCAGCCAAATTTACCTAATACATTCCAAGCCTTGAGACGTGCCTTCTAGCATCGCAGTTTTATAATACAGTACTTTCCCTTAAAATACTTTGTGTTCTCAGACATTACAGTTCATTCTCATTATTAAAACTACTCCATGATGTTATGACAAGAGATAAATACAGCATTGATTATTTGGAGGCAAAACTTGTACAAAATACACATTAGGAATAATCATATATATATATGTATATATATATATATATAAAACAAATGCCAAATATTTAATTTTGGCATTTTAAAGTTCTAGAGTCCCAAGGAACAATTTTATTTCTTATGTCACGGCTTATTCAGAATAAACTCAATTTTAAACAAATGTGGACATTTTAGAGATCCAAATTTCCTTTTCAAACTACATAACGACAGCATTGTTATCACAGGCATGGGAGATCTGCGAAGACAGCATTTTGACTGATGTGATACTGGCGGACAAAAACAATGCAATAATTTATACAATTTATGACACCAAAGGATAGTCTTATCCCAAACATTGTTGAAAGACGGCCACAATTGTGGTCAATAATAATGACTTGATGTGAGCAGTCCACACAAAAGGCTTTATGGGTCTGACTTGGTGGTCACACGTGACTTCTATCTTATTGTTTTATACAGTTTTATTTTCCAAATATTTAGTGCAATTAAAAAGCGTGTCATTGTTTGACCTCACTGAAAGTTTACGAAAAGTCTGTGGTCTCCCTACATCATTCAGTACTTGAGTGAAAAAAACTGTTGTAAAAATATTTTAAGATTTGTTATCATTCAAACCTACATAATGACCAAAATAAGGAGCAAAAACTTTAGAAAAACAGGCAACAATCAGGTATGTGGGGGAAGCTCAACAATGTTGTCGAGGTCAAAATTTAATGACAGCAAAATAGGCGACTCTTAAAAAGAGGTAAGGAATGGACTGTGTGGCTTGGATTCAACTAAAATAAACAGTAAATTCCTAATCATTCGTCTTCATCCTCGCTATCAGTCTCTTTTTTCGTCTCATTCTCCTTGGGTGCGATGACGGGGATAGGAAGGTCCAGACGAGCCCATGACATGGCTTCGGACTTCTTCATGGCTACCTCGATCTTGGCGGCCATCATGTTCACTATACTTTTACTCACATCTATCACCTGCAAGTAAAGAAGAGAGTGTAAGAAAAGACTGGCTTAACAAACAGCAGGTAAAATGAGGTCTATTAAAAGACCCTTTTTTTTCAAAGCAAGGCTTGCTATCATATACTGTACTGTATGCATGTAGTATATTATGTTTTATATCAGGTTTAAAGCGAAGCTGTACTTACTCCCCACAAGCTGATTTTCTGTTCAAATTCCTTCTCTCCCTCAAATATAACATGGATGTTGAGCTGAAGGAAAAAAAAGGCAAATAATCATTAGGTTGAAAGGAACAACATTAAAAACTAAATTGTTTAGATGTGGACAGAAATCATCTGACAGACTGTAGTATCCCTCACCGTGGTGCTGTTTGCATCCACGTAACTTAGCTCTGGGACGGCGTTCTTGGCATAGATAGAGATGATGACCTGAGCCCCGGTCTGGTGCCAGTCAAACCGACATGGGACCACTTTCTTACCCTGCAAGGAGATTTCAGATTAAAAAAAAATAGCGTTGGATCATTTCATACACATTTAGTCTCAATTTGTCGGTCACGGTCTCCACTGTGTAAGTTTTTATCACGCACCGCTAGATGGAGACACACCTGAGGCTCTCTTATGCAGACTTGCACACATACAGTAAATGATGACTTGCTGTCAACCCACCGCATCTTTTTTCCTCCAAAGATGTGTTCCCTTGGTGCAGCCCTCTTGAGAGAGGAAGGTGTTAAAGTCGGAGGTTTTCCTCTTACAGCAGCTCCAATATTTCATCCTGGAGATGCAGGAAAGACATACACCCACTGGAATTTTAGCAATCACAGCATGTCACTCAAGAAGCCAGAAAACAATACTAACAGGAAGAACTAACAGGAAAATACTAGTATTGCTCTTCATGCTTCTTTTGCAGTTTGCAGAGAATATCTACCTTTTGGGTCAATACAGTAAAACAGAGGGATGGAAAGTTAAGGGTTTTTAAGCATTTACATTTTCTTTATACAATAATAGGGTAAAGAATATCAGTAATCCTAACCCTTCATGGAAGATAGGAACTCCAGCGTGGTATAAGCACACATCCGAATCGCTTGCAGGTCCATCAAAACTCTAAAGACAACATAAAGTGTAGTTCAAAAGAATGCAACAGATGATCTTTGTTCTTAAAAATACCAAATACGGCCAAACTAGATTCTCTTAACTAATGAAACACTTAAGAGTCCTAGGTTTTTGAACTGACAAGTCTTAAATGATTTCTCCCGTCCGGTCATCTCTTTGCAGATGAATGGGGGCATGCAGAAGGATCTCTTAAAATCCATTTCCTATTAAGCATATTATTAAATATCTGATGACGAATGATGAATGAGTGATGACTACAAGATCATTTCAAAAACTGCCAAGTTTGACTCTACCAAGACCTCAATTTATTAATCAACTAAAAGCAGAGAGCCCTTGAGAGAATATCTCATGGCTTTCAATCAAATCAGTAAAAAGCACAATTATGTAACTGGTTCAAGTCCCAATCCAAGCTTGAACAAAATCCAAGTCAATGCAAATGTTCTAATATTTATTTATCAAAATTTTTTTTCCTTTGCATTCGTCTCTTTTAAGTAAAGAAGTAATTTTATCTACTTCCCCTTACCCAGAGCCATGAGCTTTTTTGGGGGCGTTAAAATTTCTTTGTCAGGTTCAGCTTGGATCTTCATGATTTGTTGTTTTCATTTAATGACAACTGTTCATAGAATTTTTCAAATATGTTAATTGAATTTGGCTTAGAAAAAATTCAAGCATGAATCTAAAGCAAAAGATAAAACGTATAAGCTGCTGTTGCCAAAGCCCTACAGAGGTATGGATAAAGATAGGGATTTTTTTTACACATTTCAAAAGGCATGAGAATTTATTCCAGAATGTTTTCCCAAGAACACAGCCATTTATTTAACCTACCTTGGTGCAACCTCCGTTTTTACAGGATGTTCCAATCTTGATCTCGTCACTATCTTCCTCTGGAGAGATTTTTTTTTTTAAAAGAGAGAAACAAAGACGTGATACCCACCCCTTTGAAGAGCAGCTAAAAATGCATCCACAGTTATGGTGAGTTGTCCTGTCCCTGTCAGCTGTTCCTCAAATACCCTGATGTGAATGATGCAGGTGAGGGCAAATCCCCAGTGGCTATCCATTAACTTCCACTGTCAACATGACCTTCGTGTCTACTCTAACAAAAAGTGGATAGTAGTAGTCTATGATAAAGACAAAAAAAAAGGAGAAGATAAATTTATGTTGTCACCTTTTGTCTCTGTTGCATTTTCAGAAAGCTTTAGTTTCTCCAGAGCCTGCTTCAGAGAACCAGAGACTTTCTGCTGCAATCTCACCATCGGCTCATCAGCGCTGTAACGGTAACAAAACAATTAAGCATAAACCAAAAAACAGAGGGAGGGACAAAAGTTATCTGTTAATAAATTGGGTAATTGAAAATTATTTGGAAAGGTATTATGGTTTATATTTTAAGTAAGGAATACGTCATCTGCAACATCACTTCAAAATTCCATCTCAGGTACAGAGCCAGCCTAAGACCAATACACTACTTGAAAGGAGTTCCATTATTCAGTAGTAGTCGCCTCATCAGTTGCTTGACCACTTTCTTTTGAACTCTGGTGGGAAGGTATCCAGGGTAAAAGACTGGAGAACGTCTCTGACTACCCTGTGCATCCTCAGTGTTCGATTGATGGTTTCAAGCTGATTTAATACCTTGGATACTGTACTTAACCTTTTATGTGATTGACACTAAACCAGAATACTAAAGAGAAGAATGTCGTCCATGGAGATAATACTGATATGGTTTTAAATTGGAAGCCCTGTGGATGTACCGAATGGAGAAAAGTGAGTTCTTCTTGGCCTGTTTCTTTCCTTTAAAGGTGACTTTAAAAGAAATTTAAGGTTTTGCTATAATAAAATATAATTTCACCATGAGCTGAACCTTTGTATCTCCAAAAACGCCATATAGTGTATATAACCTTGGTCTTTGTATCGCCTCCTGAGGCTTTGGTGCAGAGATGATGTACTCGTTAAACTTTGGTTTTTGGTCATCTGTGTCTTTCTTTTCTCCTGATGATTTCACATCTGGTTTCACCGGCTCAGGGGGCTTCTCCTTATTGTGGGCACCTTTTGTACAGCCCTGTGAGGAGAAAGTCACTGTGTTGGATTCACAAACAATGAGCAATCAGGCCAATATGTTGACAGCAAAGGTGACAGTCAATGCCTATGAAAACAACAGACAACAGAGGCATGACCATGGAGGATTAACAGTATGGATTAAAACAGAAACAAAAACTTACAACAATGCTGAGGAAATCGGAGAAGTCAGTAGTTCTTCTTTTGCAGCATGACCATCCCTGGAGAAAGCCAGAGACACATTAACTTTGACCAGATAACGAGACACAAGCTAACGGTGCATGTTCAGGCATTCTACCTTCAATGCATCATGGAATACTGGGACTCCAGGATGATAGGTGCAGCCATCTGTTGAAAAGAAAACAGAAATTTAGAGGAAAGCTATGTGGCCATAGAGGAAACAGTGGTACCAACATTGAAAAACATGCAGAGTTGGCTGTTTATAGACTTCTGGCTTTTCTGGTGTACTTTTAATGAAGTCTTGTTTCATAAAAGAAACAAAACTTTCAAAATACACCCTAAATTGCTCATGGTGGCAAAAAGCAATGCTTTTACAGAATGAGTGGAATAGAATTTCCTGAATGTGGTCAGGAAATCAGGGAATCAACAACTACATATTATGTTTAGTCTTTTTCAGCTGTTTGATGGGCACCAACTAGGGATGAGTCATGATTTTCGAATAGTCATTAAATGATTTAAAAAAAATGGAATAATTTTTGTGTTTACGTTAAACTTGCACGGGTACTTTTTTTTTTTAGCTGTGTTGCTGATCAGTCGCTGAAATAATACAGCAAATACAGAAAGAAGTAATTGTCATTCAATTTTGTGCGTAAATCGGAATTGTGCCTCTTTCTCTTTATATGTGTGTGCGTGGGGGTGGTTCCAATAATGGTCGAATAGTTTCCAGCGAATATCAAAGTTTTTTTTGATTGAAATTCCCATCCCTAGCACCAACCCTTTGATGGTAAAGCACTACAAGCTCTATAATGTCTTGCTCCTCCTTTCATGTGCAGTACATCTCTCAAAGGACTTTGACAGTGTCTGATGCTGCCTTTGCAAGGCAGTCTGAAATCATTTTACAAACTGAGCACTGAGCAGCAAGATGTTACACTATACTCTGCAGGTAACTGTATTATTACCAACAGTATTTGATATCTGTATGGGGTCATGTCTTGCCTTAACAGTATGTATCATAATGTACTCAAGCAAGTGTGAACAAGTTTTGTTTCTTAGTAAAGAATGACTTAATATGTTGCGATTAATTCATTTAAATTTGTAGGATAAAATATTATAAAAATGTCTCCATTCTCTCTGTCTAAAAGTAGTCCAGTGGTTAATTGCAAACACCCAATAAGCAATAAAGAAAAGGATCATTGTCCAAAAGTGACATGGATACAGAATCATTTACAAATATAACCAGATTTAACAGATCTAGCAAACTATAACAAGCAACGGATGAAGGGAATTTAAGCTTTAATAGATTGATATAGATACAAAATAAACTACAATTTTAGATAAAACTTAAATGATTAGAATTTTACTTTGGGAAATACAGTACATAAAATACATAGGTAATTTTTTAACTTGGGCATTAGGACTAAATTGGATAGATTTATTAAACTCTCCTTTCAAAGTCACATATTTCTGCGGAGAAAAAGGCATTCTTCCAACAGTAGCAAAGATTAAATATGAGCAACATAAAAGTCAAACAAGGAAAAAGATAGTTTGAAAGTTTTATATTAATACAATTTTAAACCAATGGATGTATGATACATTTGAGATAACCTAAGAAAAATTGACAAATCATCATTTGAGATTTGCTTTAAAAAGTACAGCATGATTTTTTTAAATGTCCCCCCTTTGGAACTGCCCTAAAAAACAAACCACTGAGGAAAGTATGAAAAAAATTGGCGAGGTGACACCATAAATCAAGCATTTTCCTCACAGTTCAGTCTGAGCTGTACTGCGCTACCACCTTTGATACACCCTCCTAAAGGGCCTTTCAGACACGACGTGACAACGGCACCACTGCGTTCTGAAACCCATCATTTCCAATGGCTTGCGCAGCACCACAAAGATTTTCCTCTGCACCAAGCAAAGCGGCGCGCAAGCAGCTGGTGCAGCCGTGGCACTATGACTGCGCAGAACCCAGTGGCGAGCACAGCTCAAAATGTGTTGTGTCTGAAAGCCCCGTTAGATACCCCTAAAGCCCCTTTCAGACACAACGCAGTTTGAGCTGCGCTCGCCATTGGGTTCAGCACAAAATGGAAATTAGACTTAACTCCTGCATTGAGTATTTGATAATACACAATGTTATATTACTTGAAGACAGGGAATGATATTTCTAACCAAAGGAAATAAAGGACTCATTGACGTTTTGTCGTAGGAGCTGAGGACAACAAAATCACTTTGAACATTAAATTATATTTAGATCATATTCATAGGCAAACTTTATCTTAAATAAGGAAACTCAAGATCAAGAAGCAAATGGTCATGACAATAATCTTAACACCTACAGAACCTTATGGCTGTGAATTTCCTAGTGGTGGTGTCGGGATACTGCAATTCTGGAAGTACATTGAAGTTTTCATAAACAGAGGTAATCATTTCATTTGTGTATCTTCTTAGCTAAAGGCATGAGGAATTAAAAAATAACAAATCAATTACTTCTCACATAAAAACAGGATGATATAAGCAATGAACTGTGTCCCAAACCTTTAGACATCAACTCAAGTATCACTTCAAAGATGAGAGAAGGAATCGTTTGTTAATGCCTGGTGTTTCAAGTTTCTTTGCCTCCATAGGCATCTTGTATAAGGATTTAGCCACTGCTTTGGTGAGGAATATGCACTGTAAGCATATCGTGACTGATTTCTAATTGAGCCCCATCAAAAATATACTTTGGCTTCCGTCGGCCATAAGCCCTTCTGGTAGCAAGGATTAATCTCTGGAATACATTTTTGATCGCTAATTCTGTTTCTTTTTTTGATTTTGTGCACCTAGTTTTGCATGTTTTATGCTGCCACGGCTGTGGTGATTATCTTAGCATGTACAGCTCATACAGTTGTAATTAACTGCCTGTGCCATCTCATTGGTCCCATTGTTCTCTTCTATTCAGTTTTACAGTAGAAAACTCCAACAGCTCTTAACCAACAGTAACTAACGGTAACGTTGGTGGACCAACGCTACAACTTGATAAAACGAACAAACACAAAACACAACGTTATTTCCGTTTAAAAACTCAGAGTCGACTGGATACTCGGCATAACTGCTCTTCGCTGTCCTTCGAGTTGTTGGAAAAAGTTATTCCCCTGTTTTCGCAATAACATTTGTGGTAACATAGTTATGGTCGTGGGGTAGCATTGGGAATGTGCTATAGACACACTATGAGTAACAAAAACGATGAAACTGGTGTTTCTTTAACTACAACTTTATCGCTAAACCGAACCTAACTTATCGTTACCGAGTGTCCTGTCCGGGACAATTGAACGTTACGCTCGAACCTACTAATCACACGAGCTTTACATGCTAATATTATAAGTCAATGCAGGCCCACGTGTTGTTAGCTTCCTGAGTTATACGCTCCAGACCAGCAGTGTTAATAAATTAACTTGTTACTGTACTGGGTCCAGTCAGCCAATATAAGGGGAGCTACATCGGCCCACCAGGCCTGTTCGATGTAGAAATTTCCAGATGATCAGGTTAGCTTGCTGGCAGACTTGCCGGGCACAGTAGTAAGCTAGTTAATGACCGTACTACTCACCGTCTGGGTTATTTTCTGGATCAAATCGCTGTCCACATCCCTTATTATAACACAAAATGGACATGGTGGCCGGCGAAACGAGTTTTACTGAGGGGGAAATTTGTAAATGACCACTAAAGAGCTCGCGTGTATGGGACACACTGCCGCAAACGTTTCCTGCTGCACATTACACTCACACTAGTCTCACTTCCGGATGTTGTCGGCTACACTCGGTAAAGATCGGAGCTTGCCCAACCCGCCTCATCCATCCTGTGAGCGCACCGTGGTCCCACACAAGCGACAACTGATGCTGACCGCTTCCAAACTTGCCACGTTCTTTGTGCCACATTTATTTTGGACCTTAACCGTCCCGCAAACGAACAGCTAACTGTTTCCTGATCAGTTTGTGTTAACTATGGTAGATCAAGCCGTAATAGCCCACCACACTCGGGGTTACAGTCCTAGGATGCATGAAAGTGGGGCAATAGCTATTAGTTTTAGGAGGATGGCTGCAGCCTAGTAGACAACAGCCTATCGGCATTGGTGCACATGGATTTTCCATTTCGCGCTTCACCATCGACTTCTGCGCGACTATCTTGCTGTTCCTGGTTTTTCTTTCTTTTTGATATTGTTGTCGGAGAGAGGATGGGAAAGGATTTGCCTTCACTGGTTTAAGCTGTTTCGACTAAAGGTAGGGCACGCTGCGATGTGTGAGTGTCTGTGTAGGTCTACAAGTTAATTAAGCTGCAGACTGTAGCTACAGACAGTAGCTTAATAAACTCGTGAATTTTGCACGGAGGTGAGCTCCATCAGCCAACATGGGAGACAATAAATGCACCCTAGGATCTCCCAGAACAGTCCCCCTTTGGGCAATGTTGATTTGAGTCGTCGTCATTCTGACTGCCTATTTGGTGCTGATATTAATCTGTATACTATAGGTCCTCCATACAGTAGCCTATAAGTAAATTTCATGTCATCAGTTATTTTTCTCAAATTTTTTAATTTCCATTGAAGTTTTATAATGATCAAGGAAAGGCTACTGTAGTCCATGCATACATTGAGTATACAATTATATGAAACCATTCGCAATTAAAAGAAAAAAATAGAAAATAAAATGTTTTAAATTAGACCACTTCATGTTCCCCTATTTGTTTCCTTTCTGGATGTTCTTTTTTAAAATGGGTTTAAACTTGTGGCTGTGCGTTTTAGTTAACCTGATTATAACTTTTAGTAATGAGGCTGTTCCAAAAAGCGTTTGTGCAACTCATTTCGAAGAAAGTTCACAATGCTTTTAGTCAGACGATGATATTTTTGTCCTACGTTTGTTCCTTTAAAAATCCTACAACCCTGGTAGTCACTGCTAAAGAAAAGTCCTTGTGTCTTTTAAGGCACTCTTTATCAAAGTAACAGTGATCATTCTTGATCCCTGTTGTTTTAATTGATGACATGGCATGTTTCACTTCGCTTTGATGTGGTTTGTTTAAAGATATGCCATTCTTTGCTTCTGAGCCTTTTGGTTGCAATATTCAGTGTTTGAATGCAAACTGTTTGAGCACAACATAGAATATGCTATCAGATCCCTGTAGTAATAAGCAGTACCCCTGAAATGTCTTTGTAACTTTTGACTTTTGTCTCACAGTTCTTTATCAAATTTTTAGCATGCAGAGAGCACGTCTCTTAAGAACTCATCAACTCAATCTAGATCTGTTTTTCTTTGTTGTTCTTTACAAATATAGGTTAACTGGGTGATGGAATAGTGATGAAGCCTAATCTGTGGGGAAATATGCTTCCTCTACCCAGCTTCTCTCTTCCTTTCCATTTTATTTCCTTCTTCCTCCTCCTCTGTTTCTATTCAACACATGCCCAGTTCCTGAACGAACCTAGGGCAGGACAAGGCTTGCTACTCTTCACCCAGCGTGCCTATAATGCATCCATCTTCGAGAACTCTGCTGCAAGAACTTATACCAAATGTGAGGTAAAAATGGGCATCATTCTTGGACCACCTCGATCTCTAGAAATAAAATATTCCCTTGAGTCTGGAGACAGTGAGGGAATCTTCCAGGCTGAGGAGTTTGTAATGGGAGATTTTTGTTTCCTCCGCATACGCACTCATGGAGGCAGTGGTGCCATATTGAATCGGGAAGTTCAAGACAATTATACATTGACAGTTAAGGCCTCTGCCCATGGAGGCCTAGAGGCCTTAGCCGTTGTTTATATCAAAGTCTTGGATACCAATGATCTCCGACCTCTCTTCTCCCCAACCTCTTATTCATTTGTTGTCCCTGAGAGTGCCCCTCTGGGTGCCAGCATAGGACGTGTAACAGCCACAGATGCTGACATGGGCTCCAATGGGGAGTTCTATTACTTCTTCAAGAACAGAGTTGATCACTTTGCTGTACATCCGACCAGCGGGGTCATCACCCTGACGGGTTGGTCCAGGATGGACAAACAAGACCGATTTGAGCTGGAGGTGCAGGTGGTTGACAGGGGCATGAAGCTCTATGGGAACAATGGTATTAGCAGCACTGCTAAGCTGGTCCTAACTGTGAAGCGAGTTAATGACTTTTCTCCTGTTCTCAGTGCAAGGGCTGTCATTCCATCAGGGGTGAACAAGGACTCAGTCTATGCCATAGTGACTGTCGAAGACAAAGACGAGGGAGTATCTGGGGATATAGAGTGGGTGTCCATCATTGAGGGTGATCCCTTTGAACAGTTTGTGGTTGATCGGTCACCTGTTGGGAATGAATACAGAGTTAAAACATCAGATTTGGTCGACTGGGATACTTTCCCTTATGGTTGCAACTTAACCTTCCAGGCTAAAGACAGGGGTATACCTGCTAAGTTTTCCAATACCCAAGTAGTTCAATTGTTGGTTACAAAGCCAGACCCAGTGTTGGCGGAATTTGAGAAAGATGTTTATGTATTTAAGTTGAGTGAAATAGCTCCCCCAGGCACTATTGTAGAGGTGGTGAAAATCTCCCCAGCTCCTCTGAGTGTCAATTACAGCTTCACCAGCCTCTTAGATCCAATGTGCTTTGATATAAACCCTTTGACTGGAGTTATCATGACCACAAGGCAGCTTCCAAGGATATCACAGGATTTCGTGGAAATGGAGGTGGTTGAAATTTTTAGTCAGCAGCAGGCAAGGATTCAGATCATCATAGAGGATGCTAATGACAACTCTCCAGTTTTCAACAAGCCATTCTATGATATTGCAATCAATGAGAGCTTACTTGTAGGCACTATTGTTCTTGTAGTGTCTGCTGTGGATGATGATAAAGGAGAGAACGGGTTTGTCACTCACACAATAGGTGGTGAACAGTCTCTTCCATTTACCATAGACCAGGAAACAGGGGAGATAAGAATCACACAAGATCTGGACTTTGAGTCATCGGATGATATGTATTCTTTTGTGGTACGTGCCTCTGACTGGGGCTCACCCTACAGACGGGAGAGTGAGGTGAATGTCACCATTCGTCTGATAAATGTCAATGACAACCAACCTCTTTTTGAGATGGTTTCTTGCAGGGGGATGATAAACCGTGACTTTCCTGTCAGCCAGACTATTGTCACCTTGTCAGCTGTGGATATAGACGAGCTAGGAATGGTGATGTACAAGATACTGTCTGGGAACGAGTTAGATTATTTTAACTTGAATCCAGACTCTGGGGCTTTGTCATTAAAGAGATCTTTAGCAGTGGCTAATTTAAAAACTGGGGTATTCAACCTGAAAATTGTTGCAACAGATGGAGAGATGTTCTCTGATCCGACATTTGTGAATGTATCTGTGGTGAGAGGAAGGATGCCACCCAGGGCATTCAACTGCAGGGAAACCAGGGTAGCCCACATTCTGGCAGAAAAAATGCTCTCAAAAGTGTCTGCTATGGCTAGACCAAGACCAGATAAGATATATACAGACATTTTCTCTATGAACAAACAGGCTCCACAGTTTGAGGCCTTGCCTACTAGTATTCTAGTGAGAGAAGACCTCGCTGCTGGCGCCAGTGTATTTCAGGTGAGAGCTCGAGATGGTGACACAGGCTTTAATGGCCGTGTTCTCTTTTCCATATCTGATGGTAACAAAGAAAACTCCTTCAATATCAACATGGAGAATGGGTTGATAACTGTATTGCAGCCACTAGACCGTGAGCGATTGGATCGTTACTTCCTTAATATCACCATCTACGATCAGGGCATTCCTCAGATGTCCAATTGGAGACTACTGACTGTAATCATTGAGGATGCAAACGATAATGACCCCCAGTTTTATCAGGACAGCTTCTCTACTCTTGTTTTAGAAAACTCTGCCATTGGTTTGGAAGTTATTTCCATAACTGCGTTTGACAGAGACATGGGTCAAAATGGACAGCTCTCCTACAAAATGCTGACTAGTGTCCCTCAGTTTGGTATTGACAGTGAAACAGGAAGTGTTTTTGTTGCTAGCCACTTGGACAGGGAAACCATCCCAATGTTCACACTGAAGATTGAAGTGAGAGACAAGGCTGAAAGAGGCACCCGAAGGTCATCTGTCACTACTCTAAGTATAATCATAGAGGATGTCAATGACTGTGCCCCAGCTTTCATCCCTAGCAGCTATAGTGCTCGAGCACTAGAGGACCTTCCGCCAGGGGCTGTGATTACCTGGGTTCAGGCTCAGGACCCAGACATTGGCCCCGGTGGACAGGTCCGATACTCCTTGATTAATGACTTCAATGGCACTTTTGAGGTAGGTGATGTCACTATTGTCTATACTGTTGCATATGCTGATGCTCTTTTTATCGGCAGTTTGTGATGAATAGGATTGTAATGCTTTGTACAGGTCGATGCTGTGAGTGGAGTGTTGAGGCTTAGGAAGGAACTGGACTTTGAGAAACAACAGTTTTTCAACCTGACATTGATGGCTGAGGACAGAGGAGTGCCCAGCCTCATCAGCCAGACATTTGTGGAGGTGGAGGTGCGTATACTAACACTAAGATTGTCATGATACCAGAATTTCCAACTTTGAGCATAAAAAAAATAATACTCGATACTTTTTTCGATACCACGGCAAAAAGAAAAATGGTTCAAGCACACAAAATAGGATCATTCTTTTTCTTTATTTTAAACTAACAACATGCACACAGTTCTGGTACAGAAAAAAAATACTAAACACACACCAACACATTTGTAACAATGTTAATATATACAATTTTTTTCAGGTGGTGGATGTCAATGAGAATTTGTATGCACCCTACTTCCCTGACTTTGCTGTAAGAGGCTCAGTGAAGGAGAACTCTCGTGCAGGCACAAGCGTCCTGACAGTCAGCGCTAAGGATGATGACAAGGGACGAGATGGCGTGGTGAGATACTCTGTCAGAGGAGGCAGCGGACTGGGAACCTTTTCCATTGACGAAGACACAGGTGTGACAGAAAATCAATTTTAAAGCCTAATAATGGAAAGTGAAAATCCAATAACATTCAGTGCCATGCATGGAATATCAACACTCAAAGTGCTGGTAATTGCATATTATAGGAACTATTACTATTTCTGTGCCATTGCTGATGACTTTCACATGTGTTTTATTGTTGCTCAACTCAGTCTTTTTGCCCCTGTCACATTGTGGTTTTGCATTGCAAGTGATACATAAAAAGCATCACTGCTTGATAGCATGCATTTCTTTGAGTGAATGTGCATGTGTGTGTCAGGGGGAGAGGGGTGAAGAGAGTGTGAGGTACAGCCAGAGTCAGTGGGTTGATGGGGCCCTCACATGGGAGCTGTGTACTGGGAGTTCATTACTGTAATGAGGGCAGCATGACAGCTACACTGACTGGGCCTCGGGCTCCTCAGTACAGCTGATCCACTGCTGTGTGGATAACATTGATCAAGGCTCTCCTGCACCGCCGCACCACCATCCTTTCTAAGAGTAGTAAAATCACTGTGACTTATTCAAGGAGTCCTGACCTAAAAAAAAAAAAGAAGCATGTTGTTGTCTGCAACTGTCCTGCAGTGTCAAACCGTAGCTGAAAACACGTTGATCCAAACAAGAAGCCGCAACTCACTCACCCAGGGATAAAATGAGTCAAATACCCAGTATGAAAATAGGACAGTTCATATTAGTTCATATTGGCTCATTGAGAGAATTAATATATATATTTGTATATATGTAGGTCA
>JBBPCS010000226.1:12549995-12565487 GCA_037974645.1 Hollardia meadi
CCCCCCCCCCCCCCCCCCCCCCCCCCCCCCCCCCCCCCCCCCCCCCCCCCCCCCCACACAGCAGATGAGAGTTGACACAGGGTGTTAGATGAAGCGCTTCTTATTAAAAGCATGTACTGTATGTTTGCTGAGTGCCGTCATGGTGGCTGTGTGACCTTTTTTTTGCAATCCACTATTGCTTTGTGTTGGTTTTGTCGTAGTGTAATGTTAACAAATCAATTGCAAGTGTTTGAGTCAATATTCATGATCACAAAAACTGTTGCATTTGAAAGAAAGTCTGTATTTTTATCGTTGCCCCAGTTAGAAAGTGTATCGGAGCTGTTCTCCTCACATGGCTAAGAAGTAGGCTATGAATTGACAGTTATTTATAGGAAAGAGGAGAAGTCTAATGATTTGAAACAATCCACCGGATCAGTATATACATTTTATGTGTGGGTGGGTTTTTTTTTATTATCAATTTTTTTCGCGTGTCCAATTAAAATGGAGTCTTATTGTTGTTACTTGTGCTGTGTTCTGCTGAACCTCCCCCCTGTCTCTCTCCCACAGCTTGTGACCGCTGCTCTAGATTCACTCCTAATTTGCTTAATTGAAGTTAGCCTGCATAGCAAGCTCAAGGTGACACTCTGATGTGCTTAAGCACTAGAGTGTGTGTGTGTGTGTGCGTGCGTGTGTGTGTGTGTGTGTACCATTAGTCTATCCACTGAGTGTTGACTGCACATTATTTAAACACGCAAAATAATCCTACTTCACTGTAACGCTTCATTACACTGAAACAAACACATTATCCCCATTTAAGCACATTCAGTGTAGTCACAGTGTAGTCATTCCACTCAGACATCCACGCAGAAATAATTTCAGTGTGAATGTATATATGTTGATATTTGCGCGTGTCCCCTTGTGTGTATGTATATCTTTATTTGCACATGCATGCAGCCACTCTGATGTTACTCCCTGTGCACATGCCGATATTGAATGGAAATACTATATAGTACAAAAGCAAGTATGTGTATTATTTTTGTGAAACAAAAACAATCATGTTTTACTTCTTGTATCAGTGTATTTGTATTTGTATGTAAAATAGTTCCAGACTGTGGCAAATGTGTCCATTTCATATGTTTGGGCTCTAATGTGATGTTCAGTGATGTACAGGGAACATGATCAACAACATTTATTTCTTCTGGAAAATAAAAGTTGACTTACAATATTGTAAAAGTGCCTTGCAAAGGTTGAGTCAGCTTCTGGATTAATCCCCACATTTTTCACCTTTCCCTCATAGCCAGAATAATATCTGGAGGAGCTTGCGATTTGTTTTACACACAAAGTTTTTACTCACTAAACCCAGCAGTTTTTGACTGGATTGACACAAACTATTTCTGTTTATGTGTATAAGGATAGAATATAATTTAAAAAATATTTGAAAATTGCCAGATTCCTCACAACTCCTCTAAACTCTTCCCTTTTTGTTTCCCTCACTACTATACATGAAAAATTTGGTAGCTGGGATCCCTGCTGTGCCAATAGTCATCTAATTGAAGTGAATGAGAAAGCCGCACTTTTTGATGCCTTACTAAGTTGTGATGAGCACAGCCTTCAGATACCTCATTTATAATTCTGTTTTTCATAGACCTCGGCCTGTACTTTTCAAGCATCTCAGAGTAGGAAATCGCCCCCAACTCACCTAAAATTCTCATTTTTGGTCGTACTTTTGGGACGAGATGTAAGACTTTTCTCAACCTTCTTCAGCACATGAACTGTATTTATTCACAAATAATTTGGCTTTCGAAAAGTTTTGTACCAAAGAGTTTGGCAACAAAAAATCATTTTAAAGCAGTGCAGTGTTTTCAGTGTTTCTAGGTTGCAGTGTTGCAGAGATGAACTTTTACATATATTTTTATTCATATAGTGGATGGATGATAGGACCTCACATAAAGCGCACTAAAAGATCATAATACAAAGCATGGGATCGAAGTGGCTTTACTTTTACACCCTACAGTTCATTGGCTTTCAGTGAAGTCCTGCTTATTTGGCTCATAATTGTGCTTGACCTTTGTTTATTCAGAAGGTGAACATCAGCATGTCAGTGTGTAGTTAGACCCTGCTGTTAAACCTCCACTGGCACACAGCAGCCCTGCAGGACTGATGACGGGGTTTGAGGATGGCGTGTGTTTTTGCTGGAGCCAAAACAGAATCTTCTTCTCCGCTGGCCTCCTTGCTCATATTCTCACCATCCAGGACTGGTGTAATAACTGGAGGTTCAGCAGGAGGTGTTAGCAGAGGTTGTGGAACTGGAGTCACAGGATAGTGTTTTTGTTGGCTGAGAGTAGAGGCAGATTCGTCTGCTTTATCCAAGACAATATTGGCAGCAGGTTTAGCATTGGGATTCAGAGGAGTGAGTGAAGACAAGACAGAAGAGTCTGTTTATGGAAGTGGTTCTCTGGCTTCCTCCAGACCAGGCTTCTCATTCGGATCTTTAGCCAGGGTGTAAAAGGCTTCTGCATCATCCACTATCAGGCATGTGTGTCAGTCTGAGGCTGAAACAGCACACGGGCCTTGTCATAAGTCATAAATCAAACTTCAATCATGCACATCGTAAAGACAATGTGCACGATGAGTCTCCTTAATGAAAGTGAACTAAAACAAAAAAAAAACAAACACTTTCACATTTTCAGGTGCATTTCCCAAAGACTGTGTGACATTGCAGAAATAGCGATTCTTCCCCTTATGCAGGGCAGTTATCAAGGAGCGTTGCTGAAAGGGTACAGTGAAAGAGAAGATACCATGTTCTTCATGGAGTACTGTGCCACACCGCAGCAAGTATTTGCAACATGTGCCCGTGCCATATGTGCAAGATGTAGCACTATTGTAGGAATTGTAAAATGATCTCGAATTGGGTCGGATTTTGCACATCCAAGCCAAAATTACCTACTATTTTAATTTACTTAATCAGTTACTTGTATTTTTTTAAGCTAGATGAGCGGCTTTGTTTATATTTGTTCATACATTTGCAAACATCATTAATTTTGGCACCGTATTGTGTAATATAATATATTATATTTCAAACTGTAACTGTACGAGAACTATAGTCACACACATCATCATAATTTCTTCTTTGCGGAGGGAGGAGTATTTTTAGTCCTGGACGCCTGCATTTAAACTCAAGAAGTGGTGCATTTTTATCAATTCAACTTGTGATGGAAACACGACTCTCTCTCTCTCTCTCTCTCTCTCTCTCTCTCTCTCTCTCTCTCTCTCTCTCTCTCTCTCTCTGTGTGTGTGTGCATGTGGGCCATTTTCGTAGTTGTACAATTACAGTGACCTTGCCAGCAAATAACAATTGGAAAACACTTAAATCTAAAGAGCGAATGAAAAGACGTCATGGGAAAATGGAGCTGTTATTGTCTGTGATCTCCAGTGCAGCGTGCCAGCTTGTTTGTCAAAGCGTCTAACCACAATCTGAATAATCTGGTTTAGTCAAAGTTATTATCAATAGCTTCACTTATTTTCCTCTGTCCTGGTGGCATGCTGGCCAACTGAATGACCCTCAGCTATAAAGTAGGATACCATACGAACATGTGCCAAATTCCATCGTCTCTGCCGAAGCTGCAGGCTTTTTTCAGCAATTTCTGTGTGTGTGTGTTCTAATATTTGTAAACTTGTGAAGAGAGATGATAATATTTAGTAAAGCTGCAACTATTAATTAATGAATTAATCAGTCGAGTGATTATTCAAACCAATTAATCAAAAATGTCAAATATTTGCAGGTTCTAGTTTCAGAAATGTAAGAATTTTCTGCTTTACTTTGTCATTTATGACAATAAATGAAAGGTCTTGGTTTTGGATTGTTGAAACACCAACTTTAACTTTGCATCTTTGTCATCCATCTGAAAATCTGTGTTTGTCTTATCTAAAGTTGCTCTTTTATGACTTTCAGGGCTGATCACGACAACCACGAGGAAACTGGACAGAGAACAGCAGGCAGAGCACTTCTTGGAGGTACAGAAAAACTTGAAAATTGTTCGTGGGCTTAAAGTATTATTATTTATCTGGCCCTGCCACATCCCACTATTAACAGAGATAGGGTAGAGAACAACCTTGGCAGTTCCTTACGGCTCCATAAACTGTGATGAATGGTTGTAGTTTTGGCTCCCAGGTTTAGGATTTGCAAAATGTAATCATTCATCATTGGTTATCTTCTCTACTCAGGATGGGAACAGGGAGGAGAGGAGTTGGTCTGCCCAGCATTTGATAAGCACAGACACTGGGTATAGAGATAGCTCAGTGATTACCATTTCTGTTGCTCCTGCTGCTCTGCATGCAGATGAACCCGATAATCTCAAGATTCTCGACTTTAGAGACATGAGCGGGCTTCTACTTCCTGAGACTTTTCTTACAGCTTATTAAATGCTGTTGAATCTACAAGCACTTTGCCCTTCGACAAAATGGAACGAAATAACCCACACGACCTGCAGAATTGCAGCTTTGTGTTTTGTTTTGCCAATTGACTTTTGTAGACTCAATAACTCTTTGTACTGCTTTGTTCGGCTCCAGTACTTAATAAAACCCAGTGTATGACAACACACTACAAAATGAAAGCAGCAACATCTGTAGGAAGAAGCTTGCATCTAACGGCATCATACACTGAAGCATACAACACCTAAAAGGAGTTTAAAATTGGGGTCAGAGAAGTCTTTGTTGCTGCGTCAACCTGTCCTGTCCTGTCCGGAGATTTTCAATAGGAATGCTAGTCCATGCAAGCCACCCACTTCTCCGCCTGCCCTCTATGCTGCCTGCCTGTAATTAATAGTCTAGTGAGCAGTCAGGCTGGCAGCCGTGGTGTTCAGCCTTATCTGATCCAATTGATCAGTGATCAGACCTTTGCCTCTGCCTCCAGGGGATCAATAATACAAATAGATTTCAGCCCCACGTGGCCCACAGCAGCAGCCGCGCAGTCGAAGCCCAGATTTAAGATATTAATACATGTACGGATAAATCTCACACCGATGACAAAACATGTCCAAGACACAATGATGGATCTCTATGACTACTTGATATGTGTTTGGTCGATTGCACACTTGTGCGTTATCCTCAGGTTACGGTTATAGACGGCCCAGTGACCACACGGCAGTCTACTGTGTGGGCCATAGTTCACATCGAGGACGAGAACGACAACCCGCCCACCTTCCCAGAGGTCACCTACCGCATCAGCTTGACTGAAAGAGACCGCAACAAACGCGGTGAACAGGTCTACCGTGTCTTTGCTTACGACCGGGATCTTGGAGCCAACGGCAACATCACCTACAGCATCGTTGATGGTAATGAGGATGACAAGTTCAGTATTGACCCCAGGACTGCTATGGTGTCGTCAAAGAAGATGGTGACAGCGGGAAGCTATGATATCCTCACTGTGAGTTTCATATGCCAGGTTTTTATAAGGGGTTCTGATTTAGTTTTTAACTGCTGTTTGGTCTTAACTTGACTAGTTAGAGATTTCAGCACAGTTCTCCTCTCTTGCCGGCTCTACTGCTCCAATTCCTGTTTCTTGTTGCAACTTATTTTATAGCCAGTTGGGAATCCATTAGTTCATAGGGCTCCGCCTCCATGCAGGTGCACAGATAAAGGGCACATATTATGCTCCTTTTCAGCTTCATATTTTAATTTTAGGTGTGCACCATAATAGGTTCACATGGTCCATTGCTGCAGCGAAACAAATTGTGTACCATATTCTTCATACTAACAATGTATCTACAGTGCTCCGGCCCCTTTCACATATGCGCTGCAGACACTTGATTTTTCTTACGCGTCTGATTCACTGATTAGTTCATTATGCCCATGTGCCCTTGGAGCTTGTTCTTGTACCTGTGCTCAACTTCAGTGGACAGGAGCAAATAGTTCAATTGTGGGGGCAGCTTTCTCCTGTGACAACAAACACACCAATTTTCTAACAATCACCAGCAAACCGTGTATATATATACTGTATATATATATTTTTATTTTTATTTTTTCTTTTGCGGTAATGCCTATCTCTAAGCAAATAATGGTTCAAATAATGTATTTGGTTCACAGTCTTCAGTGAGCCCCACTTAAAATGCTCTATTTTACAATAACAGGTTCCCCCAAAGATTATTGATTTGTTTTGATTAATGATTGTCCTATTTGGGGTGTGTGAAAAGCAATGCAAGTTATTTGAAGTCAGGCCCGGGACAGTCATCCCATTAAACTGTAATTGCTGAGATCAATTTTGAGGTTAGAAAAAGTATTATTTATGGATAGGATTATGTCGCTGAGTGCATGTGTAAGTAAATGCAGGTGTCAGTGTGGAGAAGATGAGTATAGATTTCAGTCGTATAGTTTTAAAAATCTGTGTGCAGTGGAGAGGCCAGAATTCTAATATGCTCTCAATGTTTTCTCGCCCTGAATACATATGTATCAGCAACAGAACCAGTGTGAAGGTCAATCCAATTCCCAGCAAATCTAGTTACTTTTCATTGTGGTTTATCATTTTTTTTCAGCATTTTGCTTAAATCCTCAAATGGACTGATTCACTGGCTCTTGGATGAGTCAGCTGAATGGGGGGATTTCTCAATATTGTTCCTTCTCTTAGATAAAAGCAGAGGACGGCGGTGATCCCCCCTTATGGTCTACTGTCAAGCTCCACATAGAGTGGATTCGGAAGCCTGTCCCCTCACCGCTGCCCCTACTGTTTACCCAGAGGTCCTACAATTTCTCTGTTCCGGAGACAGCTGCTGTAGCTCAGCCAGTGGGAGTAGTCGCTGTCAGCCAGTCGACCACACCTGTCTGGTTCAATATCATTGGTAAGACGATTATTGCGCATACTAAACTAACATGCAAGAGAACAATCCGTATTCAGAATTTTGCTTGTGCTGTTAATTCAAATGCATTAATTTGGGGTTTTTTAAAACTATAAAAAATAGCCGGGCCACACTAGAAGTTGACTAAATGATTCTTGTCATTTGTCATATTCAAATTGTACTTAAAGCTGGTGTCCAAATGTTTTCTAATTGATGTATTAAAAAAGAAAAACTTGGTTTTATTCCAAAAGCCATCCGACTTGTGAGCACTTGTGAGTACAAGAGATTAAATTGCCCCTTGAGGGATGAAGTATTTTGAATTTAATTGACCTGATGTATCCATCTGCACGGTGGAGTATCATGTAAATGCTTTTGAGAGATGATCCATAACCAACACACTGGAACCATTTTACACCACGGGATGTAAAAATAATTGCAACATTTCTTGATTCTGAGACTGCAGGCATTGTCACGGACATTCACAATGATTTTTTCTGTAACTTGGACATATTTCTGTTTCAATTACTTTTCATTGCTGGAGATGGACTGCTGACGGTTTTTGAAATGTTAACTAATCTATAGTAAAATTAGCCTTCTTAAAAATCAAATGACAATTTTTAGTTGAGATTATTTTACACGGTCAAAAGTGCATTGTTGTAAAAAATGTGTCACTTCCCTATGGTTTATGTATGTATGCTTTTACTTCTACTCTGGCTCCCGCAGAAACAATGAATCTTAGCAGGAGCATACTGGTTCTATACATGCGTCCGCCTGTTTAAAACTGGGGCGCTCTGTCTTGGCCTTTGATTCAAGTCTATTGATTGCTTCTTAACAGTTCTGATTACAGCTCCCTCACTCATATGTTAATATAAAAAGGATTTGATTATTCTTTTTTTTTTTCAGTCACACACGTCAGAGATACAGAAAATGAGAATGTGGTACGTTTTTTCCTGCTCTGCTCTTACTGTTAATATCAGAGGAGTCATTGTGCAGGAAAAGCTCATTAATATTTCACTATTTTTTTCACTACTCTATGGTGATTATCTTTTTTCTCAAACTTCAAGAACTGCGCTCGTGTGTCATCCATTAATGAATCACATTTCCCTCACTGTGCTCAAGTATTCTGTTGAAAAGTCCATTTACAGTACTTAATAATACATATAATTGTGAAAAACTTCAAGAGGTCTTTGAGTTTGAGTTTGAGTGCCGTATATACTGTAGAGGATGCAGACCTTTGAAAGATTATCCCTAAATCTTATCTTTTTCTTCCTCTCTCACCGTTCAGGTGGACGGCTCGCCAGAGAAATGTTCTACATTCCTCAGAATGCATGCGGAAGAAACTGCTCCCTTGACACAGGTCAGGTCAAAGCTCATCTCAGCTACACCTCTTCCTCAAATTCTCCAGGACTGGAGATATTCAGAAATGCAGCGTAGAGTATAAGGGCCATGTTGAGCCAAAGGCAGCATTGATTGATCTGAGCTTGAAAAAAGGATTCTTTTTTTTGTCTGCTCAGGCAGCACAGGTTCATATCTTTAATTCGGCCACTGCACTGCTACTTTGGAAAGTAAATAGGGAGGGGGTCTGACCGTCGACCTCTAATTGTAGTGTTTCTATCTCAGATGAAAATCTTTTGGAAAAAAAAATACCTGAATGTTTTGTGATGTCATGCCACCTAAGCTTATTATTAAGTCTACCTGATGGTCTCTCTGCAGTCACAGACAAACCCAACACATTTTGTTACAATAGGGGAAAATAAAAGTATATTGATTGGTATCTTCACTATCAATCAATAGTTGACTTCTTCCAGAGATCAACTTCATTATGTCTGTATCTTTTGGGTTGATGTTTATGTGTGTCGCAGCATTTATATGGGCCCTTGTGCTGGTAGAATAAAAACAAACAATACAGGGACCCACGAAGAAGAATTGCTCCACAACACCACTATTGATGTTGTGCATATTATTAATGAAATAAAGTGAACTCAGCAAAGCAGTTCCTTCAGAGTGCTGTCTCGCATCCCATGATATGCAAATTTGTCCCATTGCCCCCAAACACGGTGGCTGAGAGAGCTCAACGCACTTAAGAAAACACATGCAAATAGACAAAACACTAGCAAATTAAGAAAACATCTTCATCAATTTGACAACACGTGCGTTGCAAACACTCACAGCACAACCAAACAGAGAAACGCACTGCAAGTATGACAGCGGATATGGATGTTTCTGGGGGACACTAAAAAGTGATGGGCACCCGGGACACCCGTCTCTTACTAAAATGCGCGTTTTCTTTCTCCTTATTTTGATATTGTGATGGCATGAGTCAGATATTAACCAGTGGCAGATATCTGTTGTTAACCTAGCCTTTGCATTTTGCTTATTATTAGCCTGCCGATTCAAATAATACCACGAAAAACACACCGAGCCATCATGATATTAGAATTAAGAGAAAAACTTATAATTTAGTTTATTTTGCAACACCACCGAGTAGCTGACTTCAATAGTCACAAAACAAGTGTGTCCCGCATGTCCACCACTTTTTAGTGTCCCCTAGAAACATCAATAGGCTATCCGTTGTCATCTGTGCTACTTGCAGCGTGTTTCTCTGTTTGGTTGTGTCGTGAGTGTGTGCAGCGCAGGTGTTGTCAAATTGGTGAAGTTGAAGTTGCAGTGTGTTGAGCTCTCTCGGCCACCGTACACACCCTCATCAGTGACAATAAGACGAGTGAAAGCTGTCATAACAGAGATCATAGTTCCTTTTGAACTAAGTACACCTGGCGTCTCGTGTCTTGTGCATGGGATTAATAGGATGAGGCAAGGAGGTAATTAGGATGCTTGATTAATGGTTCAGCGGGCCTAATCACTTTCATGAGACACAAATACAACTTTAACACAGATCTGATATATAAAATATAAGAAGTAAACATGATATATGCAGTAAATACAGAATTCCCAATACAGTTGATCCATAGCTCCACAGGGTAACTTTGAGTCATTAGTCATAATTGTCACGTATCTGTTGACAGCAATTAAGGATGTTATCTTGTAATAAGACAAGAAGTCAGTGATTAATTACAAAGGAACTTAAATTGTTGGCACTTTTCCAAACTAAGTGATAATTTATTGATGGAAATCAGTTTTTTGAAGACATACTCTGTTCATACTTTATAATTTACAGGGACAGTTCACGATACAATACATATTTTCCCTCTCACCTGTAGTGCTATTTTTAGTGACATGCCAAGCTTTTAAGATATCGACTATGGAGAAGTCTGCCTTTTCTCGATTATTATCGAACAAGAGAAATTCTTAATTCCACAAGGACTGTGGATTATCTTTTAGCCCTTTTAAGCACCACAAGCAAAGTGCCATCTAGTTCCATTATACTCAAGGAAAGGCAGACGTCTCGACAACCAATAGCTCGAAAAACTTGGCTACCTACAAGAAAACAATCTAGATGGACAGTGGCATTACAGGTAAGAGGAAAAAATATTTTGTTTTGATTTCAAGGTGAAATGTCCCTTTTAACTATTCAGATTCTGTCGCGCTGTATATTTGTAAAATACAGATGCTACCAAAAATACTAAAACTAACTCTGAAGCATGATCAGGCCCTTTAGAGGCACCTTTAATAGACAGGAAATTTACGACTTATTATTTAGAGGCTGCAGACTGTGATTTCTGTTTCTCTTGATGCTGTGAGATTGTAGTGTAATATTGACCAACCTCTCCTCCAGGCAAAAACAACAACAACAACAACAACAAAAAGCAAATCCCTGTGGTTTGCTTCAGCACGCATCAGTGGTCCTGTGAAAATGTACTGCCCAATCAGTATTCATATGCTGAGGAGAGCTCAAGCTCCCACATATCTCGAGAGAGAGAAGCTGGAATGAGGCGAAGGATGGTACTGAATACCTAACACGTATCAATCCACTCCCTCACTCTAATCAAACATTAAGCCTCTAAACTGTACACTCACTGCCTGTGGAAGAGACCTGGCTGCAGGTTTTTGATCTCCGAGATGGGTTGTGTTTTGGAGTGATAAGACAGATGTTTGTGTGGCTGTTAACAGCTCTCAGGCTGCCAAGTGTGTTCGCTGCTACATTGCATAGCATTTCAGTTCATTTTATTTCACAGACCCTCAAGCTCTCGATGCAGGCACCTGGCCAAAACAATTACACAGCAATAACTTAGAGCACCTGAGTTTAGCACGCAGTGAATACTGAAGTGAATACTAATTACCTGAGATTGAAACTCTGTATGTGTGTGTGTGTGTGTGTGGGTGGGTGTAATTCCAGGGAGCTTCGACATGCAGTTTGACCTTCAAGTGGGGGTGGGAACTCTAGTTGTGGCCAAGCCGCTGGATGCAGAGGTGCAGTCTGTGTACAACATGACTGTACAGGTGACAGATGGGACCAACTTTGCCACATCACAGGTACACACACTTTTAATTTGTCATGCACTGACACTCTGACACACTCCACACCCACATCAAATTAAATTATTGTTCCCTCTTCCTAGGGGAGTTGTGCACTCTCTGCTTTTTTACTACACTTGCACTCCCTTTTTTCCTGAAATCATCTCTATCATTGAAATGTGCTTTTTGTTGCTCTGTCTTTGACATTTCCTGTGCTCCTGCTGTCTTGGCTGGCCTGCTAAGCCTGCCTTGTAAGGAAAATCCTTGATATCAGTGGATTAAGGGGATTAGCGTGGGCAAATTAAGGTCAAGTGTTTGTATAAATGCAAAAATTGCCAACATCCCTCCTAGAAAACACCATGTCGGGCTTGAAAAAAGATACCATAACCAATCTATAGAGATTTAGTGTAAATACAGTTGCTATCTCCTCTGTGAAAAATTTAAGGGGTAACACCACCCTACAATTGTATCAAACATTATCAGTCACTAAAGTTAACAATACACCAGGACTCTCAGGATAATATACTTGGCACATTAGTTGTACTCTGTACTTCCTTTGACTTTCCAAAATTCACTTCTGTCTCTTTGTCACTCAAGGTATTCATCCGAATACAAGACAGCAACGACAACCCTCCAGTCTTCTCACAGCCAGCCTATGATGTCAGCGTTTCAGAGGACGTGCCGGTCGACATGGAGCTGTTGCGGGTTAGAGCGTCAGACATGGACGAGCGTGCCCGTTTGAGCTTCTCCATCTACGGCAGTGTAGACCCAGTCAGTATGAGACTGTTCAGGGTCAATCCTGGCACAGGTGTCGTCTACACCGCAGACAGGTTGGACTATGAGGCCAGAACACAGCACATCCTCACTATTATGGTGAGAAAGAAGACATGGAAGAAATGGCTGTGTGTGTGCGTGCGTGCGTGCGTGCGTGCGTGCGTGCGCGTTTTCACTTCCAAGTTATCCTCTTCTTGGCAGCTGAGTCTGCTTCGCCTTATTTTGAGCTGATTTCTTTCATTTATCACCTCCTACAATGCTATTCATGCTCATCTCTCACTTCGCTCCAGGTCAAGGATCAGGAGTTTCCATTTAACCGCGACCTGGCTCGTATCCTGGTGGCAGTGGAGGACTCCAATGATAACATACCCTACTTCACCAGCACCGTATATGATGCTGTGGCCTATGAGTCTTCTCCCATAGGCACTTCTGTACTGCAAGTGACAGCCTTAGACAAAGACAATGGGATTAACGGTCAACTCACCTACACTATGGAAGCAGGTGTGATGTTATCTAAAAAGAGTTTTTTTGTTTTTATTAGTCTCTTTTTCAGTCTCTTTTTTCTTAATGTTTTAAACAGTGGTTTGAACTGTGAATGGCTTTTTAATGCTTTGTTGACAGCGAATAAATTGGAATTCTTTTTTACCGGTAATGATGTCTGTAACCTTTCTGCTACTTTCAGGAAACACCGGTGGTGTGTTTGGCATTGATAGTGCCACTGGCTTGATCTTTATCGCCAGGGTCCTCGATCTTACCTCTGTGGGCTTTTACACCCTCACCGTGCGTGTCACAGACAGTGGATTTCCTCCGTTAATGGCCACAGCCTCGGTTCGCATCTCCTTGATACTCTCTGACTACTCCAACCCTAAATTCTCTCAGAAGGAGTATCAGGCTGAGGTAAATGGAGAGATGGCTGACTGAAAGAATGTGTGAATGTGGGAGAGTTGTGGGAAGGGAGACATTAATGGAATTTAAAAAAGGCTGGAAGATGGTAGGGAGGGAGAGATGGATTGTGAATCTCGAGGTATGTATACAACAGGTAATTAATTGATGATGATTGATAAAATTGTGCACATAGCTCACCAACGTGTCTTTTTATTTACAGATAATGGAAAACAGTACTATTGGAACATATGTGACCACCGTTAGCGCCCTCAGCCGCTCGGCGCTCTTTTATGAAATCACCAGGGGCAACGAGGACCACTGCTTCTTCATCAACCATCATACTGGTGTAGTCAGCACACGCAAACTACTTGACTTTGAGGTTGGTTAATCCTTGTCTTTCCAAGTAGTAGGCGTGTAAAATAAGGCTCAGTGTTGACTTTGATGTCTTTCCTCATATATGCACATGGAGTCTTAGGATAAGCTTCATTTTTACTCTTTTTTTTTGTGGCAGCAAACAACATGCTACTTTCTGGTGGTGCATGCCCTGAGCATGGCCAGGGTGGAGGCCAGCACCACTGTTATCGTCCAGGTGGGGGATGTCAATGATAGCCCACCTGTCTTCCAACAAATCAGGTATCAGGAGAAGAGCATTGGCACCCCTGTCCTACTATGCTGTGCCGTGGCCTGACAACATTTAATTGATTTAAGTGATCTTCTGAAGTGATTTAAGTATTGCTCTTCTCTTTCTCTTTCTTACCTTAACAGGTATGTGGGCGCCATCAGTGAGGCTGCTCCAGTCAACACCGTGGTCCTGGGAGAGGATGGTAACCCTCTAGTCATCCAGGCGACCGACAGGGACCGCAATCACAACGCCCTGCTAGTGTTCCAGATCCTCGATGAGACCGCTCGTATGTTTTTCAGCGTAGACTCTGGGACTGGGTCAATTCGGTAGGTGACACATGGAAACCAGACCAATTGAGGATGTCTGAATCACCTGCTTATAAACTGATATACAGTATCCCATCATTTCTGGAG
Organism: Hollardia meadi; assembly: GCA_037974645.1. NCBI lineage: Eukaryota > Metazoa > Chordata > Actinopteri > Tetraodontiformes > Triacanthodidae > Hollardia > Hollardia meadi. Next base: position 12,563,912 of record JBBPCS010000226.1, read on the forward strand.
CAAAGAATGTGTTTCTTCTTTGAATATGTCTTTAATTTTAGAACCATTGCCAGTCTGGACTATGAGACTTTCTCCGAGTTCCTCTTCCAGGTTCATGTTCGAGACAGTGGTCAGCCTCCTAGGAGTGCTGACAGCCCAGCAGACGTTGTTATAAAAGTAAGCAAATTGCTTATGAATCAGCTTCATAAACTATTCTTGACTCACTTTGATTCTTATGTTACATTTGTAGACATTCATTTTTAACTGGGTGTATGCCCTGTCTTAGGTAATCAACATCAACGACTCCCCTCCAAAGTTATCACAGGACACTTACGAGACGGTACTCCTCCTGCCAACCTACATGGGAGTCGAGGTCCTCAGGGTTAAGGCTTTTGACCCTGATATGGCCTCTGACCTCGCCCTGAACCCTGACAAGTCCACCACCACCCAGCTGGTTTACTCTCTGGTGGACAGGGATGTGGAGCACTTCTCTGTGGAACGCTTCACCGGAGTTGTGACTGTCATCAATCCGAACCTCAATAAAGACGGTTACCACTTTAATGTAAAGGTATGTATCACTAGCTTAGTATGCAGTTGGCTGAGGCTGGCTCCAATAAAAATGATTTCCACAGGGAAGTCAGAGCACAGGGTCAGCTGCATTGTGCACACAGAGCCCATAGATAATCAGTGCCGTGATAAAGAATACTTCAGCTACTGATGGACCATTGTTTGCCTCGGTAGATTGATGGTCTCCAGGTTCCTAAGCCCCAGGGTTGTTTTGTTATTTTTGTTAAGATAGAAAAGAGCAGTGCATGTAAATCCTTAAGGAATACACATTAACACCCCAGCATTGCATTCGCCCATTGTGAGTCAGCTGTCAAATAAACGCATAGAACGTGTTCCCACTCTGTGCTGAGGGCCCAACAAGACTTCTGTTTCTGTTTGTTTTAAGGTGTGGGATGGACGTTTCTCCAGCACGTCGTCAGTCACAGTGCTTGTCCGAGAAGCTATAGACAGTGGCCTTCTCTTCACCTTTCCCGTCTACTTTGCCTCCATCCCAGAGAATAAACCCAATGTCACTTTAGTGACCATTGTCAACACTGTCGGCCACCGCCTCAATGAGCCACTGAAGTACACTCTGCTGAACGCCGGTGGGCGCTTCGCGATCCGGCCAACTTGCGGAGTAGTGCTCACCACTGGTGTGCCCTTTGACCGAGAGGAGAAGGATAGTTATGAGCTGGTGGTGGAGGTCAGCAGAGAAGATGAAATACTGAGGGTGGCTAGGGTGACCGTACAAGTTCAGGTGGGTGTGGAAATCTGGGTCTAAAAGTGTGTGTGCAAGAGTTTTTTGTTGTTGTATTTTGTCTTATTTTTTACGAGCATTGGAAACTGAACTGTAGACTTGTGTTTTCTTGTCACTTTCTGTATGTGTCTTTTCTGTTTAGTCTTTCATTTAGTTTTATTTTACACACACAATGTTTATTTTACTTTGCAAAACAGCCCTTATATATTAATTTTATATTCTTGTGTGTGTGTGTGTGTGTGTGTGTGTGTGTGTGTGTGTGTGTGTGTGTGTGTGTGTGTGTGTGTGTGTGTG
>JBBPCS010000226.1:12575464-12593226 GCA_037974645.1 Hollardia meadi
GTGTGTGTGTGTGTGTGTGTGTGTGTGTGTGTGTGTGTGTGTGTGTGTGTGTGTGTGTGTGTGTGTGTTTGTGCCAGGCGGTGTATAGCGCATCTTTTCCTGAAGACATTCCCACTAACAAGGGCATCCTGACAGTGGGTGCAACAGATGCTGACTCGGGCTCCAGCGCTGAGATCCAGTATTCATTGTTTGGCATTGGGGTTGAAGATTTCTACATGGATGCAAACACTGGTGAATTCAGTGATTATTTTCATTTTGGGTTTTTGCATGATAAAAGCCAAATACACCACAGATTAAACGTCTTCCGCAGCTTTACAATCCTCTCCTTTTATGTCCTAAGGTGAGCTGCGTACGGCTACTGTCATGGACCGAGAAATGACGCCCACCTACAAACTCATTGCCCAGGCAACTGATGGTGGCGGGCTCTTCTGCCGCTCTGACATTTCACTAAAAGTGTTGGACGCGAATGACAATGCCCCCTCTTTCTCCGCTCCTCATTACTTAGCCAGTGTGTATGAGAATGCCGCCCCCAAGGCGTTGCTTACCCGGCTGCAAGCCAGTGACCCTGATGAAGGTAAGCTGCTCTGATGTTATGCTGTTAACATGTCAAGCAAGGATCATAATGAGCAAGGAGAGAGATGAGAGACAGAATCCTACATACACTAAATGCAAGTTCAAGCCTATATGTTACTGAGCATTCAAACTGCTGACCCGTCTGTGAGAAGCATATTTTATTAGTCTTACCAAACAGGTATCCTGCCTACACATCATTTGTACATGTATCTAAACATGTGGGTGTGCTTTTCTCTCCAGGTCTTAACCGTACTGTGGTCTATTCTCTGGTGGATTCAATCCGTGGGTTCTTCTCCATTGACCCGGTATCCGGGATGGTGATTCTCGAGAGATCTCTGGACAGGGAAATCCGGGACTCCTATCATCTTCGTGTCCAGGCCACTGACCAGGCTGGTCAACAGGGGGCGCTGTCCTCACGGGTTGGTGGTTCCTGTGACACAGATTCAAATTCAGTTGTATTTTTTGCCATGCTATAACAACTAAACCTAACTGCAGGGAGTGTTACTCCAAAAGATATGATCCTAAAAAACTAGCACTTATTCTGAAAAAAATGATAGCTGAAAAAAATATTGATAATAAAATTGTAAACATCACTGAAATTCACAACATTGAAATTCAACATCTACTGTATATTTTAGGTGATTTTTTTTTCTGAGTAATTAAATGAGACACAGTGTAATTAACCCAGCCTCTGAGTAATTAACATAAATTATTTCTAAAATTGCAAATAGATATGATTATGTAATTAAACCATTTTACCACAACAATGCAATTAGAATTTATACCCTACATATTAAATCGTGGATTAGTTAGCCGTGGCGTCATCCATGTGGTGAAGTGCAATCTATTTCTGTCCATACACGCGGACAGCAGAAGCCAATGAATAAAATCATCTTGTTTACTGAAGAGATCAGATATAGAGGCTTGTAGATTGAATCAAGATAAGTCTTCATCAAATTGTGCAGTGGGTGGGGAAACGTTGGGAAGGGGACAGTTACAGAGAGACAGAGGCAGTGCAGAAAAGACAAGGAGATGAGGTTCCAGAACAAGTCATAAACACAAACTAAAAATAAACCGCAGGGAAAAGTAAGGTCAGGTATAGCCATTTGGGACGAATTTATGATATTTGTTGATTTTTGTAAAAATATGTGTCCATAAATTGCGCACATCTTCCCAAGCCTGAGCTACAAGATGTTTTTAGTTGTGCTATTTCTGTGTGCAGTATATCCTTCCAAGATAATATGTTTAAGACGCATTCTACATGTATGATTTTCAGTGATTTTTAAGGCATACAATCCTGCAGCGACTTTAAAATAAACCTTGTTTTTCCTAATAAAATCATAAGGTTGACTGAACCATCACGTGTTTGTTTTAAAGCACACAGAAAGTGACAGAGCACAAACTCTCTTTCAGGCTTTATGTGTCTGATTTTTGTTTTTGGTCCAGTATTTTGTTTGTGAAAACCTTTAGTATCTGATCCCATTAACATACAGTATGTTGGCCCACTGTCCCACCCACTGGTGCTGAAACTCACAGGACCTGGAGCAGGGGAGTCCAGTTAACAATCTCTTGTGACTCCCTTTAGGTTGATTTGACCATTTTGGTGCTGGACGTGAATGACAACGCTCCAAGCTTCCAGAGGAGGGACTACACTGTTACTGTCCCTGAGGATGTAGCGGTGGGGACTGAGGTGCTGCGAGTTTTGGCGACGAGCGTCGACATTGGACCTAATGCTGAGATCACCTACCGCATCCGGTTGGGCAACGAGTTAGGAAAGTTCACCATAGACAGAAGCCTGGGTGAGCAGAGGTCAAGTATTGTCAAGTATTGTATTGTATTAAATTGGATCCATATATATCGTACTATGTGTATCTTTTAGGATCTATTTCTGTGGCTGATGATTTGGACTTTGAGGTGTGTAAGGACTACTACCTCACCATTGAGGCCTGGGACAGCGGGAACCCTCCTCTCAGCAGTGCTACAATGGTAACCATTGAACTCATGGATGTCAACGACAATGCTCCAGCCTTCAGTCAGGACATCTACAATGTTCTAGTCAGCGAGGATGCGTCTGTTGGGCAGACAATTACAAGGGTAACATTATAGTCTTAATCTGACTTTATATTGGTCCTCTCTACGCTACTCTGCTCTCTATTTCATTAACTTTTGTTTCACTCTGTACGTGTGTTATCTAGGTATTGGCGGAAGACTTGGACAGCCAGGTGAATGGGCGAATCACCTACTCAATCCTGAAAGGTGACCGTAACAACCAGTTCTGGATTGACCCTGTAACAGGACTACTCAAAGTCAATAAGCGGCTCGACAGAGAACTAGTAAGGAGGCATCTTTAAGTACAATATCTCATAAACAATCAATAGTAATTTTCTGGTTCATGAGCACAGCCAAGACAGGAAATACCAAGTCCGCTCAAGGTCAGCACACAATGGAGTCTTATATTATGCATAAGAGTGCTTGCTGTATTGCCTGATACATACAGATGATATGGCCTTCTCATGCCATTGTGCTCCACCAGGTATCCAGGTACTCTTTATCAGTGCAGGCGTTCGACAGTGGCTCTCCTGCCATGTCCTCCACCGTCACCCTAAACATCGACATCTCCGACATTAACGACAACCCCCCCGTCTTCACCCCGGCCAACTCCACAGCCATCATACAGGTAACAGTTTGTGTGTTTGCTTAGGTTTGTGTGCTTTCCTGCTCAACTGTGCATCTCATTTCCTCTTTCTCTCCATACTTCCAGCTAAACCAAGCTGCTAGCACCACACTGCTGAAGCTGTCAGTCAGCGATAATGACTCCCCAAGAAATGGCCCTCCCTTTGAGTTTCGCATCGTGTCAGGAAATAAGGAGAATTCCTTCTCTCTGGACCAGACTGGAACTCTGAGGTCTAACCGTGTGTTTGACCCTGAAGCCCCCAGAGAGTTCACTCTTGAAATCCAGGTAAGTTACAGGGTTTGTTTTTTTGTTTTTTTTTAAAACGACCATATATTCAGGAAAAAGTTGACTGACAAATACACTTTATTTGCATGGTAGCACACAGCCAGCATTGGGAGCTGCCCATTACTTACACAGTCTTTCAATTTTAGCTGGTATGTAAAGGCTATTAGAGTATTTATTTGATAGAGAAACTATTAACTCCACTAATATGCTGGTGTAGGAGGAGGGTCTGTGCTTTAACATTAACAGCTTCACAGTGGTGGACTCGGGCTGTCTAAGGGGAAGGGGTGAAAAAGATTAAAAAGGGCACCAGCACTTCATCATGTTTTGTCCACTGTGATATAGCCTTTATCATATTTTGAGTCCAGTAGTGCTGCTTCAAGTCAATTGATTTTTTTCAGTGTTTTAGGGTTTATACTTTTATTAAGAATATAAACACAATTCTATCATATCTTATTATATGACCTATGACCTTGAAATAACCATCCCTACACAGTAAGATATTATACCAAAATGGCAAATTAGTTAAAACTAGTTTTGACCTGAAATCAAACAGAAATTCACTTCTGTTTCTTTAATCTGGCTTTTTGAATATCTTACTGTAATTTTGTTTTCGTCTCTTAGGCAAGTGACTCTGGTAAGCCAAGGCTTACTTCTTCTTCCTGGATATTTCTGAGGGTCATCGGGAACAGTCAGTACAAACCAGCTGTCTCCCCCCTGGAAATCTTCATCATCATGGCAACAGATACCTTCCCGGGTGGCCCAATAGGTCGGATTTATGCAACCGACCGCGACCCTAATGATGTGCTGTCGTTTACCCAGAGGCTTCAGCCAAAGAGCATGTTTAAGATAAACAGACAGGATGGCGGCATTGTGGCTCTGCCGGGCTTGGAACCGGGCAGGTACACCACACAAACACACTCTCTAGCACACACAGGCTTGAAACTGGTTGACATGGGAAAAAAAAACTTTTTGTGTCAAAACACAACACTTGTCCTCTTTTAGATACCAGATGAATGCCACAGTAAGTGACGGCCGTTTCGCTGTGATAGCTGATGTGTCGGTCCAGGTTGAACAGGTGACAGATGTACTGCTGCGGAGCGCCCTGACCTTGCGCTTCAGCTCCCTGTCCCCGGAGGACTTGCTTGGTCGCTACTTGAGCCAGATCAAACTAATATTGAGGGGACTAGCTGGCTGGAAATGGTCCCCAGGACAACAGGATCCCCTACACATCCTCAGTTTAAAACCAGTGATGGGGACATCTGGCGTGGACTTGCTTCTGGCCATGGAGAGGCCAGAGACACCGGGCAGCGGACGGTTGGGTGGGTTCTACTCCCAGCAAGAGTTGTCTGCAAAGCTGGAGGAAGCAGCAGAGCGAGGCCAGATTCGAGGTGTCTTAGCTGGGGCAGCAGTGGTGAGCAGCGCTTGTTCTGGGGAGCTTGAGTGTGGAGACAGGTTCGTGTGTGAACAGACACTGGTAATGGAGGTCGGCTCGTCTGTCACCTACAGCACAGAGAGGGTCAGCTTAGTGTCACCAAGGTTCAGCCCAACAGAGATCTGCACTTGCCCTGGTGAGCACTAGACACATGTCAAACTAAGCCCTGCTTACGTTGATAGTGTCCTCGATATCTATCACAGCTGCTTGTCAAAGTATATTACCAGTATTGGTCATTAGTTCTGATACAAAAATCTGTGAAAGCCTAAAGTGTCTGACTTTGGATGTATTTTGTCACATCACTTTTTGTGATTTTCTGGGGTTTTTTTTTAGGCCCAATGTTTTATTTTCTTCTTTTTGAATAAATCTCAAATCCTAGAAGTAGTGTAACAGTGTCTACGTGATTTAAACAGATGACAGAAAGATGTTATGCATTTAAAGACGCATACATCCATTAAAGAATAAAGGTGGAATAAAGGTGTAAAGGAATTTTTCATTCCTTTATTTAAAAAAATATGACGTTCTGACATCCTAAAGGTATTATTGTCTGGTTTTTGGCCTTTTCCAAACAGAAGGGACATGCTCCACTCCTGTGGAGCTTTGTGAAGGTCAGTCCTGTCCGGCAGACATGCAGTGTGTCCGTTCTGGTCCTACAGCGCCATCTGTCTGCCAGTGTCAGCCTGAGAGACTGGACGAGTGTGCAGGTATGATTTTTTTTCCTTCCTTATGCTTGAAGTTGGGACCACTTCTACATATCCAATTGGGGTAGATGAGTAGATAGCCACGTTGCAAGGATTTGATTATGTATTAAATGTTTGTTTTTTTTCTATGAATTGAAGAAGTTCACCTCTAATTTTAAACTTGCATCACTATTTTTTGTGAACATGCAGGCCAAACCTCTCTGAGTTTCTCTGGGAACAGTTACATCAAATACAGAGTGACAGATAGCGGCCAGAGTGGAGAGATGAGGCTCAGCCTGAGAATCAGAACACTTCAGAGAAGAGGAGTCATTATGTACACGCGTGTTAACCCCTGTACCATGCTCAAGGTAAACACCTTTACATCCTGATGCCATCGTTTCCCAATGCCAGATCTACCTAGCAAAAGGAGAACTGTATCATAGTGGTCACATAATTTTTAAACAGGCAATTTTGTTCCCTTTTCTTCCTCAGATCGAAGGGGGCCGACTCTGGTTCCAGTTGGACTGCGACAATACCCTTGGCATTATGGGTATCTCTGGCAGACCAATAAATGACGGCCTCTGGCATGCCGTTGCCTTGGAGCTTACTAGGAACTACACCCTCCTGTCATTGGATGACAGCTATGTGGAGCGACGGCGAGCAGCCAGAGCCCCTGTTCGCCTCTGGCCTCTGGCCCCAGATTCTTCCTTTTTCTTTGGTGCCCAAGTGAGGCCACCGAATGTGCAAGGTGAGAGGCCAAGTCCAGGGCCCAGGAGAAACCAGGGGGGGCCAGTACTCGGTGACCGTGGAGCGAGGGCCCCGCCAAGAGCCCAGGATGGTTTCCAGGGCTGCCTGGGCTCACTGATGCTGAACGGTAATGAGCTGCCACTCCAGAATAAGAGGAGCCGCTACGCTGAGATAGCCGGCCTGAGCGAGGTGAAGTTGGGCTGCGTGCTTTACCCAGATCCATGTGTCAGTCAGCCCTGCCTCAACGGAGCCATCTGCAGCAGCCTGCCCTCTGGAGGTCTGTATAGATGATAGTGTGAATGTGTGTGGGTGTTAGCCATCTTGTTTTATAAATAAATTACTGTACATAATAAAATGTTGTCATATGAAGCAAAAAAGAACCAAGCTTTTATAGCTTGACTGTCAATTTCTGCATTTTCACCTCTGCCTAATTCTAATTTGATGGCTTTTTTTGTGACCATCAACTTGTATACATTTAGTCTGTGTCTTGCGTAAATATTCAGTAACTCATAAAATTACATCAGATGCCATTAACTGGATTTCATTTTAATGATATTTTATTCAAATTTAGGATTGTAGGCATTATTATTTGACACATTTTGAATTTCTCTCCAACAGGCTTTGTGTGCAGTTGCAGTGCCGGCTTCACTGGGGGGCGCTGCGAAATTGAATTGACATCCTGCATGCCAAATCCATGTCAGAACGGTGGGGACTGTACGGCTGTAGGCAGTGCATTCCTCTGTAGCTGTCCTAGAGGACTCGGGGGACTTATGTAAGATAAAACAGGCTGCAATCACTCACACAAAACACACACATACGCACATACACACACATACACTTTTAAGCCTTATTTATTGATTATTAAAATCAAAATTAAAATCAGTGTTGATGAATGGTGTGCCCTGTTTACACACCATGTAAACAAGTTAGGTTAGTGATGATTTGAGAGACATTAGCATCTTCCCCCTCATAGACCTTCAAACAGGACACAACACACACACATTCATTAGCCCACATTAGCACCACAGCACCCACTGCATTGCTTTAGTTGTTATTGTATGAGACAAATTAGTGTTTCTAATTTGATTCAGTACAATTTTGGTTGAAAAGCCTATAATCATTCTCTAGCTTCCTTCTTAATTACAGCTCAGTAATTGCCTTTGAAATAACCTCTCTGTTCATGTGGTTGTTCAATGGAGCCACCACAAGAGAGCAGTTTCCCCTCAAAGGAGAACATGCTCCTGCTTTTTTATGATTTAGACAAAGATGTAAAAATGCTTTTGATGAAGTTGGATTAAATTCAATTTACAGTAGCTTCATCGTTTGTTTTGTTTTTTTCCTCAGGCAGCATATTGTTGAAATCATTCATTCAATCAGTTAACGGTGGACACAGATTAATTGTGGTTGGATATGAAATTGTTTTTATAAACAATTTATGAACAATTTTATCAAAATTAATTATCAAAAAAAATGTTTTAATAAATGTTAATATCACAGTGAAATAATTGCATTTAAAGCAAACAAACAAAAAGAAATAAAATGAAGGATATTCCATTGGAATTCATTACAGACTTAGAAATACAATACAAATCTGACAAAACTTGCTGAATTTATGGAGGTTATTAATGAGGCTATACAGTATTATTTTCTAAAATATTCATGAGTAAATATCACAGACCAATATACCAAGGCCGTGTTAAGTCAACTGTTTATGCTTAATGAGTCCCTACAGAAATAGTGAATAGTTATACAATGAAGCCTCCTGCAATACTTAGAAAGATGTGCTTTTCTTCTTCCAGAAAGACCTCAGACCTCATGTATGGCGTTTTGAAAAGTCCATCAAGAAAAAAGTAATTGAAAAGAGAAATACAATGGGTTTTTTTTTCTATCTCCCTCACAGCAGGGCACCAAGTTTGAAATGACAAGCTAAAATGAACACGTATGTGTCTGGAGTTAAATTGCATTTGTGTTGTTCTGCTCTAAATTATGTCTTTATCTAAGTGCATGAGTCTGCGTGTGTTTGTGTGTGTGACTCTGTGTGTGTTTGCATCCCGTCTTTAAATCAGAACCATGTAAATGAAAGGGGGTCCGTGAAGATAATCCCTTGATTTAGCAAAAGAAAGGCCAAATGAAAAGAAGATCTCCAAAGTATTTATTTTCTTTCTCTCCTTTTAACTCACTGTCACGCTTTCATCTTTTATTCTTCTCTTTTACTCTGATACAAATCAACTTCACCGCCCCCATGAATAGCTATTTACTTGTCTGTGCCTTTGCAGATGTGACGAGGATGTAAATGAGTGCGACCAGAACGAGTGTGGAAATGGAGGAGAGTGTGTCAACACATTTGGGTCGTTCTACTGTAACTGTTCCGAGGGTTACGAGGGTCAGTTTTGTAATGATCAGACACCTGGTGATCCGGGAGATGACACGCAGGTATAGTATAAACATCACTTAAAACTGAGTTTATATAGTACATCTTACAGAATATACTCAAGTATAATCCAAAAAGTAATAGTTTTTGGCTCGCTTTTTGCACAGTCAGCTTGCTCCTAATGGGACTCAGTGAAGCTGTTGAGAATTTTGAGTGTGCAGTGGCCTCCCGGGAAGGTTTATTCACCAGCTTGGTGTGTTTGTCTCCGCACTATAGATGAATAAAAGTGTGGTAATGGCTAAATCACAGTTTCCATTTGAAGTTGTCACGCTCTTGACTTTTTGTCGTGCACTATATACCTCATATTGACACTGCAAGCCCAATTAATGTGAGAACGAAGAGGGGGTTCCAATTTTTCTAGAAGACTTTCACTAGCAAGTAACCCTAGTCGGCAAAACCTATTAGGCTGCTACATTGTGATGATAACAGCTCATTGAAATTGTTGAAATGCTGAAACAAAAACCTGAGCACTGTATCTGTAAGTACTAATAACTGATCACTGAGAAAAATGGAACAAAATCAACCAATACAAACCAGATAGTGAGACTCTGCAGTCAGGCTGCTTTCTATAGTTTTATAGCAGGAGATAAACTCTAAGACAGACAGTTACAAAGACAATTATACTGTACGTAAGACAATATTATTATTAATTTCCCAGAGGAGAGATTACTGCAATGAAACATACTGTATTTACATGATATAAAAATTAGTAAAAGTATAGTACAGTTACTAGAGTACAGCCTAAGTATAGTATAGTACAGGTATTATAACTGTGCTATATTATTATTTTTGTTATTGTTAGTAGTAGTAGTAGTATACTGTTCACTACCCTATTTTATTAACTATTTTTATTTTATTGTTTACTATATTATTTTACTTATTATTACTACTGGAATACTAAAATAATATACTCATACTGTCACCACAGCTGTTAACCGAGGAAAATAATCCAAATCCATAATTGATAAGTGTGAGCTTTTTTCCTCAGGGCAATGAATTCTTCTCCACCTCAGAAGGAATTCTGTTCATGTGAGCCAGATGTTGACGCACACTCCTCTCCTAACTATGTACTATTGTATTCCACGTACATCATAAGCTCTTAAATATAAAAAGAACTCTTTAAAATCGGCTGAGAAATGTACACGTTGTAGTGCTTTTTATCCATTAAACAGCAGCTCGCTCATTTACTTGTATTTGCTCACAGGACGGACTTGGCCTTTCCAATACGGTGTCAACGTTCATGTACAATCCAGCGGCCAATGGTGTTTCTGTATCTATGCATCAAACATGCATATTAACTGCAATTGGCTGCCTCAATGATTTTTAATGAATCTATACTCATGTCGCAGACTAAGGGGTAAAGCTCAAGTTTTTGTTTCATCATGCCTACAGGTGCTGAGTTTTTTTCAGCAAGCACATAAAATGAAAACTAAATACAAGTATGAAAATCTCCTAAAAATTGGAGTTGATGCCGCCAGACAATCAGACATTTGGACATCCAGTTCCATTCATGTGTTTACGATGTTTCTCTTCATTTTCCCCAGGCGGAGCCCCTGTCTTACATTGGACCGGGAGAGATAATTGGGATTGGAGTCCTTGCCTTTGTCATCATTCTCCTCCTCATACTCTTCATCGCCTTTAGAAAGAAAATCAAATTTAGGAAAGACTCAGACCCAGGCCTGGTTACTCAGCCTGTGATGGGTGTGTCAGCTATTTCCACAGAAACCAGCTACATGCTGCACAAGACTGGCATGGGGGCAGAAGGGATTGAGTTTAAAGCCGTGCGTGTGTCGGGTTCACCAGGGACCTCGAGCACCTATGGCGAGGTGGGAGGCAGCACTGGGGGCCCTCCCCAGGTCATGGTACGTCCGACCGCCCACTCCCCTCTACCAGGAGGACTCAGCAACCCGGGCATGAGGAGTGGAGACCATGACAAGACCACTTCCAGTGAAGTCAGTCAGGTATGCAAAAGTGTGTGTAAGCATTTATTCATGATTAGATTTTATTTCTGTGTCTCTGTGACCTTACAGGACTGGGAGACTCTGTCGTGGCAGTTTTAGTTATAGTCACAGGAAATAATTAGATAGAGCTGGGCAATATTGAAAAATCAAATATTCCATAAATGTTTTCATATGATATATATATAAAATGAAATGAAATGAAATAAAAAACCCAGGCCTCATAGCAGTTTTTTTATCATATCAATATTTTTATCAGCTTATCTTCCAGCTCCTGATTTTGATAATGCTGTGCTTCTGTAATTCAGTTTATTTTATTGTTTTATTTCTATTACCCTTATAAATAGCAAACAGCCATGGTTTGCTCGAGAAAAGGGTTCACAGCACTGGAAAAAAATGTGCTTCTGTTGCAGGAAGTAAGAGTGATGGAGTTTTTATATGATAGAAAATGTGGGACAAAGAAATTTTACTCCCATGATAGATTTTGAGCAGGTGTAACGTATGATAATAAGCTCACAAGATTTATTAAAAAAAAAAAAAAAAGAAGTAATTTTTATTGAAAACCACAATGTGAAGAATTTGAAAATTCATAACATTGGTGCCCATGAGTCTCCAACCTGGAGACACAGATGGATCAACTGAAAGCAATGCATAAACTGCATGCTTTTACACTAGTTCAATCTCATTATCCTACAAATAAAAACTAAGATGTTCAAGATGCTTTTTAAAATAAAAGTTAAAGGATAAGGCTGGAAATATTCTGTATTTTTGTTATTGCCAAGAAATCCCATGATAAGACTAAAACAAACATACATTAGTATGTCTCTAAATACTTAATTTCCTGTCTGTGGCTCTCAGCCCTAAGCCCATTCATTCCTACTGACGATATAAATCTTTTAAAAATGGATCAGAAATATATACTTTGGCTACATAATTTCCCCAAATAGCTGTAGATTTTAGTAACATCACTAACATCAACAGGAGTAAATATTGCATTTATTGGGAACAATTTTGAGCTGCATATTTGTTACACTGGTGTGAATTTGTTGTAGCAGAATGATATGTGGGATTGACTCAAAATGCCCATCTTCATTATAATGAAAGAACATATTACCCAGTACAATGGGGCTCTACTTGGTTGGTAGTTTTGTCATTTTTCACTGGAGTTTTGTTCCATCTCTACAGTTCAGCAGCTTCCTCTCAGACATGTCTAATGTCCGAGGTGTGGCCAATAGGAGGGGAATCGCAGTGTGCAGCGTGGCACCCAATCTCCCTTCAACATCGGCCTGCCGCTCAGACCACAGTCCAGCCCACAAAGTGTCCTGGGAGGGCGAGGAAACCAGGGAGGATGGGCTGGACAGGATGAGAGAAGAGAGAGAGGAGGAATGGGGGCAGAGAGCTTTTGAGTTGGAGAGAACACAGAGGGATAACAGTCCACAGGGTAAGACTGCAACCATGTGCATGCACAAACACACACGTGCACACACACACACACACACACACACACACACACATTTTGTAACGTCTGATCAAGTACACATGGCCATGAACTAAGTGTGTTACACCCATACCATCATCTCCACTGAGAGAGCTTATTTCACAGTTATCTATGCCTTTTGATCACACACATCAAAGGAAATGGCCCAGAGTAAGCAAGGGTGGTTAAGAAGTAATATTTTTTTATTTTGCTTATAATTTCATATGGGTTTTGCTATTTACTTCCTGAGAGCAGTAACTGGTAGTAAATTTACATTTCTGTTACACTGCTGGCAATCATGTCCTCTTGTATCAGGAGAACTCGCTCACATCTCCTGTGCACTTCTGTTTGAATGGTCAGGGTAGTCGGCCAGCACTGATGTCCTATGTTCTTGTCCTAGTTTTGCTCAAGAAAGTCTAAATCAAAAGTAACACAACGAGCGTTACCTTCTCTGCAAAGTTTTCCACCATTTGTTTTTTTTTCACCCAAGTTTGTTCCCTGTGTACCTTTGTCAACAATCTGAATTGTTGTCAGATAAGATCAGCTTCAGTCTGATATTTCTCTGTCAACAGCAAGAGCACAGTTCATAGTTTGTTCTCTACATCCGTGCTAAGGTAGACATCACATGTTTCGATCCTCTGTCAAACCTGTTGTCTGAATAATACAGCCTGCAGCGGGAACTTCCTGTCTGTTAATTATTGATTTCTTCCTGTAGGAATGGGAAATAGGTTATTTTATTTTATTGCTCCCCTGTTGAGCGTACGCACAAACACAAAAAAGAAAATCATGTGCCCCCGGGGGTTACAGTTACATAACAGTCCATTAATTAATGACAAAGATTATAGTGAGCTAATTTTCTGATTATTGCTTGAATGACTCCTGTTTAATTCATCAATTGGAAACAGTTAAGATACTAATGTAGACCACGGCAACCACAAACAAGTATAATAATGAATATTTCAATAGATGAACATAAATCAATACGTGAGGAAACATATTGGTCATTTTTCTGTCACTACCTGCTGCTCATCAATAAATAAAATGCAATGCACAATGAAATGCTTGGAAAATACCTTTTCTCAGAATAAGTATATCAATCTTCAGGGTGTTTTACAAAGAATTGAAGTTTTAGTAAAAATGTTCATGTCATTATTTAATGACTTTGACAGCTCAGGCCTCACAGAAACAATCATGTAGATGGAGTAAACCCTCTTAATGAAGGCTTTCCAGTTCAAACGCTGTAACTATTACTCTACCAAAAACAGGACAAACTAGAAAATGGCACTCAATAGAGCGCATACCTCCGCAAAGGCCCAGCAGCCCTCTTATTTAAGCCTTAGCACCAACTGCAGCAACTCGTGACACTCTGTTAGTCTCTTACTGAATCCCTATTAACTTAGCTACACATTGGTGGTAGTTGCAGGTTTCTAGCGCTATTTGTTGCAGGAAAAGACTACTATGAAAACATGTTTAAATCTGCTGGATCTGATCTATTTTTATTTGGATCTGCACTAAACTGTACACACTCATAGATACCAGCGCTCTAAATATGCCAGATTTAAAAAAAACAAATAAAAAAAAAATCAAGATCCATGCATTATTCTATGGAAAATTCAATCGCAATGTTAAAGAAAGAGATCAAAATTGCCTGGATCCGCCCCTTTATCTGGATCTGCGTCAAAATTTAATGGGTTCTTCCTTGGCTCGTGCCCCGTCCTTCCACCAAGTTTCGTGGAAATCCATTCAGTAGTTTTTGTGTAATCCTGCTGACAGACAAACAAACAAACGGCACTGAAAACATAACCTCCTTGGCGGAGGTAATTACAGAAAGCTATTTGTGAAGCTGTTTAGGTTGCCGAAAAGAGTTTAAACTGTTGGAGGTTAGGATTAGACCTACGTTTGGTGTAGTATTAGTGTTAAGTATTCCCAATTAAAATGTTGTAGACTGGTCTGAATGGAAATTTAAAAAAAATAATAATAGAAAGATGAAGGTAGCCAAACCAGATTGTGTGCTTATTAATTAATGTTAATAATTCAGCCTAATTAAAAATTATTGACTGAAGCATAATATGACTATTTCAAGAATGTCTGATGTTATCAGAATAACATGGTGACTGCCAGAAAATGATTTTTTTTTTTTTTTTTTTTTTTTACAATAGGAAACAGTGTAGGGGATTTAAAAAGTTTGGTGCCAAGATGAGAATATGGTTTGGCTGAGTGTTTGTGGTAGGATTAGAGCCGGGAGGGTCGGGTCCGTAACCTCAGGCATGGCTGCCAACGTTTGCACATGGCAGGGTCGTCGCTGGCACAATAACGAATGAGTGTGCACGTGTGTGTGTGTGTGTGAGGAAAGAAAATAAATGGAAAAGAAATGAGAACAGAATAAAACCGAATGTTTTTTAAAAAAAACTGCAGTATATTGAGAAGTCTCCCTTCAGCTGCATGCTGAATGAGACCTGTGGCTGCCGTGCTGCCTCTCTTATTTAGTTTGATTGATGGCACTGCCTTACTGCTCACATTCCCACAGGAGCATTTCACTTGTTCAGTACTCATTGGACCACGACCACCTAGCTTGGGCTCAGAAAGCTAAAGTTGATGTCCAGACATCTTGGCCCTCATGGACAGAGTATGGCTTTGGTTAAAAGATGGGCCAAGCCCTGACTGCTTGCTTGCAGAATATCCATTGTAAAGCACTATTTTGAAACAGACATGAGAATGCTAGAAGATGTGGCAGACAAGGACAAAGACGTGCTGTACCCAGTTAGGAGAAGCACGCCACCAATAACAAAACAATCCAAGGTACACTGACAAATTATTTATTGTTCTGTCAAACAGGAAAAGCTGTTTACTAGTGATACTGTGTATATAAAGCGAACAGTTGAAAGAGCTGGAAACCAGAGAAGATTATTCATTTTCAAAATGTTCATGTCTGCGCAGGATTTATGCAAACAACACAACAGCACAGGGTATAGTTGACAATTTTAAAGGCGCAACTTGTAAGATATGGCCACATTTTTAGTTTGAAACATTCAAAAACTAATCTGAACTGGCATCAACAGGATGTGAAGAAACAGCAGTGTTGACGTAGTGTCAAAAACATTTATGTGTTGTATTAAAGATATCTACTGAACTAAGCATGCTAACTGGCTAGCCCCGGCCTGTCCTGTCTTGTTATACCACTTTGTACTTTGTAACAAAACAAGCTCACAAAATGTCAAGAAAAATAATATTCTTACACCTCTTATCCTTACTAAACAGGCAAATGCAACTGTAGACCTTCTGACTTCAGGTGTCTGTCTTTTACCAAACTAAGATTAGCTTAATTGTCCATGTTAATGCTCATAAAATACATGTAAAACAAGTATTAAATCTTGGTTTGTTTTTCCACAATCACCTCTGGCTTGGTTGAAGTAAATCCCCAATTCACATAGTAAGAGTCAAAATATTCCAGCTCTACACAATGTTTTCACCCGCTGCTGACGCGCCACTCCGGCCTCCACCAGTTTCAGAGGCTGTGTTCGGTCTCAGTCTGGTTTCCAGCCATGTTCACTTGGAGGAAGCTGAGCCGAGTTCCCCGCGGTGAGTAGTACAAAAGTTCCCCCAAACTTTTGTACTCATGCGATAACTGTTAATGCAGCACCTAAGTTTATGATTTAAATAAGAAATATTTGATCGCACGCCTAAACATCCTGGCCATTCAATGCCAATCAAGAGTACTCGATTTCACACATTAAGGTTGGTACTTTCAGTGTATTGAGGTTCGGCAGAAAAGGCAGTGAAAAATAATCCTATTTACCAACATAAAGCCTCTTTAGTTTTGTCAAACGTTACTTTTAATCACATCAGGAGAGCTACCAGCCTTTATTTCTGAGCAGCGTTTTATTTCAAATAGAAATGATTTCCACTGTGTTGGTTCTCTGTATCTTTTCCCAATTTGAACACTAATGTGAGGTGCAGGTGTGTTATTGCTGCTAGATTACAACACCTGGTAGAGCAACGTACCTGTCTGTTGGCTTATCAAACAATCTTATAGGCAGTCTTCACAACAACTTTATCTTAAGTCATTGGGACACATAAGTACCATTACACACACCAAAGTAACTGCTTAGCAAAGGAAAACAGTATCAATCACACTTGTAAACATCTATTTATTTGAAATGTTGCGTCTAAAGACGTGCAGGTTCTGGCTAACTAGAGACCTTAAGGCTGCCAGCTTTCTCCAAATGAAATTTCATCTGACTTTTTCACACAGACGAAACATGAGGTTTGTGACTGGAAATAGGGGGTTTAATTACAGCAGTGCAAGCAGTTTGGATTGTATTTTCCCAATGTACCTGCTGTCATGAGACATCTGTGTGCTTCACATCTGCTGCACTCCACTATGCTAGAACAAGTAACTCTGTGGTCCCTACCCTCCATGACTCCCTCAAATGAGCAGACCTGGAGCCGCAGTGTTCTGGGATTTGGTGAAAATGCTGTACTACAAAATATTTAGTCAGCCTTTGGGAACAGACCAAATTCATTTTGAGTAAGCTGCAAGTCAAATTGTCTTGAGGTGTGAATAGTTTATGTGTGTGATTCTCTCTTTGCCTAGCATACCCAACAAGAAGGGAAATGGATAGATGGATATTAAAAGAGTGGTTTAGATATTCCAAGTCTATTAAAATAATACTCAAATGCCCAAATGTACATTGAAAGAATTCATGGTTGCTGTAGTCATTTCTCCTTTTGATATCCCTTCAGTGTAATATATGAGAAAATCCCCAGTCCTTGTTAAATTCAAAAATGTGTTCAAGTGCCAAATCCAGTGTCTACCCACTTGATTTGGCTAATACAGACTGCATAATCCTCATATTACCTTGGAGTCATGCCAGTAAGGATCTCTTCACAGCCAGGATAAACAGAATGAATGATTACAGAATTCAAGTCTTTATGGTATGTGACTATTGTATTAAGATAATTTATATCAGTTTAAAAATCTTTAAAGTATAACTTATATCCTATAGCTGGAGGACTAATAATCCATACAAAACCAGATCTGAAAATAGATCCAATTTCACTTGATGGCCAACTTGTTGAAACTGTGGAAAACTTGAAATACCTGGGTACAGTTCTGGACTCCTGGGTGAGCTTCTGTGAAAATACAGAGTATGTTTTCGAGAGATGCTCACAGCGACTTTATCTTTTAAGGAAACTCAGGGGCTTTGGTGTTAGGCAGTAGATTTTAGAATTAGTGTATAAAGCTACTGTTGAAAGTGTTTTAACTTTTCACCTTCTCGCCCAGTACGGTCACCTGAACTGAACTGAACTGTGTCAATGGCAGAGTGCCATCAATATCCTCAACTCCATGAAGTGACTGCTCAGACTTAAACCAGAGGCACTGACATGAACTGTTTTATTCTGTATGTATGAGTGAAGTTATGTTCTTTCATCACACTAACTGCTTTTCTATATTCTATGTGCTTAACTATGTGTTTAACTGTTATGCTTTGGTGAGCCGAAGAC
>JBBPCS010000226.1:12617973-12636039 GCA_037974645.1 Hollardia meadi
GTGACCCCACTCACCTCCAGTCCATTTGGCCTGAGAGCTGAAAATCTATTCACCAGAGGAGCTGTGGCTCCTACAATGTATAGAAAGCAGCTGCAACAATAACGGCAGAATACTTTTATTAGTCAGATAAGATTTGGAATTATTTATGCCTCTACTGCGGAAACTGTTATTGATTTCATCGTGTTGCATTAGATATGTTGGACCTAGTTGCTTGTCATTGTAAACATGGTAATCATCGATGTGCCTACTTACATTTAATGTAATTTATATATGCAGCATTCCATTGGATGTTCCACATTGTTTACACTGTAAACAATCTCTGACAGTGTCATCTAAAGAGAGGTGACAGAGGCAGAGAGGGAGAGAGAGACCTGAGGGAGGCAGCTGAAGGAAGAGCTTCTTTGCAAAAGCTGGTTTCAAAGCAAGAGCCAACAAACAGCGGAATCACATTTACTAAAATATTCAGCAAGCAGTTCCTACACACTCTCCTCCTATGATTTATTTTTTCTCTGTAGTTCTTGAGAAGAGTAACTTAACTCCAACCTGCCATGCATGCAAGTGCAAGTGCTGCAGTAATGTAGTGGTAATAGAGGTTATAGGGCACACATTGTGTTGGGGGTAATCAGAGGTGCAACAAATTGGAAAATTTCAACCAGAGGAGGTCACTGAAACTGCTTTTCGGCTTGGTGCTAAGTGATCCTTAAAGTTGTAGGAAAGCATGAAAACTTTCCTGCTGAACTGCAACATGACATTGTCCAGCAAGGTGCTGTGGTGGAATGCATGAATAACTTTAAAGAGATATTTCTACTGTTTATTTATTTGCAACAAAAGATTTTTAAAAAATGTGACCGCCATGATAACTTTGTCGTTGTAAAATCCTGTCTTCGAGATTATAAACCTCTTTGCAGTGTTTTGGTGTCTCCTGGATCATACTAATAATCAATCAATAATCCTTAGCAAAAAGGAATACTATTTTTAACAAATTAACAGTTTTACTGGAGTTCTGGTGTAGTTTGTCCAAGTGGTTTTGTCGTTCTTAACTGCCTACTCTGATTGGGCAGCTAGTCAGATCAGCCAGTGACAGACCCACCCCCTCTGTTGATATAAAAGGCTCATTCTAAGGTAACAAAAACACAACAATTCTTATTTTCAGGCGGTTATATACGAAACAAAAAAATTATTACAAATATTATTCCATTTCATTTCCCCTAAACTGTATAATGATCTGCCTTAAACTGTTTTTTTTCTCCATATTTATTGAACAAATCTTTCAGTGTTTCTCATTTTCTTCCTCAGCCCCTCTTTCCTGTGGTGTACCACAGTCTAATCCTATGGTCTAATCCATCTACTTCTTTGCGCTAAGCCACATTATTCAAAAAACATATCCTTTCACTGTTATTCGGAAGACACAGAGGTCTAACCCCCCCCCTCCCCCCCCCCCCACCAACCCCCAGAACCTAATAACTATGACAAACTAACTGACCTCATAAATGTTAAATAAATGCACTGCGCTAGTGTGACCGACCGCTTAAAGCGCAGTAAAACACATACCCTTTCACACGCCAAAGGGAGCATTGAGAGCAATTTGGGGTTCAGTATCTTGCCCAAGGACACTTTGACATGCCGAATAGAAGAGCCAAGGATCGAACCACCTACCTTCCGATTAGTGGTATATGAGTGAAGACAAACAAATGGTTAATGATACTTAAAATTCAGGACACATCTTTAGCTTATTGGTATTTGTAATTCGAGTTACAGACCACTTTGACTACGGTCAAAGTGAAAGGATTCGTCACATCTTTTGCCGGGAAAATTGCTGCACATTTCTAATTTAAACTTTACTTCGGGGTTGTTTATACCAATTAACTCAACCAGAATGACGATACACCTCTGTAATTAAAACAGGATGTACTGCTGGGTGAGATAAATGATGTGATGTGATGAAGCCAAATATATAGGAATAGTCATGAGAAAGTGTTTGCAAAATAGAAATGTCTTGTCTAGACATCGACTTCCAGTTTACTCAGCATAGATTTCTTTATACTTTCTCCTCTCAGGCTTTTATATTTGATTAAGTGGCAAATGTTGGGAGCCTTCAATAATGTTGACCTAACAAACAAGTCACAGCTTGAGATGGCAGCGATGCCAGCTCAAGCTGTGACTTCAACATGCTGTGTTTCCTGATGTCAACAGGATTTCTGTCTGTTAAAGTTACACTTTTTTATATTCACCTGTGGATGTCATCTAAGGCCGCCAATTTCCAACGTTGCCTGATGCCGCATTAATGATTATTCTGTTTTGTCTGGGGGGAAAAACAAACAACAAACTCTTAAAAGCAAACATGGATGTGTTGCAGGCTTTCTTTGTCCTTGTTCCTCCAGAAACTGAAAGCTTATGACAGTGTCAAATTTAAATTAACTGTACAGTAGTTGCCTGAGGCTGCTAATCAGTCCAACAGTACATTTTCTGAACTCTGTATAAGAACTCTGTATGAGATTAGATGCGATCTTTAGTGGTATTTCCCTTATTCTGTTCACTTCTTATAATATGAAGAGTCAAGAGAGAGATGCAGTGCACTTTTAAGGTCATTTTCATCCCATAGTAGTAGCCAGAGATGCTCTCAATCCATTTCAGCCTGATCGTGTGACTGTGAGAAACACATTCAACCATGGCGAGGAAGGAGGGTTATCGGGTCATATCATTAAAAAATAACATTGGTACAAACATTTGAAGAGGAGACAAAACAACGAACAGACAGTGGTGGAAGTAAAAGGTTTACCTTCCTTTCCCTTGTGAGGTCAGCTGGGCATGTATGACCAGGCAGTCTGCAGGGCAGTGGAGTGCGGAACCTGCTGCCGCTGGTGTGCCGAGGAAAGGGCTCTGATGTATAGTGGTGATGACAAGATCGTTTATTGCCTTGCCTACAAAGCTATGAGAAAATGTATTTCTCTTATTGTTCTGTTATCAGCACATCCTCCCTTCTCTTCGTCTGCTGCCAACAATCCCATCCTCTGTTGACCTTTCACCTCCTTTTATTTTTTCGCCATCTTCCTAATTTTCTATTTCCTGTTGACAGCTTTATTCATTCATCTGTGCAGATTGAGTCAGACGTCGCCTCCTTTTTGTCTTTGTGCCACAGTCTTGCATTTAACCGATTAAAGAAATCAACCGCGGTGGCAGTTTCATTACAAAATAACATGGCTGTTAATTGTCCATATCACATCTTGTGGGAATTGTATCATTTACCTTCCTTAAATGAAATTGGCTCCCCACATTTAATGTAGCCTTTCCACATGAAAGTGCAGCTTTTATCATGCCTCACCACTTATCCCTCATCACTCCTTTCTGGATTTAGTGCTCATTCCTGTCATCACTCTCTTGCCATCTATTTTTTGCCCCTTTCCTCCACTGAAAACAAATTTAAATGCAAACAAGGCAAATCTGCCTTGCAATTCCTCCCACAGGAAAGACATTAAAAAAGCAAATGAGAGGGAAATCATTGCCATCTTTTCCCCTATGGAAATACCTGCAGACATGGAGGCAGAAATGCGCAAAATAATTTCTAGTTCTAATATGGTTATTGTTAGACATCCCTTTGACAGAGAAGATTCCATTTCATTTAACCTTTCCATATTCAATTGTGTTTACATGTGAATAACTTTGTGAAGAGCCGTAACAACTTAAGTTCTAACATACAATCTGCCCATTAGGCATCAAAAGGAAAAAGAATTACTGCAGTGCAAAAAAGACTGTGTACTATGCACGTTTGTTCATTTCCTCTTTAATTGTAGCAGCCAAAAAGGTTGCGACTGCAAATTAAACTCAACACTTCAGACTGTGCATATGCTTTCATCTGGAAATTCAAAAAATCCAAGGTCTCTGAACAGTTGGTTGTCCAAATTACACCCCATTCCTTTTGGCTTCTCTGCAAATTAAGTTGAATAGAGTCATCTAACTGTAGTTTACATTGCTCCAAACCCTGAAAACAAGATTGCAGCATTTAAGCTTCGGCTCTCATCTATAATAATAATTATGGAATGTGATCATCATCATCATCATCATCATCATCGTAATCCATGTGCTTTAGTGAACAGATGGTTCAGAAATTCTTACAGGTGTGCCAGCGTGTGCTTCCCAGATGTGAAACACTTGCTTGCTGCTTTGTCGAATAACACGCGCTGCTCTCTGTCAGGCTGAAGGCAGAGAAAAGCAGCTACTGCACCCTCACACTTACACACCTGGGTCCATGCCAGAGCCAGTGCACATGTGGCAATGGCTGCTTATCCAGCCCTCATGCATTAACAGCACTGCCTATAGTCAGAGAAGTCAGCTGCAGGATTTTTCCGCAGAAAGGATTCCTTAATTTGTCATTTTTGCAGATAATTGTAACCATCTGCTTTGTTTTTTCAGGTTTATAACAGTGCTAATATCATCATGCCTCATAATATTCACTCAACAAATTTAACATCATGCACTCCCCTTTCCCGCTCACTACCTCTCAAACAAAATGAACTACTCTCACAAATATTAAGTAGCATAACTGCCCTTACGTGTACTTCTCTGTTAAACAATGCTTCAAACGGCTGAGCAACAGGCTCAGCTGTGATGAGCCTGTTGAGCTATACAGAAGTGTATGTAATGCTTGCTATTTTTTCATGTTGTGTTATAACATGGCACTGCAGTGGAACAGTGGGTCATTTTATAGATGAGCCATTTCACAGTTTATACACGGTGGTAAAAGAAAACATGGCTCTGATAGTTGTGCGATAATTGTGCGAGTAGCTGAACTCTCACATGCTGCACTCGTTTCTGTGTCACTCAGTTCAATATGTAAATTGAAAAAACCAAAACCCCATAGTTATCAGAAAACATGTATTTGCAGGCATGTCTGATTGTGCAGGCAACCATATTAAGAAAAAAAATGTTTCCAGGTTTTGAGTTATGAAGTTTTGAATTAGAGCTCAATTCAAAATGACCTCATTTCTAGAAAATATTTAACAAGAAGTTTATATATAAACTTCAATTCAACACTTAATTGTGCATGTGGAAGGTATAGCTGGAATTTGAACTTTGACTGAGCCTCAAAACTCTTCCATAAAGATTTACTGTATACTTTGTGTGCATGTGTGCACAGATTTGTGTGTCCCTCCACCTCCAAGCTTTACATCTGTGTCTTCTCTTCATTGCTTAATTCAATCATTGAAGTGGGACATGCAAGTACACACACACACACACACACACGAACACACGCACACACACGCACACACAGCAGTTAACATTGAACATTAATCTATCTGCACTGAAAAGATCCTTTCTGCTTTATCACATTTGAGGAGCCCTGTAATGAAAAGACATTAAGTTTAATTTTTTTTTTTTTAAATCTCCCTTTTCATTTGACAGTATGTTCTTTCTCCTTGCTACACGTCAAATGTCTATTCAATTACACTGGGAACAATGAACATACTTGAAAATGTAATTGAAGGAGCTTTTTTTCACGACTCTGAAAGTCTGAAGTCTCACGACTTCCTCTTGACGTCAGGAGTTTATGTAAGTCATCCACTGTGAGATAGACAGTCATACACACACACACACACACACACACACACACACACACAGACTAGTTTTGTACTGTACCATTCATCATTGACATTCACATTTGAGGCCTTCGTCTGCAAGTTTGGTTTGACCCAAGGCTTGTTGGGATATGAATCGTAATTCTTCCAAATCACAAAAGAGGCACATTTCTATTTCTGTGTCTCTTGTGAGAAAAAGGAAGTCAAAAGCGCTTTAAATATCTTTGTTGTACCTCATCTCAGTTTGTCTGATTATTTTAAAGACTGTAAAGAACACCAATAAAGTCGTGACTTGGAAATGCACATTTTAAGGCGTATACAATATACAGGTCGGTACGCCATTATTTTGTATTTATGTTTGTATTTATTTAAAGTTCAGGGTGTTAAACTCTCTCTCAACCCAACCAGTTCAGGCAGATCTTCCCTGCCAATGTCGCCAATGGGCTTGCTAAAGGGAGAATGTTGGGTCTCTGTAAATTAGAGAGTTGAGTGAAAAGGCTCATCAAATAACTTTTGTTGTGATTTGATGCTATATAAATAAAATTGACTTGACTTGACTAAAAACCCTCAATTGTAATGAGTTTACACATGGACTCGAAGCACAGTTGCACCATTTGAGTTGTCCAAAATGATTTCTTCACAAAGAGAATTCCGCACCTCCTGTACAGCACTTACAGGAGGTGCTGAATTGTTGTCTCCTCTCCTCCACCCTAGTGCATGGTGACAGTTCTAGGTTGACAGCTACACACCAAAGCCACATGTTCACATACTGTAGTTACAAAAAGAAATGCGTAGAAGCTGTTTAGCGTTGCTATAAATACAGCTCAGGTGCACTTTGCACCATGTACTTTTGACATGGCTCGAGCAGATGGATTAAACAAGACACAGCAAGTGTTCTCAATCCAGCTGAGAGGAAACATGACACGCAGGACGCCTTCCTGCTCTACCATCCCCACCACCAGGATCTAGAGTCCCTACAGTCCTTCAGGTCACTCTTGATGAATATGGGAATGTTCAGTATGTTTGTGCATTGAGGGTGTGAATGCTGCTCTGCAAATGACCTCTGCAGGCATCTGTAGGTGAAACACAAGATGAGCCATATAGTTGAGACCTAGAAGGTGCAACACAGTGACAGTAGACCTGTCAAAGCTCTGCCCTATTACATCTGAAACTACCTTTATAAGAGCATATATGCTGTTTGTAAGAAACAAGCCTAAAATCCTACACCTCCAGGAACAGAACATCATTTATGACAAATGGTTAGATTTGGCACGAACAAGTTTACATGAACATTAGCTCTTAATTAAGTAAACAATACCAAACGTTTAGAACATAAGGTGAAGATTAAGGTGGTGGAGGGAGCTGTGGCGTTGGCATGAGCTTAGAGAGACAGTGAGAGGAGAGGTTCTAATTACATTAGATGCTACTTGTCAGCTCGGAGCCTAGGTAGCCGATAAATGAGGCACAAAGAGTGAAGCATGAATAGAGCTAAACTGATGCAAATTCAGTAGTGCTTTGCCCAAACTATAGCAACGCTTCATTTATGTGACGTACCAACTGGATTTTGTGGACCAGAGACCAGTTTGGATTAGGCTGGGAATCATCAAGTATAAGAAAAAAGACCTGCATGCCCCAGCGTCGCACAAGCACAAGAGCTGTGTCCACACTCGTGTCCCTCTACTCAGTCAAACACATCAACTCTGTCATCAGTGATTTAACTTTGTTTGGCGTGAGGCAATCGTCTTTGCGGGCAGAAGCTAGAAACCTTTGGTATGCAATCTCTCTCTGCTAACAATCTCGCCAGGTTGGACATGCTGAGATCGGCTCCAAGTGTATTGAAAATTGCTGGGTCCAGTAATTGCCCCTTTAGGGCAATAATTATAGAACACAATGCAATGAAAATACATTACTCTAATTAATTTGTTAATTTCATTTTGCCGCCACAGTCCAGTCCAGTGAATTCAAGTACTTCTTTATCAACACCACGAACAATTCTCACACAATTTTAATTGCAATAACATCGAAATTATGTGGATTATTTTTTTAGTCAAATCATTATCAAACTAGTTGTTCTACTCTACAATCTATCCACAAACCCTCTGGCAATAACAGCAGTATCCCTGGGGTACAATTCCCCCTGGTTGGGAATGACTGCTTTAACTCATATCGGGTTATTGTCAGATTAAGAATAATTGAATCAAGGAATGTGCAGCAATCCAATTTTAGTTGCCGTATTGAAACAATTTGCAAAATGTACATGCAGTTAGCTACAAATGTGCACTGTAGACCATGGACCAACTTGAGACATTGTAACATAGTGTCAGCCTTAAAGAGCATGTAAATTGGAATATGAATGCAGTTGTTCTATATGGAAAACATGTGAGCACTTTAAATATAATACCATCAGGTGGGTAAATGCTGCTCCTGTCTGGAACGAGCCACCCGGGTTGAATGCACTTATCCTGATTGCCTGAACACATACAAGCAAATTCATTGTGCTGAGATGGGAAGAAGAGGTGCCAAACCCTCAGAGTTGCATTAGAGGGTGAATCCAGTGCCAACAGAACTGTATAACAGCGGTGTGTCCGTGTCACAATGAAACATGTCAGATCAAGTTGCTGTAAATATATTAAGTAGACTGTGTCTCTCTCTTCCTTTCCAGGTAATGTGTTTGTGGTGAGTTTGGCATTTGCTGACCTTGTGGTAGCCTTCTATCCCTACCCCTTGGTCCTCTACGCCCTCTTCCATGACAAATGGGCACTGGGAAACACACAATGCATGGTAAGACCACATCAGTGACAGCACGTTTCAGTTTAGCCCCCCCCCCAAACAGCTGTAAACCCAACTCAACACAGTCTGACACAAACTTCTTTCTTTCTGTTCAGGTCAGTGGTTTCCTTATGGGGCTGAGTGTTATCGGTTCCATTTTTAACATCACTGGGATTGCGGTGAACAGATACTGCTACATCTGTCACTCATTCTCCTACAGTCGGCTGTACAGCTATCGCAACACTCTGCTGTTTGTTGCCTTAATTTGGGTGCTCACAATAGTGGCCATTATCCCCAATTTCTTTGTTGGTTCCCTGCGCTACGACCCACGGGTCTACTCCTGCACCTTTGCCCAGAATGTCAGCAGTTCCTACACAGTGGCGGTAGTGGTGGTCCACTTCTTGGTTCCCATTGCAGTGGTTACCTTCTGTTATCTACGCATCTGGGTACTTGTGATTCAGGTCAGTCCTCTGCTTCTCTACATGGTTATTTATTTCTTTACAGGCACACAACAGGAATTAATGGGGATACTTTTTGAACAGCATAATAACAACCGGCCAAATAAACCTGTAAACATTCTATTAGCTGGAAAGAACATCCCTTGGGTCAAACAACAACAACTTTTGAAATTTTGACCTTTAATTACTGGCCCTTTGACGAGTCAGTTTTTAAAAAAATGCCAGAATACACTGACAAAATACATCATCCCATCACTAAAATCCCTTTTGCCATATAATATTTAAGTTGAGCATTTTGATCTTTATTTACCAGTAAGTGTAGAGTTAAAACAAATTCTGAAGACTGCAAAGATCTGGCACAGTCAGAGTGTCTGTGATCACTTGAGTGGTTGTACGTGATGATATCTGTGTGGTCTGGTTTTCTGTTTCTGTATGTGTGTAAGACAGAGAGGCAGACAGAAACAGCAGTCTCCTGGCATCATTTACAGTCTAATTCCTATTTTCTGTGTTTTCATCATCCAGGTGCGACGTAAAGTGAAGACAGAAGAGAACCCTCGCATCAGACCAAGTGACTTGCGGAATTTCATCACCATGTTTGTGGTCTTTGTGCTGTTTGCCATCTGCTGGGCTCCACTTAACCTGATTGGCTTGGCGGTGGCCATAGATCCGTCCCATGTGGCTCCCCGTATCCCT
This sequence comes from Hollardia meadi, assembly GCA_037974645.1. Taxonomy (NCBI): domain Eukaryota; kingdom Metazoa; phylum Chordata; class Actinopteri; order Tetraodontiformes; family Triacanthodidae; genus Hollardia; species Hollardia meadi. Next base: position 12,627,467 of record JBBPCS010000226.1, read on the forward strand.
GAGTGGCTTTTTGTGGTCAGCTACTTCATGGCCTACTTCAATAGCTGCCTGAATGCCATCATCTATGGCTTACTCAACAGGAATTTCAGGAACGAGTACAAACGCATTGTTACCTCCGTGTGGGTGACTCGGCTTTTTGTGACAGAGACCTCGCGTGCTGCCACGGACGGCAGGAGTATGAGGAGCAAGCAGTCGCCGCCTCAGCCGCTTAACAACAACGAGTCAGTCAGAGATCGCACAAACAAAGAATAAAATCTGGATCTTCAGCCAGTTAATGGCAATTCCTGTTTTTATGTGACATTCATACAGTTGTGCAGCTAAAGAGTATAAAGTATCAAATGAAACTGGAATGCATGGCTTGGTTTGCTATTGGCTGACATTGAACAGAGCAAGGTGCAGGTAAACACAAATTTTTTTATTATCATTTTGGGTAAAGTTTTGAAGAATTATGTCATTCATAATATGACTTCTTTAAAGTTTGTAATTGGCTGAACTGATTAATAAGAAGTTGCCTCTGTGATTCTCAATCATTAAGCATTAAAGGGGAATTCTGGTATTTTTAAACCTGGGACCTATGTTTACATATGTTGTTGTGTAAATGGGAATTTTTGGGAATTGGTCCAGTAGATCCCCTCATCCAGCAGACATGACAGGAGCTGCAATGGCTGCAATGTAATCCTTGGGGGCAGCGTCAACTGCCAGAGTAAATCCACTTAAAGTACTTGGCTTTGTCACTGACAGGCTCAGATTGTTGTTCTAAGTGTCAGAATACATTACGGAAAGGATACCTACAGAGAAACAGTTGTATTTTGTTTGAATGAGGTTTGTTTTTTGTTTTCTGTGGTGTCTGGTGGATTTGGTGAGAGCCACATGGCGGTGCCCCCAAGGATTACGCTAATCGACTGGACCAATTTCAAAACTTTTTGTACCTATTAGTTATTTACACACTCAAATGTGTAAACATATGGCCTAGGCTTACTGGAACTCCTCTTTAACAGAGAAAATATTTTAGAGATGTTGTTATATCCTGGGAGAACTGAGCCATGCATTGCAGTTTTATTTTGCTCTTACTCTCAAAACAATCTGAATGGTATATTAATATTTCATTTTAAAAATGTGATATCCTTTAATGTTTGCTGCTGTAGACTTTTAGAGATATTTCAGAAAACTGGGTAACCACTGGTAAACATACACCTTTTCTTAGTAACTTCAAAAGCCTCAAATAGTTCAACTCGCCTCAAATGAATGCTAGATTAGCATAAGAGGAAATGTCACTATAATGTCTATAATGTATAATACCAGTCTGATGGGGTTTGACAGTAATGTGGTCAGAGTTGCACCTAAATGTTACAGTATAGCATATACTTCATGCTGCCTGGTCTGACCCTCTTGCACTGCAAAGAACAAGAAACACAAACTTAGTAATAAACATAGTAAGTCAATTCAGGAAATTAAGTCACTTAGGGACACAAAGCAAGTCATGCGCAGAACTGTCACCAAACTATGTAAAACATGCCAATTAGCAAAGAAATGGTGCATGTGATGTTGCAGGTAGAGGACGCCTTCATTTCTACTATTGCTGCTGTGTCCATCATTCTGCATTTCACCTAAACTATACTTCTCAGTTGCTTCCGTTTGATTTGTTTCAATAACTTTATTGCAATACCAATTTATAGGAGAACCAGACAGAATACAAAATAAATATTCATACTGTACTTAAGTACAGTTTTGAGGCACTTGTACTGTACTTAGGTATTTCCATAATTATTTCCACTAAGTCAAATGCTACTTAGCAGTATATGACAATTTCTCCTCTCCTCCTCAGCTGCAACATTCAAGTGACGTGCACATTAATGCATCAATTATATACATGTATATACAGTATATAAAATCCAAAAGTATAATATGCAGTATTCTGAAATGGGCTGTAGTCGTTTAAGCATATTTCGATGCAGATACTTTTGTACTTGTATTCTGGTAAAGATCTAAGTACTTCTTCCACCACTGCGCCCATAGTGCAGGGCAGTATGACAGTCAGACGCCACACAAGGAGACCACAACTCTACAGTTGTTCAATTTCACCAAATAGCCAATAGATGATTCTTAATGCACACTCAGATGTTGCTATGCCATTGGAAACACAGTGGTTGTCACGATCCAAGACATCCAAAATCAGTTGCATCGCAAAAATCATATCCAGTTAAAACTGAGATAGTCCCCCACCTTAGTACATCCATATTTAAATAAGATGTCTTACTGACTCACTGTAAATGCTGCTGCTCTCCAGGCCTCAAAATAACAAAAGGGCTCAGATACACAATATGTTCAGGATGTTCTCCTGCGTCCTATGTCCCAAAACCTTCAGCCCCTAGAATAAGAAAGTGGTAAACACATTTACCGAATCATTGACTATATATAAAGATGGACAACATGAGAGCTCCCCAAAAGTGAAGCCATAACATCTTGATCGCCCCTTGGTGGTGGGCTGCAGTACAGGTCATAAACTCCTACCCCTCCATGATTTCAAGTGGGCCAAACTAAAAGCTCAAAGTACATCTTAAATACATTTTTCCCAAAGATGTTTTTTTGCCCTTTTAGGTAGTTCTTATCACGCTGATGCATGTTCAGGTGTTCATTTTTCTGATCAGTTTGGTTTTAATTAGTTAGCGATGCTATAAAAAGTGGATGAAACGTCATGATTGACAGCTGAGCCCTGCTCACGATTGGACGGGTGTGTGTATGTGCAGGAACTCGATACTGTTTCTCCGCTGCCCGGTCGCTACTGCGCAGACTCTGGCTCCAAATACAACACCAGCACAAGATGGCAGCGCTCGCATCTGTGATATTTTGGCTTAATTTTTGCACAATGGGAGGAAGTGGAGACACGTCATCCATCTTTATTTAAGTCAATGTACTGAATATGCAGCAAGCAGTATAGAATTGGCTCAGGATCCTCTGCCTCCTACATCATATGAAGCATGTGATAATATTATAATACTTATGCAAAATTTTTGCTTTTCATTTCATAGGTAATTTATCTTTGTTAATTGGTGTGGTTCATTTATTTTCTAGTAAAAAAAAAAAAAAAGAATTCCCCAGGGGCACATTTTTTATGCTTTCACTGTGTAAAAACAAAAAGAGCACATTATGGGAAGTGTTAGGAATTGTACTGTGACTTGGCCATATTTATTTTGACAGAAGAGTGACATTTATTGCATCTAATTGAATCGTGTTTTGAAAGATTGTTGAAAAAGTACACAGCTTATATCAATAGTCCCATCTCAGGGTGCCTACCGAACATTCTGTTGTCGTCCGAAACATTTGCAGTTTATCGGCTGCCATATAAGGGAGTCTGAAGACATTTCAAATGCATATTTTGTAAATTAGTGTCAGTGTGGTTTTTAACTGTGGTATAATGTTATTGAAAATGTATTCAAATTGTGTTTTTTTATATATCCTAAACTCAACTAACCCCATGGAATTAACAGCTTATTATTGGATAATGCTTAAACTATTTTTAATCTACTATGGTTGCAAAGTGCATCTAAAACAACCTCTTACTCTGTTGGCATTGCGTCACTACAAATACATTTGTTCTTTTTATTTGTTTTTGTTTTTTTGTGGCACATTTGTGTGTTCTTACACAGGATAAAAATGTGCAGAGCCATAGATAGATGTGAGAACAACCAAATGTTCCTACTCTGTTGTTCCTACTCTGAGGAGTAGAATAGGAACATTTGGAAGCAAACAACGACAATTTGTGGTGCAGAGGCAGGTACAAAACCGGTCTTTTAAACCTGCAGTGTGGAACTTCTGTCTCCGTCTTCTGGCAGTGAGAGTAATTACACAAACACTGTCAACGTGCTTATGACGCCATGGGCTCAGACATACTTCTAGATGCTGAAGCCTGTAACCTATACTGAAGCCTACTCTATCGCTAGTATAGTTTATCTACTGTTGATAAGCTTAATCAGGAATGTGTGAACTCCTTTGGCAGGGTTTAAAGGTAACACACTCCAGGTTTAGGTTTTTGTTGAAGAGATAGGATTTGGAGTGACTATGCTGTCCTAACAACAGAGGTAAGGTCCACCACTGGGGAAGCAGCAGTGCTGTCCATGTCACTGCAGGGAAGGGCGAGCTAAACAGCAACAAAAACAACAAAAAAAGTGATGTTGTTATGATACGGAGAACTGATGCAACATCTGGAGAGTGTTTTAGATGCACTTGGAGGGAGGCAAAGACTTCAATTTAAACCAAAGAAATGGGCATAACTGAAGGCGGTTAGGTATACGTACGTACATTTGTCAAGTTATTGCTGTGGGGAATCTTTAAAACACCTTAGGTCCTTTAACATCTTTTTGTCATTCAAAAGTACTGCCTTACAGATAATACAGTTGTGTCATATTTTAAATACTATGGCAAGTGCCATATTTTCTATTAAAAACGAACATAGTTCAGTTTTCCTCCATACTGCTTCTGTTTATTTATTCAGGACAGTCGTCTTTAGAACGTTTTCACTGCAGCATTGCGTAGAAGTTCACATGTAGGCCTCAGGCAGGACACTCAGTGCCAAAACAGAAGGACAAATATTTAATTTTTCTCCTTTGTGTTTTCTTTCTATATACCCTACAGTGAAATTATGTAACAATGTTTATTTATGTTCTCTATGCTCGCTGCACGCTTAATTTGGGCTTTTCTCCATGCAAACAAATATGACACCTTGCTAGCCGACTTAAAGGGTAGGTTAAGTTTTGTGTCTCACAACAGAAGCTACAGGTGTACTTGTGCTGTGTGTGATTATAACTGAGGAGAAACAACATTGTAAGTTCTGAGTCAAAAAAAATTGTGAACTTGTGTTTACTTTTATCACTTATTATGAATTGACAAAGCAACACGTAAATATAATTCTGCCTTCATAAGAAACACATTGGGAAGTGGCAGTGAAGGTTATCACAAGTTTTTTCTTTGGTAGATAAAAGCCAAGGTTCCTTTTGGGCTATTAATTCTTTTGAGTGCTGTACTCAATGAGGTGACATTCACAAAGTTTTGCATTATGCTGTTTGAGTCCCACCTGCACTCTCCCCATTGTCTGTGCACAACATTCATGCTGGGCTGGCATTTCCCCAAGAGAGGCATTCCCTCTTATTTCTCAGTTTTTGACTTTTTATTTTCTATCGTGTGATCTTGTTTGTTATTGTTATTGTTTTGGAGAAAAGGTAGCATGACTGAAGCAGCCACTTTTGTCAAAAAGGCTTGTATTTGATAGCTACTCTAAACACGGTCACTTGAGTTTCAGTTTGCAATTACAAGATGTTGATCAGAAGATATTCCCAAATCATTAGAAACTTGATGAAGTGAGAAGTTAAGTGAATTAGGGCGGCATTAAGATACCACGATGAAACACATACATAGTGTTATGCTAATTAAGGCTGTTGCTCATTGTGGCTATAGCATGAATTGAAACCAGCTCTGAGCTACATGCCTGCATGGCACAACTCAGGCTACAAGTAACTTGTCTCATGTAGTTTTTATAGGATGAGGGATGGAGGCACATTTTTTTTAACATTTGGTAACACTGAAGCCTCGCTGTTCTTTGCCTGTATTTTCACTTGGACATACTCACTATACAGATCCCCAGTTGTTTCATTGACCTTAATGGGTTATGTAATAGCATGACAACAGCAGCTCACAGCTGAAGAGAGATATAAAGGATGCAACACTGATCTAATTATGCGCAAGGTACCTGCAATGAGATGGAAAATGGAACAATAAGCCTTGGGAACATAACTGAATGCAATTACACTTTACCGTCATTGGAAATCCGATGACAGACCACACATAAAAAACTGAACTGTCGTGTTTACAAAACAAGAAAACACCATTTAAAACGGTGACTACATTTAAGGAAGTTATTCTGCAAAGCACAAATCCTTTTCACCTGACAAATATTTACACTCAGTAGCCATCTAATTGGCTGAAGCTCATTAGACTGATCTGTTTGCCCACAGCCTGAAATCGTTGAGACACAAATTAATTCTTGTGTTGGAAATGTTACACAAGAATTCCTGTTCATGCTGTATGTTTTGTTTGGGGTTTTTTTTGGTGTAAAGAGCCTCCAGGTTAAACAAGATAAATAAAAATGTCTTTTTAGAACATGAGCGAGGATGGAAATTGGTGACTCTTCTCGCATTTCAGACATTTAGCCAGCCGACTTCTTGTGTCTTGATAAATATCTTCTGTTCCAGAGGCTGCGTGAATGTGCATGCTTGTCTGATGTTATTTACGACGGATGATCATTACAAAGGATTCACTAGCAGGTGCAGGCCGCGATGCCCAGAGGATGGTCTGAGTAACATGAGCCAAAGGGAAATCTGTGGAATGTAATGGAAAATTTCAACGCTCAAAAGGCTTGGATGTGACACTGAGTCTCATCAAAACGAACTGTGTGTAAAAAAATAAAAAATAAAGAAGATATGCATTATATGTACAGTTCTGCAGAAACACAATGTTATGGAAAATAAAAGCTACATCATGCTTTGTGATTTGCTCATTAATGCAGTGAAACACACAAATCAAAGTGACAACATTGCATTCCATGTTTCTTCCTTTAGTAAGTGGTTAAAAGGTTTTTTAAAAGCTCAAACTCACCACAACACATTTATCATTGTAGACAAGGATGCCAGAGTTTTGACTGAAAGTTTCTTGTTGATGAGGCACCCTTTTAAGGCTCAGAATTGGGCTGAATTGGAGCTAGAGGTGCATACTTTGAACACTTTATTGAGCCATTCCCAACTCTTTTTTTTATATGTGTAGGAAAGATGGATGGATAGTTTGAAGGAAAAGCAAATTGCTGTCTTTGGTGTGGGGAAGAGGTGAGGAGGTGAATGGGGTAAGCATGAGGAGGTATAAGGTATAAGTTACATTTTTAATTTTGAATAATGTCCTATTGTTTATGCATAAAACTTTAAATTCAGTTTACTTTTTAATTAAGGTCTTGGCACTTAAAAGTGTAAAAAAAAAAAAAAAAAAAAAGAAAGAAAGAAAGAAAAAAAATCCATTTGATAGCCCATGATAGTGTTTTTAGCAGTCTCTTACATGTTTAAAGAATTTAATTAGTTTTTATGGTAGTCATACAATAAACATCTTACCATGTTCTTCTATCAATCCATGTAGTGTGCGCGCGAGAGAGGCAGAAATAAGGCATTCGGTAAGTGGATTAGATTTTAGCAGACAGCAGGACTTGGACTAGAGTGGCTGGAGGTGATCACCATGACCAGAGGCAAGGATTCTGATTAAGAAAGGGGGATGTGGTTAAGAAAAATGACTGCTTGCTCATGATGAATAATTGCAGGGGCTGACATCCAGATGGTGGTCTTGACTCATCCGCACAATGAAACCCCTATGCACAAATCATGGCTGTAATGAGACGTTAGAGGGAAAATGACAATCAGTTGCCTCAAGAGAATACATTCAACAAGTAACACAGCATTTGAAATTTTTAACGACACAACACTTTACGGCAGTTACTCTACACCTTTCGGCTACCTATGAGAAGAAGCTAGCTCACTATGCTCGGTATGTTCCTCATGGCAGAGGCGCCGAAAAAAACTTTGTTGGAGGAAGTGGGGAAGAGAGAAAGAGTCAAGAGACCGGACAAGAGTAAATCTCGGTCTGGGTTTTAGTCGTTGGAAAGAGCTAAAAGACACGAAGGGATGCAAGACGGACGCCGAGCTCGCCTTCTTGTTTCTGGACTAGTAAGGAATAACTTATTACAACTGTAGGGGGTGCTCAGGGGTGAAAATACCAAAAGTTACGCAGTGGGGCTTTCAAGTCGATGTCCTTTTCATGAAAAGAGATCCTCTCCAACCACGATACAATATGCTGCCACAGATGAGGTCAGCTGATATCAAAGTGATTAATATATCTAACAAAGCCTTGTTCCACTATTCATCATGGCCATGCTCCCTTCTTTACTTAAATATCAGAGTGTAATTACACCCCAACTCGAAGGCTGCCTTCTCCAGCTGCAATATCTGGGCACCACGTGGAAGCGAATGTCACAAGTTCAAAAGATCAACAAACAGTTGACATAAATCTTTCTAGTTGATGTCTCTCTCTCCCAGTAGCCGGGCAAGTTTCATATCAAGGCTTAACTGAGTGGTTGTGTTTGCCTTTAATAATTCTGACTGACATTTAACGTGTGAAAGGGGGACTTTAATTGCACCTAAAGCATGGATTAACAAAGATAATCCATACATTAGATTAATTTTGCTATCAATCCATCCATTATCTATCACCGCTTATCCTATGCAGGGTCGCGGGGGGCTGGAGCTACTTGTTGCTGGACTAGTAAGGAATAACTTATTATCATAAGCTGGCTTGCTATGTGTTGTGTTTGCTTCTTGTTTGGCTGTGCTAGTAAAATTGTCCAGTTCTCGAGGTGATGTTATCAAACTTCTACTACTGAACCGGATGTGAGAGGACGCTGGCGTGTACGTCGCCGCTTCTCAATCCGAGGAAAATACTGCAAATTGTGCTTCTACTGCAAGTAGGAACTGGTGTGACTGTTTCCG
>JBBPCS010000226.1:12646498-12657456 GCA_037974645.1 Hollardia meadi
GTTGTCACCCCCCCCCCCCCCCCCCCCCCAAGGACTGTGTGTATATAAAAAGCAGTGGGTGATTTGGGGAGGTTTACGCGTCGACCCAAATGACTCAGATGATATAGCCTGAAACTCATCCTACACCAGACTGAGATGATTTAGTTGACTGACATAATAATGAATCACATTTAAATTCAGGGTTTCATGCTGTTGAATGGACACAAATACCACTTTGAAGATGTTTGTTCCATGGGAAACATGTTATGTGTAAGAAAATTTATAAGTGTCACAAGTTGCATCTCTGTTTTAAAAGTTGTATCAGCTATACAGAGCCCCTTCTGCCTGTTTACATAACTCCCTTGCTAGAAAGGAGCTTGGAAGACCTCACTGCTAAAGACCTTGGTTATCTCATTCTTGGACCAGGCCATATATGTGCAGTTTGTTGACGTTGACTTTGAGGGTTGCAGAGCTGCTAGCCAACCACGCAACAGCCAAGGCCATTTCCTCTCTTCAACTCCATAAAGGGCCAGGCTCTCGCTGACAGAGCTCCTCCAGCAGCTCGCTGCAGCCCGGCATAAACATCTGAGAGAGCAGTCATTACGCGGGAGGGCCCTAGCTTTGGCTGTCGTTCTGACGAGGCTAGGTTGTGTGAAACAATCATTATTTTTTCCAATAATGTGTGATAAGTGTTATGTGTTGGTGGCGGAAATGCCTTGCTTGGTGGGAATTGAAGCGTTTCTCCCCCACATTTCAGATCTCCCTCAGGAGCTGCCTGTGTATTTGAGTGACACAGGGGAGAAAAAAAAAGAGAAATGTGTAGCTGAGGATTCCTCTCTGTATTTTCCACTCTGTCATCCCTGAGTTCCCCCCACCCCCCACCTTGTTACTTTTTATAGCACACAGGGTTGGTCAGACTATGAACTGTTTGTCCACAGTGTGGGTTCAGAATTGACAGAGAATGTGATTGCTATTTCCTACAGGCTAAACAACAAGCCCTCCCGAGGTTCAGTGTTAAACAGAGTTTGTGGCTTTGCACGGAGCTGCGAGAAGCCCACGCAGCTGCCATGGGGTCAGTTCATGTAAAGGGAGTCACTCACTCACACGTAGGTGACCGCTTGGCTCCTTGTAGACTGCACCACTGCTATGTACGCGTGTTCGTATCTTTGCGTATGTTAGCAGGCATTCCAGCTTGCACGGACATATTTATCACTAGGCCAGCCGTCGGATGGGTTTGAGGCCACAGGCGGCGCGAGGAAGCATGTGCTCGAGTCTAAATAAAGACTGGTAGGGTGTGAGAACCTGCGTGGGTGTGTGTGTGTCAATGAGAAAATCATACAGATAGCGTTTTGTTTTGTCAGCTGGCGCATGCTGAGTTGTTTGTCAGCACCCTCCTACACAGACTTCAAGGGAACAAGTATGTCTTCGCCATCTTATAAAAATATTCTTATTGGACTTTACAGCTCAAACGTTGATTGTTGTTTTAGTGACGACCATGGATTCAGCCCCCTCCACTGGGCGTGCAGGGAAGGGAGGAGCGGTGTTGTTGACATGCTCATCATGAGGGGCGCTCGCATTAACGTGATGAACCGCGGAGACGATACCCCGTTACATCTTGCCGCCAGTCATGGACATAGAGACATCGTGGCTAAGGTACACACACACACACACACTCAGACATACAGCTGGACCTGCTGGTGTGTGTGTTGTCTACACTGAATACTTGCTTTTGTTGTACAATTTTCTTACTCTATGACCTGCGAATGCCAGCTGATTCAGTGCAAAGCTGACCCCAACACAGTGAACGAGCACGGAAACACACCACTCCACTATGCCTGCTTCTGGGGCCAAGACGAAGTGGCAGAGGTACAGCACAACACACCCACAGACACTCCACTTCCTCTGGCAAAATTTGTTTGCTTAAAGTGCCCTCTTCTGGGGAGAAACAGCCTCTACAGTGCTTTTTAATAAAGCAGTGGGGCTCTCATCGCTCCCACTGTCTTCACTCTTAATTCCAAAATCTTTGTTTGAAGTCTAATCGGTGCATAACATAGTTTACTGTCTCTTTTGTAGGACCTGGTGGCCAGTGGTGCCCAGGTGTGTGTATGTAACAGGTATGGACAGACACCTCTGGACAAGGCTAAGCCTCACCTAAGACAGCTGCTTCAAGGTCAGAGGTCATTCGTGGGCATTTTTAACACCTCAGCAGGTTATTTCCTATGAAAATACAAACGTATCTGCAATTGACTTTTGTATTGTTAACTTCTTTTCTGTCTGGTTTTAGAAAAGGCAGAGAAAATGGGCCAAAGTATGACCAAAGTCCCCTATAAGGAAACTTTCTGGAAGGGCACCATGCGAACACGACCTCGTGAGTATAAAAAAGTCATGAAAAGGAGCAAATCTTCACATCGAATCGGGACTTTTGTTCGATTATTATTGTTTGGGCTCTTTCAGGTAACGGTACACTCAACAAGCAGGCTGGTATTGATTATAAGCAGCTTTCCCTCTTGGCCAAGATCAATGAGAACCAGTCTGGAGAGGTCAGTTACACTTGACTGCTGCCAAGTCTTTTTGATAATTTTTCAGCTCCGGTTGTTAAATCAACTGGGTGCTCTGTATACAGTTATGGCAGGGTCGGTGGCAAGGGGATGAGATCATAGTGAAGGTGCTGCAGGTGAGAGACTGGACCACTAGGAAGAGCAGAGACTTCAACGAGGAGCATCCGAAACTCAGGTAATTCACACATGAAGTGTTCTGACAATGAAAAAGTCACAGAGGTGGTTTCAGTTGACCCGCAACAGTATTTTATTGTGGTGTCTGCACCCAGAATAGAATCATTTTATTCATTAGTTTACAAGCATTTGGACTATTACATCTCAGTAAACAGAGAGGTGATTGGTTGGTGGCTTCTCGTGCAACGAGGAGATGACTTTTTTTTATTTTTGTGGTGAAGCAGTCGTTTGCAGCCTTTTACTGTGTGATTTCTGCTTCTGCTCTGCAAATGTTAAAAACAAATGCCACAAGCCTCCTTCCGCCTCCAGTAAGCATATTAAACAAAACCTTAATAGGACAAAAATGAGAGGAACCTTTCAGCAGGCCAATTAAAACAAGGGTTCTCCTTTTGTAACCTTTCGTAACTTAAGGCCCACTTCTGATTGTTAAAAAAAACAGACAAAAAACATAAAAAATAATAAAAACAATAATAATAATAAACCAGCACAAAAACAATAGGGTTCCGCCCCTTCGGGGCTAGAACCCTAAAAACACTGGGCCTGAACAGGATTTCACCACATTTAACACAGTTTTCAGCTCAGCATCACTATTATGCTTTATGCCATTATGAATCTAAATTTATTGTAGTCGGGGTCATATTTACTCACCACATACTTTGGAGCTTTTACTGGCGCAACGTGGTCTCCCACATCACTTTTTCATTTGCAAAAAACATTTTGTGCCACTGCATCAGAGGGAGCGTTAGCACGGTAGTGGTGGAACACGCTTGTTGTTTGAAATTATGCATTTTAATTTGATGTTATTTTATTTAGGTGAATTCTTGAGAACATTAAGATATAAAAAAATAACTAGCTTTGAAAATTACAAAAACAAAAAAAATGTGGAATTAGAAGAACTCAGCAAAGTACTTGGGACTTGGAGTGTGCTGAAAAATTCAGAGGCAACATATCATCTAACGTGTGTTGCGAAACTGACAGAGCTTCGGGTGTTGAAAGAGTAACGCTGCAGCTCATCTTAAATTTAAAGGGCTACAAATGACATTTACACATGTTCTTTCTTTTCCTGTCATGTCTCCATAGGATCTTTTCTCATCCAAACATTCTGCCTGTTCTCGGGGCCTGTCAGGCACCTCCATCCCCTCACCCCATCATCATTACCCATTACATGCCATACGGATCTCTCTTCAACATACTCCACCAGGGCACAAGTGAGTAGTTTATGTACATGTAGAAATTGGAAAGCCCCAAGGCTCTGTTGTTTACCCATCTTTACTTTTCTCTTCTGCCTCCTTTCCTCCTCTGCCTTCTTCTCCTTCATCAGCTCTGGTAGTCGACCAAAGCCAAGCAGTGAAGTTTGCACTGGACATTGCCAGCGGCATGGCTTTTCTCCACACCTTGGAACCAATGGTTTCACGGCTTTACCTCAACAGTAAGCATGTCATGGTAAGACACTGCTCTTCTGACCACTGGCCTATGAGCAACCACAATTACAAGATTTGAGTCTATTTCTAACCGCCACTATGCTAACACAGTATCAAGGTGGCTCGGTGGCTCGCCAGATGTTTGATGATGCCATTCATTTACAGATTGACGAGGACATGACAGCCAGAATAAGCATGGCAGATGCTAAGTTCTCCTTCCAGTGTCCCGGTCGTATGTACTCTCCAGCATGGATGGCCCCTGAAGGTATTTTTTTCCACTCTTTGTCCTCCCTACTTCCTTAGACTTTGAGTCATTCAGTAAAGTACATACTGTACTGTATAATTTAATCCCAGTTCAGTTGTCAGTCAGGCTCTACATCTGGTGTGTTGCCCATGCACAGAATTCAAACAGACCTATGAGTAACCTCCTTATGTTTTTGGTTTTCTGTATCCCGTTGCCAGCCTTGCAGAAGAGGCCTGAAGAGATTAACAGAAGATCTGCTGACATGTGGAGCTTTGCGGTGTTACTGTGGGAGCTGGTTACCAGAGAGGTCCCCTTTGCTGACCTCTCACACATGGAGATAGGCATGAAGGTGAATCGGCACAAGCATTTATCTACCTACAGGCTCATACTCGCATCCACATCTCTGTATCTCATGGAAACACCGCACCAAACACCCGAGGCTCGTTCAGGTTTCTATGTTTGTTTCTTTGTTGTATCTCACCTCCCCCCTCGTTGTTCAGGTGGCTCTCGAAGGTCTTCGGCCAACAATTCCACCGGGGATTTCACCTCATATCTGTAAGCTGATGCGGCTCTGCATGAACGAAGACCCAGCCAAGAGACCCAAGTTTGACATGATCGTCCCCATCCTGGAGAAGATGCAAGACAAGTGAACAAGTGAATGCCTTTGCAGCGTTCTGTGCACCTCTGTTACAATATTTTTTTTTTTTTTTTTAAATCTTCAGACCACTTGTTATCGTCCCCCTTCAATCACGTATCTGCTATGCCACTGTAAATAATGTCAGAGACCACTTCAGCTACACAATTCAAACATTAAGTATTGTATTGCATTTCTTGTATAATTTAAATTTGAGGTATAAATGTTCTTTAGCCTGACTATGTTGCTCTTTTATAATGGTTGAAATATGTTAACTGAAGCGTTGGCAAACGTTTTGATCCAGTGCGGATTATATTCGGTGGATTAGTCGAGACAGAAACAGATCCAAAGAAATGTGTATAGAAACAATGCTTTTATACACATCAAAGCTAACCTATGAAATAAAATTTTTTTATATTTATGACAAATCTTTGCTCTTTTATTTTGAGACATAATCTCCCTTTAGTGGAACACTTGAGTGTAGCACTGAATGTAGCTTTCTTCAAGTTTTCCAGCTGTCATGGTTGTCCACTGAGCAGATATGCGCCACCCTAACCCTAACCGCTGAAAACACCAGAAAATGAACAGTAAATGGATCCTGTGCTAAGATTTTTTTTTAAATCTTTGTCAAACTTCTCCTTCCAAACCCAATAATGAACGAAGCTCCACTCACAGGCTAGTTGCACAGTACCCAAATAGCATGAATAATTTGATGGCTTTGTAACTTATAGAATTTACTACCCCATTTTGATGCAGGGTAAGAGTCAGGTTGTATAACAGCAAATTAAATCTGTTGAATTTGTCTTGAGATGTAGGTACTTTGGTTTAAGATGAGAATTTATAGTTATATTGTGTTTGTGGACTAAGTTACTGTGCAGCTATGTAAACATAAAGTTATAACTACGCTGGTCAAAACAGGAAACAAGCAGTAAGGTCAATGAATTCTTCCTAAAAAATACGTCTCGTGCAATTTGTTTTGCACGGAATAAAGACGGGGGGTGTGGCGCGTGATGAGTCAGCTGACTTAACGTGCTTTTCAAGACCGAGCGCTGAAGGGCGGTATCATAACAAGCAGTGAATGCTGCTGCTGCAGAGCGACGAGGACAGAAGAAGGTCGACTTTGTCTCAGGACACCTTGGAAGCGGGACTTTCTTAAACTTTTTTTTTTTTTAGAGCTAAAGTGGCAAAAGAGTAGCTAGCTAGCTTACCTTATTAGCAGAGCTGCTGCTGTTGCTGTTTTGTCGAGGTCTGTTCCTCCTTCAAGTATGTGGGTAGCATGTATGAGTCATTTATTCTCAGGTTGAACTACACCGCACCGAGTGTCACTTCCTTGACGGTTTGTTCATGTTCCTTACAGAGACAAACAGTCCTCGGAGGACAGCTACCAGAACAAATGAGGCTCCCCACTTTGATGCAGTCCCTCGGGCTGATAGCCTGCGCTCTGGTTTTAATGTTACCGCTGTTTGGGTCCTGTCATCCAGCACCGACATCAGAGCAGCAGCCTAAGCTGGTGTTCATGGATCAGTTTAGCCGCCCAGGGCTCGGATTCAACTGGAGAAATATCACCTGTCCTTTGTGCAAAGTTCTCTTCACCATTCTTGATATCGCACTTCTGGTAATGTTTGGACAGCTTCTTTTTTTTTTTTTTTTTTTAAATAAAGACGATGCTGGTACTTCCATATAATTAAGTTAAAAACCATTAACCTCTAATTAGATGGTAATGTTTGTTGTTTAACCAACTAGTTAGCCCACAGTTCTGTCCAGGAGGAGAGAAAAGTATACAATTTTAATAAAAATTAATTATACATTTAATATTGGCAGCATCATTTTGACAGAATATCATATTTGCAGTTTAATCCAACTGCCTGAAAAATTTCACCTTCACAAAGAGGTTTTCGGTTGGAGTTGCAGCTGTTGAAAGAGGTGTTAAATCCACATTAGTGCCACTTTTACAGCTGTGTTTTTGTGGTGGTGGTTTTGGATTGTGTTTTTCTACTAGCCCATCTTAATATTTTCTATCAGTGATGGTATAGTTTACACCTCTCCAAAAAGTAAAGTCACGCTACAGCCTCCGAAATGGAGTTCAGTCAACATCCCCCTTTAACAGTTTCAACAAAATTTATTTCTATATTTTCATGTGAAAATTACTCTGATAATGATAAATGTAAGGGTAACTTTGTTTAGATGCTCATTGCATTCAACCAGACTTCACTCTGGGCTAAATAGTTGCTTGCACATCCAGTGAGATGTCACTGACTGTTGTAGATTTTATTTTTTTTTTTTTAAATATTGAGTTCAATTTTATTTTATTGGTTTCAAAATTGTAAGATAAGCACATTTGGGTTGTTAACACAATAATGTAAGTTCAACACATAATGCAAACATGCTACTTTCAGGTCATAATTAAAGTGAACACCAATTTTACTGTGAGCAACTTATACAGGGTCACTCAAGTTTGCAAACGAACGCGGCATATGACACAAAGGCCCCTATATGGAGATGTTCTAGTTCTTGTTCTGCCCCTTTAATATTTCATCTTTTTTTTAACATCCCCTGGTGTCAATAGCTGATTTAGCACATGAGACATTTTGATCATACGGTGTCTTTAAAGACCTTAAGTGCTTCTGTTGTCCAATAGCTAGTAGGAACTTGTTCAGGAAGTTTGAGGTTTTGACAGCAGTTGGTAAAGCATCATGTTTTAAGTCCTTTCAGGTTAATCTTTCAACTGAATTGTTCACAGTTCTCTAATCCTGTTCTTCCTTTGTTACCTTTCCTAGAGCGATGCAAATGAAGAGCGAGTGGCTCGTGCGGTAGGCGAGGCGTGTATCCGTCTCCATCTGGCTGAAGAGGAGGTGTGTCGAGCAATAGCAGAGTTGTTCAGGGACGACTTTATCCGAGCTCTGCAGGAGTCCTTGCTGTGGCCCTCTGAAGCGTGCGCCCTGCTGGTGGGCCCTTCCTGCGGCAAATTTGACATCTACGCACCCTGGAACATCACCTTGCCAAAGGTCCCTAAGCCCCCTGTTACACCACCCTCTCCTCCCAAACCTGGCTCTCCACAGAGCAGGATCCTGTTTCTAACTGATATCCACTGGGACCAGGTGAGTGTATACCATTTGAGAGATTAGCCAAAGCAGAACTGAACAGAAATAATCACACCAAATCCAGTTATTATACCCCCCCCCCCCCCTGCTTTTTATATGGGTGATAACATGGTAGAGCTTTTCTAGTGCCTCAAAGTGTGTGCAATAAATGCAGTTTCACATTGATAGTGGACAGTATAAATTTAAGAGTCACAATCTTGGTGTTAAGATCATACTCTTCAAAAACATAAGGTTGAAGTTAATTAAAAGAAATGTTACAGTCTTCCAAGGCAATTTGGAAGGATGATCCAGAAAACCTTTTGGTCAACTGACTGCTTTTAAAAGTGACCATCTCCCCCGACAGGAGTATGAAGCCGGCAGCTCCGCAGACTGCAAGGACCCTCTGTGTTGCCGTAAAGACTCCGGCTTTCCCAGCTGGAGGCGGAGGGAGGCCGGCTACTGGGGAACGTACGGCAAGTGTGACCTGCCTCTGCGGACGGTTGAGAGCCTGCTGGAAAACGCAACCACTGTCAGACCCTGGGATTGGGTCTACTGGACCGGAGACATACCAGCGCACAATGTTTGGTCTCAGACCAGGCGCCAGCAGCTGTCAGAGCTTAAAGTCATCTCCAGGCTCATCCTCAAGTAATTTCTTTTAACTTATTTTTTTGATATCAGCGCATAATTGCTCTTTTCACATATACAGTAAGTTGGTGGACGTGTTGTCGAGCTATTACTGCAGATAACTTTGCTGGCTACCAGAGTAGTTAGAATAACTTATACTATAACTTAAGCACAGCATTGCAATAGCAGACCTTTCAACCTGTTGCTGGAGATTCAACTATTATTAGGCTTTCTAGAAAACGCAGTTGCTCTAATTTAACCTCAAAATGGCTTTGTACTCTGACTCAAAATGTTGATAACAATGAGAAGAGACAACAATGTTTTAGCTGCTGCTTTGGCCAGATGTTTGTTATGCGTCACCTGGAATTGATCCTCTTCCTCCTATCTCTGTCCAGACACCTGGGACCTAATGTGACAGTTTACCCTGCTATAGGGAACCATGAGAGCACGCCAGTGAACAGCTTCCCACCGCCCTTTGTTCGTGGCAACAGGTCCTGCAGCTGGCTTTACGATACAATGGCAGAGGAATGGTCACATTGGTTACCAGAGCAGGCTTTGAAGACTTTGAGGTTCTTTCATATTTTTATGTTTTTATTGTATGTTTTCATTATGTTATAAACGTGTATGTGTGTTGGTGTGCAGGTCAGGTCATCCTGTAGATGAGATGTAAGTGCTGTTGTTAAATAAGAAGTAACATCAAGCAAAGTTTTAGATTTGGTTCCAAGGTAGGAACTGTGTTTATGTCGCATCTTTTTTTCTTGCAGTTTCACTTTTTAGTTCACATCCCACTGTAAGTGGTACCATTTCTCAAAATATAATTTCTTTATATAAAGGGGTTGGACTTTTGATGGCTGTTCGCAAAGATAAATTTCACTTCCCGAGTCTTATAACGACATCCTTTTGGTGCAATTTCAGATATGGAGGGTTCTACACAATGGAGATTCAGCCTGGTCTCAGGGTGGTCTCTCTCAACATGAACTTCTGCGCTCGAGAAAACTTCTGGCTGATGGTGAACTCGACTGATCCTGCTAACCAGCTGCAGTGGCTAGTCCATGTTCTCCAGGCCAGCGAGGACAAGGGAGAGAAGGCGAGTAGAGCAGCAAACAACAAAACAAAAAACTGGCAGAAGACTTCGGGTCAGTTTGGTCACCTGACATTGTAAAGCTGATAAAACACTGATAAACCACAGTGTGGTTTTAATGAAGGTCAGGTTCATGCCCCACCTCAGCCACATGGTTCTCTATTGCTTCCCTGTAGTCACTGGTAATTGCTACTGATACTAGCATGAGATTGCAATAAAAAGTATTTTTTATTAGTGCAATAATCTTTCTCTACATGGTGTCATTCCGTCCGTATTTAGGTACATATCATTGGTCACATCCCACCTGGCCTGTGTCTTGGCAGCTGGAGCTGGAACTACTATCACATTGTCAACAGGTAGCTACATTGATCACTTAAACTTGAAAATGCAGACTCCCATAAGTTTTAGAAATGGAAGTTGTACATAATTGTGTATCCTGTTCACTTGCTGTTTTCCCTGGGGGAGGACATTAAGTTCTGTACGCTTAGCAGTGCTCTCTTGTTGTTGTCCACTGACAGTTACAGACCATTGATTGTAATGTGGAACCCACACTTAACCAGTGTCAGTTTATAAATGCTACATGTCTGTGGTAGCTGCCATCTACTTAAGGTCTAATGACAGTATATGGTAATCAGTCCAGATTATCAGTAGTCTGGGACTCTGGGATTTGAGGATAGTCTTAGTTAAATATGTGGTTGACTTATTACTAGCTTGTTTTATTCACTTACTCCTTTTGTTTGCATGGCCGTGTCAGATGTCTCTTGTGATTAGATTTTGTGAGTCTGCTTTAGTTAATGAATATACAAGTTGTTGTTTTTTAAGGTCAGTGTCCTACTGACATAGTACCCTGTGGGGGGAAAAAATACACAATTTAACAAAAAATGTACAATTAAACAAAAACGTTTGATCTTTATTAAGTTTGTTTACATGTCAACTGAGATGTAGTATTGCTTAAAGGGGCGATTTGTAAGATATGGCCATAATTTTAGTTTAAATTGTTCAAAAAAATTACTGTATTCAAAAAACTAACATTGTCAACAGAATGTGAAGAAACAGGGTTGACGTCAGGTCAAATATCTGTACGTTTTACCTTGTAGAGAGATCTACTGAAATTAGCTTGCTAACCAGCTAGCCTCGTAATATCACTTTGTACCTTACGAGGC
>JBBPCS010000226.1:12657556-12679237 GCA_037974645.1 Hollardia meadi
TGGACAGTTTTGGCGGTTGTCATCCTGTATCATCAGGACTAAAGTAGGGAAATAAAACTCTGGGGACTAAGGTTTATTCAGCACTTAAATGCTTCTAATGTGCATATTTATGTTCTTTGTTGTCACAAAGAGCTCATGAAGAAATGGGATAACCAATTATAGACATTGTGATTACTAGACTGCAAGTCAACCGCATGTTATGAATAACAGGTAGAGAGTAAACAAAAAGGAGACTTCTTATACAGTAATGATTTGGGGCTTATTACTGTGGGATCACAGCCACACACTTTTTAATGGACATGAACTGACAAGTACAAGGAGTGCCATACATACACAGCAGCTTCAACAGCTTTTGACCTATTAGTCAGAGGAAATACACACGCTGACATGCCAACGTGTTAACATGATTATCAAATAATTTATAATACATGGCTTATACAGCTCAAATAGCCTATAAGTTCATAATCAGCAGATGTATTTATTGGTAGTTTAGCTTTTGAAATGATGGTAAAATCAAATATTTGCTATCATAAAGTCCTGTGGTTGGTTGGTTTGCTTTCACACCACAAACAAATCGCACCAGGGTTTGACCTGCAGTGTCATCACCGAGGTCACAGTCTTTGTCTGAACCACTGTAAATCACCTCCATACTGTATGTAACTGGCCGGTTGAGCTGAACCCCACTGCCCGTGGTGACTCCCCCCTGTGATCCGAGGTCGTAAGGCAGACTTCTTTGAGCTGTAGGGCCACTAGCTCCACTGCTAACTGAGCTAACAGTCACTATAGCTGCAACCAAAGATAATTACACAGCCAAGATAACTAACTTACAGTAGACAATATAGTGACAGCAGTTGGCGGCTACTCTGGTGATTTCCTGCCTCCTTGTATTTTTGGAGGTACCTTCAAATTCTGGCTATATTTTACAAATGTGGCCAATTAAAAAAAGAGAGAAGTAAAGTTGTAATGTTTTCTCTGTTTCTCATTTAACATCCTATATTTTTTTTTCAGATATGAAAGTACAATTACTGGACAGTTTTTTGGCCATACACATCTGGATGAGTTCCAAATGTTTTATGAGGAGTCGACCATGACCCGCCCATTAGGAGTGGCATTCGTTGCTCCCAGTGTCACAACTTACATTAATCTTAACCCAGGTGAGTTAACACTAGTTCTCCCAACCTTTTAGGAGCAACACACAGCTTAAAAAAAAGTCATTATTTTTCTCTGTAAAGGTTACCGTGTCTATTATGTGGATGGGAATTACCAAGGCAGCTCTCGGCTGGTGCTTGACCATGAAACGTACATCCTCAACCTCACAGAGGTAAACCACAGTCCAGGAGCGCCAGGTAGCATAGAACAGAATCCCAAATGGACACTGTTATACCGTGCCACCAAGGCCTATGGTCTGACCAGTCTGTTCCCTTCTGACTATGACGGGCTGATGCGGACCTTTATCAATGATGACCGGGTCTTCCAGAAGTTCTGGTACTTCCGACATAAGGGACATGTGTCAGAGCCCTGCAAGGAGACATGCAAAACTAAAGTGCTCTGCTTCCTCCGAAGCGGACGGTACGATGAGCTGGAGCAGTGCGACCACCTCAATGGTTTTGGAGGAAATCTGGCCCGGGCTGCCAGAAAAACCCTTTGTTGACCTGAAGTGTGGACTGATGGTTGGGGGAGAATAATATCACCAAATATGAAACTGAGCCAAAAAGTGAGAAATTGTCTGACATTGAGTCTTAAGAGTTCTCAGTTATGCCTTATCAGTAACGAAAGACATGTGATTGTGATTTGCAACATGCTTTGGGTTTGTCAACTGCTGTTTTGCAACGATAGCTGTGCTTGAAATTGTCCTGAAAGATGTTGTGGCAGGTCTGCTGTACTGGGTGCCTCGTATCAGGGAAAATAACGTTAAACATATCTATCCTTAATAACAATGTTGCAACTTTTAAAGCTGCTTAAATGCTGTTCTACTTCAGAATATCGTGAAACCGATATCCAAATTCTTCTCATTGTTAATGTCCTTGAGGAGTATTAGGATAGTCTTCATGAAGTCCCAAAGCTTTCATCAGAATTTAAATTGTTCAAGTGCTGTCTCATGAATTTTGACATGTCGCAGAAAGTTTGCATTGTATTGCATTCAAATTAATGACTATCTGTCCTTTTGACCTGTCCCACATTGTACTGTGAACATGGTATTCACTGGGATTTTAAGGTAGTAAAAGGATTCAGTAGGCCACTTTATTGCGTGAATCTGGGATTAATGGACCTCGGTCATCACTTCTCAGGTTTGAGCTTTGCTAGTACACAGCATCTAATTCAATTTGGACAGTGCTTTGTCATTTCCATTGTGGGGATTTAGGTCAGTTTCTAAAGTATCTACCTTATTGCACAGCTCCATCTGCCTCAGAGGTCCTCAAACCTGAATGACTTTACAGTATTTACCATAGAGGTTTACTTATGTCTGCACTTTATTTCTTTGCCAGTCGATGTTTAGGTTGAGCAGAGCACAAGTTTGATAGACCTTAAGTGTGACGAGCATGAAAAGGTTCTGTGATCTTGGGCAATGCAATTTGTGGTGTAACATTAGTATAGTAAGTAATTCAAATTGTAAAATAAGCAAAAAATGTAAAGATTGTTTAAAATATGAATTAAAAATTAAATCTGATACCTGTGTCCACTTGTTTTGAGTTTGAGATTTATTTTGGCAATATGTGGGTGACATTTCTTAAAACGATAGGAAAAGTATACTTTTAACTGTCTTTTCTATTGGAATACAGTTTATCAGCTGCCTAGTCTTCTCAATGCCAAGTTTCATTAACAGATAACCAATAATCCCTTAAGTGTCAGCTTTCACATCAAAGTAACACCCCTCATAGAAACATAAACCTAACAAAGATGTAGCATATTTACACATGTATAATACAACTCACAGAAGCCATTAGCCCAAGCCCATTGTAAAACAACTGAGGCAGTACAGGCCTTCTTCCATACTAACTCAAGGTGGTGCTGTATGTCTATTTTATGATGATGAGGTGACGCGTGTTGTTTTCCACTGTTGCCTCACTCCCTTCACTAATAAATCACTCGGTGCATATGGTAGTAGCTAGACATGGTACATTAAAAAAAAGTTTGTTTCAAATAGACTACTTTAGGGGGAAGGGGATGAATTAAAATAGCACTGGGAAATAGTTAAAGACTGCAGAAATGGGCAGACAAATACATCCCAAACTTTCAGCATTAACATTGATTTTTTACATTTCATTTTAGGACACACGAGTCAACACACATACAGATATCACCTGATTCACTGGAAGACATGACTAGTTATTTAATGAGAATTCTTTACATGTCCCTCATAAATTTCACTTTATTATGCAGTCGACAAGATCTGACTCAGTGGGAGAGCACACTGCATACATTTGGACATAAATCATTTTATGCCACTCATTAATTTCTTGAGTTAGTGTTCGATCTACAAATTTCTGCTCAGCATCCATTGTTAAAAGTACAACCGTAACAAGACATTTTATCCTGTTTATCTTTCTTAAAGGGCTTTTACTATGGTTCTGAGAAGAACATAGAGACACCAAAGTCCTCCTTGTACAGGTCCCAGGTCTTCGGTTTGTGCGGGTTGTCCAGCTCTTCCCTGGGTAGAAACAGCCTGTCGAGAGTTTTGAGGTCAGACTCAGTATGAATGTCATATGAAATCTTTAGAGTCAAGAGCTACAGAAATAATTACATTGGAGCAACACAAACATACTTGTTATCCACTATAAAGGAGGTATTGAACCAGAAGTAGAATGGAACATCTTCGTATCCTTTGGGCAGACCCTAAAGGTAGAGGTGAAAAACAAAAGATAAACTGCATCATAGGACAACCAGGCGCTAAACACCAACTACTCTATAGATGTAGTTTAAGCACTCACAGCACTTGATTCAAACATGACCTTCACATCCCCCTCAACCACAGGCCCATTCTGTAGGCTGATCACTGCTGCATTGTTGCCCACATCGGGAAATACCTGTAAACAGAAATACGTTAATCATCCATTCAACAAATGAACCAGTGTGACCTGATGGGTGTGTGTGTGTGTCGAGTGTGTGAGACTTACTTTGCAGTTCTCGTGTTTGGCGCACACACATTGAAATACCAGCTCTTTCTTCAAAATTATTTTCACCTTGAGATCGCTGCCATCACCTCTACCCACACCTGAGTAAAAGCAAAAAAAAGCATATATTAACACGGACAAACAATGGTAAAAGTGATGTTTTGGAGTGCCCTGTTGGTTTGCTGGGTTTCACCTGCTATGGAGTGGATGCGGATGCTCTTGATCCTGAGGCTTTTAGGTGGAGGCAGTTGTCTGTTGAGCTTGTTCTTCATAATCTCATAGTACCCCACATACCGGCTCTGTGGTTTATATAGACACGACAGTGCTTAACCATCTAAAACATGACAAAATCTCATCGCTTTTGGCTTGTTCTTACCTGAGAGGGAGTCTCCACTCCCTGAAACTTGGAGCTCCGACTCTTGTCGGTCCTCCTCTCACCAAAATACTCCAGACTGTCCTGGTGGACAAACAGAAATGAATGTAAGGAAGTAGTGTTGTTTCAATATGTTTTGACAATGAATTGACCCTTACTTGAAAACTAAAAGAGACGTACCTGTGCACTCTCAAACTGGTCACTGTCAATAAGCCAGGTGCACACCATAGTGCCTGTGCGTCCTGTGAAAGAGTAGTAGCATTATCGTCAGTACACAAATCACAAAATGATAGTGAAACAAGTCAGGATCTTTGGCACCACCTTTCCCTCCTTTACAGTGAATAGCGATGATGTTTTTGGGATCAGCAGACATCCACTCCCTCACACTTGCTGTGTATTTCAGCATGTCCCTGAGTAAGATAGTAGACATTGAGACAGGCTGAAAGGCCCTCTTGTGTAGCTGTAATCTAAAGTGTGTCAGTATAATTGCATGTAAAAGGGAGAGGTGAAACAAAAATGATACATCAAAGCAGAAAGTGTTACTCACTCCAGGGAGGGGACGTTGTGGTCATCAACGAACACCCGCTCAACCTTGTAGTGGAAGAACTGGGGGTCGTAGCCCTTCTCACCTGGAAACAAAAGATAATATTGACGTGGTTCTACATAAAAAGGAATGTAATACATGTGATGAGAGGAGGTCACCACTTACTGCACAGGTTGTAAACTTTATAGTGTCCTTCATGTTTAGTGTCTAGGAACCTCGCCACTTCCTGCACAAAATGAGAAGGTGGGTCTACTTTATGTTGGAAGTTCATTGTAACAATGGTGCCTGTGAATGGATTCATTTTAAAATTGTTGCGTGTTATTAGATTGGAAGCAAGGGAGTGGTGGCGGTAGGCTCATTTAGTTAGTATGTAGCCTACCCAGGTTGAGTAAGACTTACCCTGATTGGATTCCTGTAGAATGACTGCTTCCCAGAGGAGGGGAAAGACATGGCGATGACTCGGTCTAACGAAGTTGGTAAAGATGGAAACACATTTCACTTCTTAAAAGGTGTAATTTTTAGTAAATTAGTATGTTTTAGTAAACTACCTGTTACATAGGTAAGGTCAAGGTCAAATCCATCCTTCTGATAACGCCGCTTGTTCTCAGAAACCTGAGAAAAATAACAAGTCAATGATCAGGAAGTAGAAGATATCTTCTCCCTTGATGCCAACACAGTTACAATCCTCCAGTGAGCTTTACTACATTAGATGATGACCTTACCATCCTCCTGGTGACCTTCTCCAGCTCTTTCTTCTGAGCTGCCAGTCTGAAAACCCTCACCAGGATTATTATTCGCAGGAAACGAAGAAATGTCACCACCCTGGTGAAAAATTTATGATGCATTTATTTATGCATTGTTTGCTGATTGTTCAGTCTCAAGTTAGAAATTTTCAATGAAATACTCCTTCAATTTTTTGTTCTGCTTGATATTAAAATGTCATAAATTAGGTTTATGCATCATAATCTCATCATTTCATTAGTAAACAAATCAACTGCAATTGATTATTATTGCCCAGACCCTTGCAACCCATTTACAGTAAACAGAGGGTCTACTGTACAGCAGGATTCTCAGTCTAGGCTCAGCCACACAGTTATATTTACATTAAATAATAGTCTTAGAGTCTTTTCAATTACTCTGGCTGATCAGACCTGTAGTCAGGTGGAGCTGTATATAAATGTTGTAGCTGTATATAAAGATGGGCGACATAAGAGCTCCCCAAAAGTGTGGCCAAAATATCTTGATCGCCCCTCGGTGGTGGCTGCAGTATAGGTCATAAACCCCTCCTCCTCAATGATTTTAGGTACTCAAAGTACACCTCAAACAAATTTTGCCCGAAGATGGTTTCTGTCATTTAAGGTAGTTCTTATCATCCAACTGTCATGTATGTTCAAGTGTTCATTTTTCTGATCTCTTTGGTTTTAATTATTTAATGCTATAAAAACGGGGTGAAATGTCATGATTGACAGCTCAGCCCTGCTCGCGATTGGGTGGGCGGGTGCATGGGCCGGAACTTGATACCACGGGTCTGCTGCCCGGTCGGTGCTGCGCAAACTCTGAATGATGTCACCAGTGCAAGATGGCAGCGCTCGTATCCGGGATGTTTTGGCTTCACTTTTGTACAGTGGGAGGAAGTGGAGACGCATTATCCATCTTTATTTATGTCAATGCTATGGACTAATAAGAATGACACGGGTGTAATATAACAGGAGAGTATGGAGGATGTTAATTAAGACAGTTTGTACACAGTCCTGAGAAGAGGCCTAATCAGGCAACATACAGTATGTGAAAACCCCTGTGTGGGTGGACTATTGAGGATTTGTGTACAAGATCATTCTTTACAACTACAAAAAAAAAACAAATGTCTGATGCAACTGTATGAGCCATTACATGTCTGTTAGCTGGGTGTGCAGGGGAAAGTAGGTACCTGGGGATGAGACTGGCTCCTGTCAGGTCAGTGAAGGTGTAAATCATGGTGACCAACAGTGTGATTATAACAACACAGGCGTCTACGACGTTCAGCTTGGAGCTGAAATAAACTCTGAACCTAAAAGGTGGTTAGGTAAACACAACATGAGACGATTAACATGCTACTGAGGAGGAAACCAGATCATGCAACCAATAGCATCTTAATATGAAAAACACTGCTGCAGTACAGAGAATTCGACAAATGTACTAGTACTCTGAATCATTACGTTTCCCAAAGACACGCCCGATACATGCTTTACATTTCCTGTCCAGCTTCCTCTTCATAACTTCCTGTTTAACAGCTAATCATACTTGATTTCTGCTGACACAGGACTCTAGGAATGTTTGCATCACTCTTTTAAACATTTCTTGTACTCACATTCACAAGGAAGCGGTTGTGCAGTGATAACTGAAGACTTGGGTAAACTACATTTTAATATTGGATGCAGTGTATTACATTGCAATCTGAATCCTGAATTAACCACATTCTAGCACAGTGTCAGCAAATCATTAACAAGATTCACAAAGGTAAGATTTATTGGAAGGCTGTAAGAATTATACAGGGATACGTTTGACTGCTCAAGTGTTGATATTGCAGTGGACTGGGAGAGGAGTTGCCGAGATCACAAAAACTAGGCTTACTAGGCATGACTTCTGTGGCTACTTTTACACAACTGCATGCAAGACCTTCCATTGTCACTCACCCCTCCACATAGACCCGCAGGAGAACGTCAGCGAGAAAGAAGAAGGAGATGAGTAGGGACACGGCCTCTAAGGCATCTCCAACCTCTCTGCTCCTGGCTGGCAGGGAGAGGTCCACAATCACCAGCACCACGTCCACTAGGATCAGTATCACTCCAAATATACTGGAGGAAAAGACGGACGGCATCATCAAACATTACCAGGCAAGGAAAGGACCATCATTACCAATCATCACTCTAGGGATGACCCAATATCTCTCCAAAAGAGTTCCCAAAGCGCACTCACCGGAATCCAAAGGACATAACGAAAGGCGTTATCTTCTTGCGGACATTGCTGCAAAGCAGGAAAGAATGTAACAGCAATGCTGTCCGTTTAATGTGCTTTCTGTATAAAATGTTGTACACCAAAGTGTCTGCAGTCTATCTGTATAAACTTACTGATACGTTGTGTCCGGCACCACACTCTCATCCTTTCCGTCATCAATCTCCACTTTAGCATCCTCCATCTTTGCCACGTTTCTAACAGACAGGCAGACGGATGGATGGATGGATAACATAGACAAGATAAAATCTTCACCAAAAAAAAGCCCACATCCACATATAAAGCAACAGCAACATGCAGAATAAAGGTTCATCTCCTCACGTTGGTTAATTCACATTCCTCACCCATTTACACCTGAATCCGAGCCTGGACTGAAATAGACAGATGACATGATGAGTGTGTCTTCCTCCTGGCTTTGTTCTGAACTTGTAGTCTCTGTATTTCAAAGGGAAAGAGATTGAAATATTCCAGCATGTTGTTCCAAAGTAACAATGTAAAAGAAGGGAAAGGCAGGAGGACAAAAACTTTGTGTCCTGCTCTGAAATACTGCATCTCTTGACGTTAGTCTTGTACATAAATCCCCTCTTTTGTCATAAGCTACACTTGAAAACAACCTCCAGGAGTTCATTAGTGCCCCCTTAGAACAAATCACACAGCAACCACTGATTAGCCACTGATGCACAACCAGCAAGCAAGAATTACCAAACAGTAACAGACAGTGAAGTATCCAGGATTCATTATTACCTCTTAGAAAAAAGAAAACCACCAGCTTCCCCTCTTTCAGTCCCTTCCTCTCCTCGGACTGTCTGTTCACCCTTTGACAGCAAATTAACGTTAGCCACCCCCCACCCCAAAAAAAACTAGCTAAACTCGCACCGCCAGCTTACCGTTAGGACTGTCATTCGTGAAATTATATGGGAGTTTGTCTTGTGACTTCTTGTATAAACGAAGGAAGGCAGTTCAAAGGTTAACCGGGTAGATTTTTTTTTTCTTTCTGTCCATCCACTTTTTTTTGCAAACGTAAGGGTTTCAAACTTCCTGGAGCTCAGTAAAAAAAAACACACCAAAAAACGCTCAGCCCTCTTTTCCTTTTCTCATCCTTTCTCCTCAGACCACTTTCACACCAACTAGCCTGACCGTAACCTTCTTGTACCGAGCGTTTTAAAGTAGCTAATCATGGTGGTATTAGCTTAAAAGTAAGCAAACAGGCTGCTAAAGTCCTCTCACGTCTCTCTCTCTGTCTCTCTCTCTCTCTCTCTCTCTCTCTCTCTCTGTAACGTTCACATCTGGCTTTAATTAACTGAACCTGCATTCCCAAACTAGTCCGAGTCTGGTTTGGAAAGTCTCCTGCAAGATATAACTCTGTCATGAAAAAAAAAAAAAAAAAATGACAGCATTGTGTTGAACCTGGAAACATTAAAGTCAACACTTGCAAACGGAGGCAAAACAATAGAAGGATATATAACGCCATAAACTTCATTCAACGTTTTATACGGTAGAAAAAAATTCAATGTCATCAAAATAAAACAGTCGAAAATGCTTTAAAAAATGTAAGTAGTAAAACTTGTAGGTTAGACGCAATAAATAATATCCAAATATATGTATTATTCAATAACTATTTTTAACTCTACCCAAAACGAACACAAGGGGGAGCCATATCCAAGATGACACATAAAGTGTTATCTATCAATGTGGGATTTGCACCTGTTTCATATCATTTTTTTTTCTTACTCTTATTTGGTTGCTGTTGTTTTAGATACTCCAAGGGTTGTTTTATATTTGCAGTCTCAGCATCAGTGATTATCTCTGTTAGCAACAAATACTCTAAGTTTATATTGGGCCTAGTGTTTGTATAGCGTGAGCTACAAGAACATTCACTTTCTCTCAGTTACTGCCTTCTTTATTTTAACTTCTGCATTATTTGGGACAATTTTCCTGATGTTTCTTTCGTTAAGTTTGTACAGTTGTATTTGAAAAGGTGGTTTAACTACATGGGAAACTAACACCGCTGTATAAGGATGAAATTGGTTTCTGTTTAATGAAGACACTGTCCTTTGGGAGAGCAATGATAAAAACATAAATTTGTTTTTTTGTTTCTTTTCAGAAAAGAATGCACACGTTTCTATAATGAATTTATTAACCCCAAAAAAGACTAAAATAAAGACACTACTTCAGTTATGTATGGAATTGAGTCTTCTCAACACTGTTTGTCCATGAAGCATTTGCAGCTCTGGGATCAGCTACTCATTCCAAACTCTAGAATGTGTGATAGAGGAGTAAAAGGATAAACTGGCTTGAGGCCAGTGTTTGGCGCTGAACTCGAGTGTTGCTTGAGTCTGGATCCTCTAATGTGGACCATGCAGAACCAGCCCAGCCTATAAATAATACTGACAAATATTTAGAGGAAAAGAACACTGAACCTGGACAAAACAAGGGGAGGCGGCGTGAAATGAAGGTAGGCTTGCGCTGCAGATTGAAAAAGAAGTTTGAAGAATCACACTTTCTTGATCGGTATCTGATATATTTTGTATTTATGATTTCAGACTGATATTGCAGCAAGGGGCTTCTTCTTAAAAGGCATGCCAGTGTTGCTGTTCTTGGCTCTTTTGTGCTCAACCATGGCCTCTTCCACCCTTTTGTCAGTACGTAGTTTATGTTACTTGACGATGTCTCTTTTTGTTTTTGTATTGACATTGAAAATTGAAAATGTGTGGCTCAAAAAGCATAGATAACAAGCAGGGCTGCTAAATGAATGTCATTCCTAGAAAATCCAGAGTCCACATAAGTAAAATCTGTTACACAGATGCCTGGAGATGCAGTCATATGCTTTAACTGACCCCTCTCTAGGTACCAGCATAGTATTAAAGTAAAAATTATATATATTTAACTTGAAACTGCCTCTCCTTGTTTCAGGTAATGGACTCCTGTGGGCCAGAGGTTGCAGCTCTCAAGCGCAGCATAAGGAGACTGGAAAATAAACTCTTGATTGGGACCTGGCAGATTGAGCACTTGCAGATGCACAAATACTTCCAACCATTTCAATCTGGTGTGTCTCAGGCAAAACCTGAAATGGACACAGACTCCGGTGGAAACCAAAAGAGTGGTGGGACATCAGACGGCTCTGATATGACACAGATGAAACCACTTCCACCAGCAGGCAATTTAATTGTCCATGACAAAGGTAAGAAAAGCACAAATACATCATATAAGTGTCTGTGTGGGTTTTTTTAAATAGTAAAATTACAGTTTGGGATGAGCCTACAGTGCATAAAATAATTTTGAAAATTATATTGATTGATTATGTAGTTTATGGGTCCTTAATATGCAATATAAAGTGAGTAATGTATAAGTTACAATGGTAAAGACGAGCAATCTTAAAGGCCTTTTCCACGCTATCTTCGTAGACTGTTCTGAGCTGTTTGACAGACTGAGACCACCAAGTGGTTTCTACCGCATCAGACCCAAATCACACCAGGAGCCTTTTTTGGTCTACTGTGACATGGAGGATGGAGGAGGATGGACAGTGTTTCAGAAACGTCGGCATGGAAAAGTTGACTTCGACAGGTATTTAATCCGAGAAAGTAGCCCAAGTACAGAATCTATAAAAACAAAAAATCATTGCAGCCCAGCATCAGATTACAGGTGTTGATAGAGTCACAAGTTAAAATATCTGCCCCGTTCTCGTTTCAGAGACTGGGTGGATTACAGAGATGGCTTTGGTGACTTCAAACTGTGGAATGATGAGTTTTGGTTGGGGAATGAGCACATTTATTCTCTACTCTCAGAAGGTCAGACATTATTAAAATCCCACAATCGAAGTGATGTGTTTTTTGTTTTTAAATAGTCTTTTCTTACAGTATCCAAATGTATGGTTGGTATGGCTTTTTTTTTTCTCATGTTTTGTCAATATTTCTTGCCCTGAAGGCAAGAACCTGGTGAAGATAGATCTAATGGACTGGGACGGACAGAGAAATTATGCATTTTATGAGAACTTCAGGATCACTGATGAGGCCGTAAGATAAACAGTTTCATAGTTCTGTTTCTTGGTCTCAGCAGTAACTGCGATTCCCCACAGACATTACTTGCTTTAACGCCTATATTCCAGGACAAGTATCGTCTCCAGTATGAGCTGTATAGTGGCCAAGCTGGGGACGCTCTAACTGGAGGTGGGGGGATGGTGGAGCACTGGTCCGCTTGCCTCAGCGGCATGCAGTTCAGCACCAGAGATCAGGTTAGAAATACAGTATATCCCTTTTATACTACTAAGATGGCATTTTTTTTATGGTACTAATAACTGTGAGATGACTGACAATGTGCAGACAGTGACTGTGATAACACTGATGGTGCTGCTGGTCATTGACAGGACAATGACCGCTACCTTCAGGGCAGCTGCGCTCAGGAGAATAAGGCAGGATGGTGGTATAACAGGTGAGACTTTTCAAATAAAAAGTTTGTATTACCATTCCCATAATATGGAAAGAACCATACAGTATAAGCTAAGGACACCAAAAACAAACAGTTAGAATCACCTTTGACATTGTGTACTATCCCTCTATCTACAGATGTCATGCAGCAAACCTAAATGGGAAGTTCTACCACACAGGGAAGTACAAGGGCCAGTATGACAATGGCGTGGTGTGGGGGACCTGGAAAGGCCTTTGGTATTCCCTTAGACACACCGCCATGAAGGTGCGGCCTCTGGTTTTCTTGGACTTCATGGGCAGTGGAGCAGGAGGAATTTAAACACACCTGGCTTCAGATTCCATTGTGAATGAAGGCAAAGTCTGATGTCATGTTTACACTCTTTGTATTTTAGTTTCTCCCTTTGCATCATTAATTGAAACTATTATCAAATGGCAATAGTACAGTATCTCCTGTTTTCCAGTTAGCATTGCTTTCTATAAAGCGTATGATATTACTCAAACAATAAAAACGAACAGCATCTCAGCCACAACGCCTCACTGACATTGATGTGACTTTTCCTCAAACATAGTTTACAACTCTATATACTCTATCTTGTGCATTTTACAGATAATACGGGGAAAATGCTTGACTTGCTTATGCCACATCTACAAGTTGTCCCTAAATGGTAAACTACATCATAACGGTTGTCACTACAGTATTGTACAGTAGGACTTCACAGCACGGTAAAAACAGCACATTCAGAAGTGCAGAACAAGGCTCAGCTGTCTTCTGAGTTTAACAGTGCATGGACACTTACAACCCCGATTACAAAAAAGGTGAGAAGTTGTATGAAACAAACACAACAGAATGGGATTTGTTACTCTATTTTGACAAATACTCAACTGAAAACAGTGCAAACAAAATGCATGTAATATTTTACCTCATCAATTTAATTGATTTTTGTAAATATATGTTTATTCTGGATCTTCTATATCTGGATCTTAATCTTAAGGATGGGGCAATGTTCACCACTTTGTGAAACACATGACTGTATATAGGATATTACTACACGGGCTCGGGAACACTATGTAAAACTGTTGTCTGTAAACACAGTTTGTTTGAAAATGATTGCATTCTGTTTTTATTTATGTTTTACACTGTCCCAAATTCTTCAGAATTGTGGTTGTAGGTACAAGGCCATGTTAAATATGACTTATTGTAAATACTGTACCAATAGCTGAGATACAAAGAAACGTAAAAAGAGACGTTCTGAACACTCTGAACAAGAAACATTATATTATATAATAATACCTAACACAAATTGAAATATTAACACAATTAATGCAATAGAAAAAACATTTTTGAAACTGAAACCCTTTACAAATATCTTTTAAGAAAAAAATAAACTTTTTGCTTGCTCAAACTCCCTAAATCTCTAACATACAATACAATCTTAACATATATGTGTGTCTGTGTTAAAATAAAATAAAAATTCCTCCCTGGTGTAGAGCTACAAACCTGAGCGATCTACTGGGTTTCCCCTACATATGACGAGGACAGATCTAAGTCCAACATCCTCTGCTCTGCCTCACTCAGCCTGTAGGGTGAGTCTCCAGACATCGGCAGAGAGCGGCAGCGACCTTTCCTCTGCTCTGAGGACGATGCGCTAAAGGTGGAGCTCCGCTGCCGCCCCTTGACCCCAGAGCAGGACTGAGCCTCCTTTAATTTCCGGGCCAGGATGTTCCTCTGGATGGGTGACGGGCCACGGCGGTTCCAGTTCTGCTCAGCCCGCTCTGCGCGATCCACACTTAGGCTGGCAGGCCCTGCGGCTGGACCCCCAATCCCTGAGATTCCCTGTCCATCTCCTGTCTCACTGCTGCTTTGCTTTTCCCCAGTGCCACTGAGGTCTGCTTTAGCATGTTCCGCATATGCTGAAGTGCTGATTGTGTTGGTTCCTGTGTGCCTGAGTTCATTGTTGTGAGGAAGGACAGCCGTCTCTATCCAGGGCTTCCTCTGGCCAGTTTTCTGAGGTCTGGATTTAGCCCACTCCGAGACCCCATGCTCTGGAATGGGGTAAGAGCGATATGGCTGCCTCTCCCATCCTCCTCTGGTCCAACAACTTCCTTCAGGAAGGGTTCGAGATCCCACCTGAGAAGGACAACGTATGATATATGTTCATTAAAAAGGCTTAAACAGAACAGGTACAACTGTACTTCAATATATACAGTACATAAACTCATAAATAATGCTGGGTAAGTGACCTGGGTCATGCTCCTTTCTCTGAACTGTCTGGAGTGTCCAGAAAGAGGAGGCTGCGGTTTGGTGTCATTGAAACTGGAGGTCCGACGGAAATTTGGATTCTTATGATAGGAGTTTCCTATTCCTGGATCTCCTCCTCCTCTGAGACCCGTTAGCCCACTCCTCTCCACCATCTCCACCCAGTCGACTGTGCGGTCACGCCATTTGGAGCTGCCCCCACTTGCATGAGCAGACACATGAGGACCCAAGAGCAGCTCTACCCTGGGACTCAGCCTGTCGTGTGTGACCTTAGATGTCTGCGCTGGCGGCTCAGAAAAGGGAGCTGCAATACGAAAATTGTTGTGGTTGTCGTCGTCCTGGGGACCCGAAGGGAGTGCAGGATGAGCAAATCCAGTTGGTGTAGGGATGGGAGAGTTAGTGGGTGAAGCAGATATTTCTAATAAGGTGTCATTGACTGGGCTTGAAGAGACATGGTACAGCTGTGTGGCCTCCTTTAACCCCTTCTTCTTCATTTCTTTCAACTGCTGCTGAGCCAATCGGTACCTAGAGGGACAATTATATTTTAATTTCTAAGACGAGTTGGGAGTGACAGAATACGTTTGACAATAATGTTCTATGTGTGGTGAAAGTAAAACAATTTAAACGTACCCAAATATTGTTGGCAACATCTTCTGACCTGTGGGGGATAGCCTTTCTGGGTCCTGTGAGACCGGCATTACCAGGGTCTGTGAGAGAGGCTGATTGCCCAGGACAGGAGTGTCTTTCTGGGCTACACTCACACCCATTCCCCCAAGTGGGCCATGGCCATCAGACAGGCTGGGTCTTTGGAGGCTATGGCCACAAATGGACGCCTCATCGGAGAGCTTGCGTCCTCCAGGGGAATGCACGGACCCTCTGCGGACCGAGCTGCACTGAGGGGTCTGGCAAAGCTTTCTCCAAACAGTCACCACGACGGTAGCCAGAATTACAGCCAGGCAAAGGGAGATACCAACCACCACGACCATGTTACCACCTAGGGGGGCAATTCCGACAGGTACAGGGGGGAGGGATGGAGAAGGTGCAGGCAACACTGGGGACGAAAGGGAGCCAATTATGTTCAAAGTGACTTTCTGCAGAAAATTAAAGGACAAAGAGGGTGAAATAGGAAAAAGGAGAAGACTGACCGACACAGTCCTCCAGTGAGCAGATGGACTGTTCCTTCACCATGCCAGTGCACTGCATCCCTCCCACACCTGAGGGCAGCAAACACTCACGCGCTCGTTCTCTCACGCCCTCTCCACAGCTCACATTGCACAAGCTCCATTCCTGCCACGGGCCCCATGACTCTGCAGAAAAACAGAAAAAAGCGCTAAATTTCAGATAAACTGGTCCGTTTTTCAGTAAAAACAGCTGTGGATGATTTACTCCCACGTTTGAATAATTACATCTGACTATGCTTAATGTGTCGACATGACCAAAAAACACCTTATTACATGGATTTCCATTTATTTTGGTAAGTGGCATTAAATATAGTGTGATAAAGTAAGGACTTCTTATGAATGACTCCATTGAATATCTGTATCCAAATATAATAATTGATGATGTTCGGAGGTTGATACTTGAGCATGAGGTAACATCATGTGCTGAAGGGAATGGATGTGGGTCAATACAATGGCATGGCCGGTCAGCTGCAGGTTATGAGGCATATTCTCTGCATTGCGGTCATGTGCTGTTTTGGAAATACTTTTCCATAACTATTTTATTTGATGATGCTCTGACGCACACTGCATTTTAATAACATACCATAACAATTTCAGTGTTGTAGGTCTATTGTCTTACTACACAGATGATGCATAATCTTGTCATGCCATTGAGACACACTGGGTCACCCTCACCTTACTATTAAAAAGGAAAAAGAAGAGTATTTCAGTCTTACATGCTGTAAAATAGAGAATGACTTTAATGTGTAATAATGCACCATCAAACTGAGATTTAATGTAATTCTGACGTAGACCTGTGAACCAGTCATCTTTTTTTTATGATGATCAACAGGATGTTGCTATTTCTTAATGTCAACTGCTGGAGTAAGTGACATACTAGAGAAAACAGTAAAATAGGTTTACTTAAACTAAAATGTACGTGATTAAGTTGAATTGGTTTACAATACTGATTTAAAATTTAAGAATTAAAAAAACATGTTTTACAGTAGAGATTTTTGTAATTGTAAGAAAAGCATAAGTGTTACAGTGAGCCAGCAGGCACAAAATGGAATTCAGCCATCATTCATTTTAATTTTATAACCTTTGTTTTTCCTACTGTGACAAGTCAACGTCTTCTGTGAAAAAGGTCTCTTGTTTACTCTTTTATGAGGCCATTCCTCAACTAGTGACTGGGTTTTATCCACCACTATCCTCCACCACCCTAACCCTTCTCTGCTGTTCCACTGACACTGCTGAATGAAAAGGTAAGACAGTAAATATATTCTTGACAGGTGCCAAATGTGAACGTGTCGATCTCTTAAATCTCACCTGCGCTCCTGTGGACCACCAAACAGGTCTGCGCAGGACTAGGGGAGCGACTGAAGTTGAAAACAAAGCGAAAGCAGTACTTATTCCTTCCTGGGTAAAACACAGAACAGTTGAATTCGGTTTCATTCTCTCCCTGAGTCAGCCAGTTAAAGGCCATTGGAGGAGAAGAGGGCTCCTCTGGTCCAAACCCCAGCAGTGCTGTTCCACCTGCTCCTACCTCCGAGGAAACAGCGACCCCTCTTCCAACACCTGCATCCTTATACAGCAACACTTTCCCATTGATGTGAGCACAAGGTGGGGTTATCAGTTTAACAGTCATAGTCCCTTCGCAGCCGCTCCTGTAAGCATTGCTGTTTTCCACCAGCAGCTTATAGGAGAAAATGCGGGAAAGGTAGAGCGCTCCAGAGCTTTTCACATCATGTGCTGCATGAGGAGACCTTAGAGCCACTCGTATGAAGTCTTTTTCTGTGAAGGGGAAGGCACAGGCCAGCTCAACACTCTGGGAACGGAGGGGTTTGATTGGGTGTCTTGTGCGGGCTCGGACCTTGTCAATGCTGTTTCGCCCTATCTGGTTGTACTCAATGTAGCTGACCTGTAGGAAGAGGGCAGAGTCAGTGCTACTGGAGCACGCCTGAAAGTGTTCATTAGTGGATATCCCAACCTGGAGAGAGACAGACAAAGAGACTATGTTGATCACTCTGGGCGTCATTCTGCAGCGCAATAAACTAACTTAGTGTGTCGAGATTGAGATCTCGTTTGTCTTGCCTGAAAGGATCCTGAGTGATTTCCGGCCCTCTCCACAGCGATGTGAAAGGTGGGCCACTGCACCTGCAGTTCGGAACTCCACCACCAGGCAGTGCTCTCTGCGCTGCTGTCGTCTGTGCCATTAGCATGAGAAACAGCAGAGATGCTGGTCTGCCTCAGCAGGAACCGGAAAGTTCCTGCATACAGGAAGCACGAGCAGTTGAACTCAATCCTACCTGCCGATTGGTTGGGAAGAGTCCTGGTCAGAAGGGTGGTGTTAGTTTCCGTGTTGACCAGAGAGAGGCTCGTGCTACGGATGGCGCTGCTGTTGGATTTTGTCCTGAAGTCCACAAACACACTGGCGTTGCTAAGGGCAACGTGGAAGGAGGGCCAGATATTGAGCCCTGCAAGAGCTACAGGAAAGAATGCAGGAATGCACAAGAGACATTTTACCTATTGGTTGTACATCTTGCAGAAACATTTTTACGTATGTCCACCATAGGTAAAATACAGTTCTTTATATGACTTTGAAAGATGTCATATGCTCTGCCCATCAGGTGTGTTTCTGATTCAGTTTATTGCAGTGATTCAATAACATTACATTTTCTAGAACTGATATATCCTAATATCTATTTATATGTAATGTTGTATAGTATAATCAAATGGGAACTCACAAATTTTAGAAATCATTCAGGGGGAAAATTATACCAAACATTACATGTACAGTTAACAATAAATTATGTGTGGGCCGCAAATGATGAGATTTTCTCAGTGCACCTAAATAATAAGCTCAGTTTTCTGCACAGATACTGGTGATCCACATAAAGAATTGATAGGCGACAGGAGCACTGAGCTACATATTTCAAGTTCAACGTGAGTCGGCAGCTACTTAGCAGCACCTCTTAGCAAATTAGTAGCCTACAATATAAGTATTTGGGGGAAAGCAAAAAAAAATGTTGCAGCACGGCAGCATATTATTTAAAGAGCTACAGTATAGTGCGGTGCAGGGTGGAAATCCAAAACCTCGCCTCAAAGCCTCAAGCAAAGAGGATGTGGGAAAGAGGAAGAGGCTGACCCTCCATTAAACCCCCTCACTTCTCTGACTTTTCCTCCAGCTCAACTTCCCTCATCCATTTGAATGAGGGCACATAACAGAATACAACCCATTTAAGTCTTTGCTTGATCAGGTGAATTTACAATGATCCTGCCAGCCTTTTCAAACATGGAGTTATGATGTTAAGATGGTTTGGTGCCACTCACCATATCCCATGAGCGCCAGCAGAAAGGGCAGCAGTGAGACAGCCTGTGGCATTACGATGTCCTTGCCTCTGTTTTCTCCTACACCTCATGACCGTCCTTTCCCACCACCCGCTGCCTCTGCAAATCAGAGGCAAATCACAAAATAAACAAACAACAACAACAAAAACTATAGTCCACAAGAAAGCAGCAGGCAACAACCAATTGTGCTTGTATGTGTCATCAGACAAATGAAGCCCTGAAAGCAGTGGTGCACTAATCTGAGGCATGGAAAACAGGAAGGTAGAGCAGAGAAGCTGTGACCATGAGTTTTCTGGATTTACAGTGGCGTCTTCCTCTTCCTTCCATCTTCACAATGGGTATATGGATGGATAACAAATATCTGTGAGGAAGAGCCAAATCTTTGGTGTTTGGTTGCTGGCAAAGGTTTTCATTCATGTTTTTGTGTTATTTCCTTAGAAACACAATAGACCACTGACTTTCTCAAAAAAAAAAAAAAAATACTATATATATACTACCATACTGCTGAGACTTCTAAGTTTAATAGAGTCAACTTCCAAACAGTTAGCATAGGATATTTCTCTGGTTTAACGTTATACTCAACTTAAATGTATCTGTGTTATAGCTAACAGCTGTGTAAACCCTCCTCTTTAAATGTATTATTATAAAGTCCACCTCTTTTTAAATGATTTTAAACCTGGATTTTCGGCAATTGACTTACATAATGCTTAGACCCTTAGTTCATCCTGTCTTGGGGACATGAGAACATAACACAACTAACTTCCATTGTGTTGTACAGTTGGAAATACTCACGTCTTGTTGACTCATCCGCGCATTATTCCTCTCCAATTTTCCAACAGAGAAACCGCAATAACGACCCTTCCATGTCCCGGTCACACATTGCTTCTTCTGACTGATAAACTGCTGCTAATTTCGGTGAGAGTCCGCGAGACAAGCGTGACAGAGTCCAACGGTACTCTCCGAGGGCGCGCGCCAGGGTGCAGAGCGCGTGAAGGGACACGGTCACAGTCACTTGACGGTCAACAGCTGGGCGTGTTGTATACTGTGCACAACTGAACATTTATATCGCTGCCAGATTAAGAGACACAGTTAAGACGACGTATTGAGACGTCGTGGAAAATAAAACATTAATATTAATTCACCAAAAGCATTGAGTGTTTCTATTTTATGATACTTTATAGCCTATTTCTGCTCCCCTTCATTTCAGACGTATATATTGTGGGCCTACTTTTACTTTTTACTTGAAAGTGTTATTTAATGGTTACTTTGCAGGTTTACAAATACCCTAAATCAATGAATAGAATTAGCTCCACCTTCACTAT
The DNA here is from genome assembly GCA_037974645.1 of Hollardia meadi. Lineage (NCBI taxonomy): Eukaryota > Metazoa > Chordata > Actinopteri > Tetraodontiformes > Triacanthodidae > Hollardia > Hollardia meadi. Next base: position 12,678,091 of record JBBPCS010000226.1, read on the forward strand.
CCTCAACATTAATCTGAAATAGGTTTTTCTGCATAATGGATTTTTACTTTTGATAGTATATTTTGATGCTAATATTTTTTGCAGTTTTACTTGAGTAAAAGTTTGAATGCAGGACCTATTTGTACCAGAATTTTTTTTTTTCCACTGTAGCATTGCTACTTATGTCTTCAACCACCTTTGGATTAACATTACAGGCAAAATGCAGCAAAACTATTTACTGGTTTGGAAGTTTTTCTTACAATTAAGTCCTGATTAGTTTCTGTGATAAAACTGAGACTCTCACTCACATTCATTTACAAAATACTGGTTCTCAAATACAGTGCCCATGCAGGACCGTCACATGCAGGTTCATTTGTGCAAGATTAAGTTTACAAAGGATAATATTTATAGAAAATGTAATTATATTCAGGACAAAGTGAAACATTCAAGAGATTATTATCAGTTTTAACAACCGGCACCTGAGTCATCCAAATACTTAAGCACACATTCCACAGGAAAGTGAAAACATGGGGAAATACGTGAGAATTAATAGGTGGATCCACTTCTTCAAGAGGCAGATACTGATTTTTTGTTTTTTTGTTTTTTAATGTAAAGGGGTTATTAAAAGATTACATATAAAAATAAACCCATGATATTCAGATGGCATAGCATCGTGTATCCTAATCGACCCAGTAGGTAACAAAAGAAATGTATACAATGCATTCATGATAGTAAACTGCAGACCTATTCATCTCACACAATAACATTACCTTCGCAGATGACTGACAAATCATTCTTCTATGATCCACTGGTGAAGAAAAAAAAAAACATTACTCAGAATTGAACAGATGACACTCATCCATTCAGGATATGGATGAATTTAAAATGCACCATTGAGTAGATCAGTCCATCTCAGCATGCAAGAACAGGACCCATTTTGTATAGAAAAACATTCAGTAACATGCCTGAATCCCTAATTATTGGGATCACTCAAAACTTCCTGAAGCAATTGAGTCCATCTACTATCAATAAGTGAACCACATGGCAGCATAATCTAATCAGCTGTAGAGCACTGAAGACCTTCATTTTTCCTCCAGAGAGAGAGAGAGAGAGAGAGAGAGAGAGAGAGAGAGAGAGAGAGAGAGAGAGAGAGAGAGAGAGAGAGAGA
>JBBPCS010000226.1:12679337-12710579 GCA_037974645.1 Hollardia meadi
AGAGAGAGAGAGAGAGAGAGAGAGAGAGAGAGAGAGAGAGAGAGAGAGAGAGAGAGAGAGAGAGCCATCAGAAAACAGGAAGCTTCTCTGGAGATGAAACACCCTCTACTGCTCAGCTCAGTTCAAAATGGGAACAAAGAACTTTTCTACTCTGTGTGAAGACAAAAAAAGCCCTACAGGGACGCACAAGGTTAAAAATAAAAGTAAGTTGGAAACAGTCCCAGCAGAAAATATGATATTTTGACATGTAGCTACTTAGACTTACAATATATGCTACTCTGTATGTGATATTGTGAGCGATAGAGTTTACAAGCACTTCACTGTGCCAGTTAATAGGCTGCGTAGTCTAAGTTTTGGCTTCAGAACAGTCTTTTATAACCTCTGGAATGAAGAATGACATTTGGCAATGAGCCCTATATTTTATAAGTTGTGAACTAAACTGACAGCAGATCAGGCATTTCAATGAATCTTGGTCTTTTCTGTGAAGTCTACACAAAGGCTGTTACATCCAAAGTCGCTTTAACTAGAGAAAGGCACAAGAATCGCGTTTTGAAGACTGAAAGACCAAACACGATGAAAGGTGATGAAGGTTAAAGATGTTCTCTCATCAGAAGACGGCATGAGGAAATTAATTAATCAATCCTTTATTACATAAATGTATTATTTTACGTAGGAAAACATGTGATCGGTGGCTTTTCACCACAGTCCACGCTACTTGTTAAAAAGGTATAAGCTGTGCGATACAAGAGTGTGTCATCAATGAAATTCAAAATCAGAGCGGTGCAAAAAATATATATATATATATCCCATTAAGTCAGTTTTCCCAAACCCATTTATTAATAAACAACACATGACGATCAATCCGCCAAAAACAGCAAATCTGGACACATTTTTCTGTATGTACAGTATTTGTTATTTCAGTTTCTGGAAAAGTATCTTCATGACACACGCTTCCTTTTTCGCTGGGACCTAGATAGAGATCTGGTAATATCTCTAGTGGATTTGCATACATCAACCACTAACAGATCAGTAATCATCACTGGATAGGTGCATTGCTGCGCTCGAACTACAGCAGCGGAGTGCCCGCTGTACATCAGCATGTACATGTAGTGGGAAGAAGATTGTTTCAATGCATCCAGTCTATCAGCAGAGACAGTTCAGCCCAGTTTAAGTTAGGTTATTATCTCAACAACGGCTGTAAGCAAGTCAAAAGAGGTTTGGGTAGAATCTCAAACCCTCAACAGAGTCGTCTCTACACAGGTGGCCCATCTTCTCAGCCAGCAACAACCTGGAGACAAGGGAGGATTAGAGAAGAGGAAACGTGTTACAAAATGCAGCAAAAATGAAATAAGAAACAAAGACAACTGACAGTGTTTCATATCATTGTTATACCAATATTGTGTAATAAAACCGACTGAAATGAGGAGTCTTGGTAAAGAGCACCTTTTGTGCTTAAAATATTAGGAATTTCCTGGAAAAAAAAATGTCTGTGTTTTGGAGGTTTCTGTGCGTCAACAATTCTGGAGAAAGATACTCGAGTCTCATTCCCATGTCATCAAATCACGATGCCTTGAGTTGTATCTGACGACCTGGGAATGAGACTCAACAATCAACTTTCACCAGAATCGCTTACTGCACAAATGAAGGCCCTCCTGGTGAATACTGCATACTAATCCATAGTGTTGGATTTTACTGTTGTTCAACTGTATCTACGAGTTAACTTACCGCTCCTTGGACAGAAGAACAGAGAGACCCAGGAGCTTTGCAAACTCCTCTGCTGTCAAAGAGCCTTTGTCTGACACCTGCAGAAGAGGAAGATGAAGAGATACGGAGATAAGACAGGGAAGAAGATAAAAACCTGGATATTTTTCACACACACATATATGTCCAAGATAGTGGCTGTCTGTTCAGTCTAAACCATGTCAATGTCAGTATAATGTTTGTAACGGTAAAGCTTACATTGTCCAGTGCTGAGGCTATCATTTCCTCTTCACTGTGAGACTGCAGCTGGACCACCATCACACCACTGTCAAACACACGCAACCTACAAAGAAGACAAGACAGATGCAGGAAAGAGTGTGTGTGAGAGAGAGATCTGATCAACAGATTTTTGCTGGAGTGATGTTTTATTAAGATAAATTGGAAGCTGGTTACAAAACAGCAACCAGTTAAGGGCTACTCGGACCAGCGTGGTAAGGAAACAGGCCAGTGTTTCTTTTCAAACCCCAGGAAGTGACAGGAAATGACAGTCACAGAGGGCTGGACACCGCTTCCAACAACAGGAAGCTGGAAAGGAAGAGCCTGGCCTCTGTGAAGCAGGCGCCAACCCTGCCCTATATATCCCTTTAATAAACACAAAGCCTGGTCTGAATGCATGACAGCTCGCACAGATACATTAAACAACTCAAACTCACCTCAACGGGAGCTTCAACGACTCAAACATCTTGCATGCGTTTACCAAATCTTCTGGAGATAAAAGCTGTGGAAAGGGGACAAAAAGAAAGAAAGAAAAGGAACCTCGGTGTCTGACAGACCATCAAAGACGTTTGAGTGTAGCGTGAATATGTACACTTGTGAATGTGAGCATCACCTCCATCCCTCTAGCCCGGTTGACGAGACAATAAACCTCAGTGAGAGCCATCATGCCCCCGCGCTCCTGAAAGAGCAGGGAGTGGCAGGAAGAGGAATGGGGTCAGCAAGACGTTGAGACGGAAAAGAGAGTACGTTTGAAATGAGTGTATGATCTTAGCAGGTGTGTCAAACACACGGCACACAAAAACTCACGCCTACCTCGAGAGGGGCCTGTAGTATATCACCCAGTTGCTTAGCCAGCTGCAAATGGTAATGTGTACCTGATCCATGCGTTTCCCTGGTAACAGGGTTAGCAATACCCATGCTCAGTAGGTAGGACTTAAACCGGATTGTCTACAAAGAAGAATATATATATGATGTAGCAGCATCACACAGTAATACTGTTATGTACATATGTGCATCAGAATATACAGACTGTGTAGTACTGAGTAGTACTTTGAAACTACGTCAAGTGTCCTCCTGTTTCTGTGTGCAAGTTCTTACCTCATCCTCTGTTATGTCGCCCTGCTTGTCTTTGATCTTGTTGGCTATAGATCTAGACAGCTCCACCATCTCTTTAGCCTGTTACAGTAGATAATCATCCATCAAATCCCGCTGCATAGTAGTGTATGAGCTTAAAACATGGTAATGATGTTTACACAATCATACAGTATAATTGTCAATAGATTAAATATAAGATTTGAAAAAGTCAGTATGTCAGTAGGAGCCAGTACGGAGCTTGGAATACTTTTTTTAAAATCAAATTCACAGCACTTTATAACATGGGTTTAGAAAAGTGATCTGTAAACAAATAAAGATTATTTAAAAAAAAAAAAAAAAAAAAAAGGTAAATAAAACAATGCTGTTATGAATCGACGTCAGGAAAATGCGGACACGCAAAAGGAAAACATTCTTTACCTTCACCATCAGCTTACTGAGGTCCTCAAATGCCTGAAAGAGACCAAATGATTCATCAATCATTCCACATGACTCCCACCCTCCTCTGGCCGATGTAAAAAATGATCCCTCAACCCCCATTTGCTTCAATGCCTTTCAGGAACCTAAATATATTTAGAATTGATTTAATTTAATTAATAGTAAGAACATACAGTAAATGCAACAGTGGTTGTATAAACACATAACTTCATGGTTGCCTAATAGGTGTCACAGCGGCTGTGGCCAGCTTGACTTCATGCCAGTTACAACAAATTACAATAGTTTTTATGGTACTCTCTGTATGTTCATGGTCATTTTCATCAAAATATGGCCAAATACAAAACTTCAGCTTTGAGGCGGTTGATTCTAATCAAATCTATATTATAATAATCTATATTAGAGCGACACCACCTCCACAATCCCCATTCTGAAACATTTCTCAGTATTTCAGTATTTTTGCTTCACAGTACCTCAGAAATGTTTTTGTCTGTTTCTTTCCTCTTCTGCTCAATCTTCCTCTCAATGCCAACAATCCCCACTGCACGAGTCCTTCCTGCCTACATGACCACAAAGGAAAGAAAAACACATGAAGTGTAAAACACACAACCAGTTTTATAAAGTTGGTAAGACACTTTGAAGGACATGGAAACACGGACAGTAAGGAGGGAACTAAATCACAGTCAACTGCTGTACCTGTGAATAAATTAATTTTAGTGCCTGTGATTCTAGAATGTTTATTAAAAATACAAGATTAATATAATCTCATTTGGAAACACATGACATGAATACAAGTGAAATGAGTGCAACAGCCTACACAATAGCTTCTTTTTACTTTGGCGCAAGTTCCGCTGTGAGATACTAAACATCAGTGACGGGGAAGGGAAGCAGCAAATCAACATCAGGCATACTTTTACTGCTTTTTGAAAATCCCTAAAATGATCAGAGGCAGACTTTTAATGGTCAAGCCCAAGAATATAGTGACAACACTGCCATCCTGTGGACCAAAAGTTGAATTGACAGAAGTGCCATTCCCATGTACACATACAGTATCATCACATATTGAGTGGCAGTTTGGCTTCAGTCCCTGCGGTGTGGAAACAAGTCACATAACCTTCTGGCAGAGATTCTAGTCAGGTGAGGAGGAACATCTGTTCAGCTTCTCACCTGAGAGCCAGTCCCTGTGGGGATGGGTTGTGAAACTGGTGTATTCTCCCATCTCTTCTGAGTCATTTCCTCAGTTAGCCTCCTGTAAAACTGCAAGCAAATGACACCATGTCAGTTCCAGGCAATAAAGAATCAAACACTCTTTAAAAGAAGTTTGTTTGTTTTTTTATAGGGGAAACAATAAGTACAAAAGTTAATTTAGCTGTTTGTATCTGGGACTACCTCAATCTGCCCATGTTCTTTGAAGGACAGCTTGATGAAGGAGTACTTGCTGTGTTGGTAGGGACCTGGCTCCTTGTTTGCGGGTGCTGGGTGAAGGTGGATGACTATTTTGGCACTACAGGATAAACAATGCAACAGTGAAATGATGATGATAAAAACAGTTTCTTGTAAATTAAAAATATTGTTCTTAGTCAGCATTGAAAGTTCATTCTCAACCCTGGAAACAGTGTTTTGCGGGGGGGGGGGGACTCAACTCAAGCTCCACCTATTTTCTTTTTCAATAGCAAAAAAAAAGAGAAAGGAAATGCAGTTGCAAGCTGCAGAAAAAGATAGTAAGTGGGCCTTGATTTAAGGCACTAGGTCAAATTACACATTTACACCTAAAAACTCATGTCTGTTGTTAGAAATCAACAGATATATGTACTGACACTCACCTCTTTCCTATTCCTGCAGCCTGCTCCTCAAAGAAGATGATCTGTGACAGGGGCATGGCTATGCAGCATTCCTACAGATGACAGGAGAATTACAATCATCATGAGAGTCAGCAGACAAAATGTAAAAAAGGACAATTCTGTGACCAATAGCACCACACCACACATAGTCAGTGCAGTCAGTGTGTGGCGTTTACTGCTGTCTTACATGATTTTTAACGTCCCTCCATACCAACCGATGGGTGCTCAACAAAGCAAGTCCAGCATCCAGCTTAGCCTGATACAATGACAGGAAAAGACATAACGTTGTTGTTTGATTATATTAAGTTCCCAAGTCATTTTTCGTTGTTGTTTATAATCACTTTACATATAACATATTGCTGAGTTACTCGTTGTTATTTACATTGTTGCGTTTAAGTTCTAACTGCTTTGGTGTTGTGTCAGCCCACAAACTTAGCATTCCGAAAAGAAATCGATACCTTATCATCACCGTCATACAGTCTGACACCTCGTTGCTGGATCACTAAAGTTTCGTTTATTTCTAAGAGCCCATTTGACCACGAAAAGCGGTCCATTTTTACAAAAAACAAATATTGCTATTCCTTATTCTACTCCGCTGCCGAGATCAATTTATGTTTACTTCCTGTATGCTGTCCAAAATTGGCCTGACACCGCCTGCAGAGAAACAATAAAATATAACATAAAACATGATGTAATTTCAATTAAGATCGAATTAACGATTATGCTGAAATCATTGCACTGATCATATCAAACTGACTCATTTTGTATTTACACAATTTGCTACACGTTGTCTTTTCTGACAGGCTGCCTCGTAGGGGTCCTTTACGGTGTTGACGTTGCTAGCGCCAGCTGTCAGTGGAAGCTAGCATGACTGCTATCTTTCTTAGCGCGTTATTTTGAGATTTTTTAATGAATTTTTACACTTTACACTCTCTGTCGTAATCATCGACAGCATTGGATCTAAATTAAGCTTGTAGAAATATTTTTGTTGCATTTTTGTGTCTTTTTATTGAGCTTTGCTCAGAATTAGGGTAGCTGTAGCTGGCTAGCTTGTTGTTGGCTGCGGACAAATCTGGTGCAGACAGGTTTTGCACTGCAGATACTGCTTTGCTTGTTTTGAAGTCATTGTTAACAGGCGGAAAGTTGTATCGTATAAAAGGACTGTAAAGACCATGCAGCTTCATTATGGAGCCAACTTTCTACGAATACTCATTCTTTTAAATAATGCTTTTGCAGCATTAACGTTATGAATTTAAATGAACAACATTGGATAATTACCATACTATTTAGGCTTAAAGTAATCCGAATGAATTTTATCTTATGAAATTATCTGTTGTATTGTAATAAGTGTATTTGCCAGCTGAGTAGTGTAATAACTATTGACAAAGAGACGAACATTTGATTGATCAACAAACATGGATAAAAAATCATTTGATATCGTCTTGGATGAGATAAGAAAGGTAAGGAGTGTCTAGGCCCGAATTGTCTTTTTGATTTTTGTTTTGAAATCGTCTCAACTTCGGGTTTGGTAATTCTTCATTCTGTGTTGCAGTGCGTCCTGACTGATCAGCGGATCAAAGCCATCGAGCAGGTGCATGGATATTTCTCCAGTGAGCAGGTAACTGCAGACAGCAGCACCGTCATGTAATGTTTACCTCTCAATGTATCCGCAGTGAGAAACGACGCAGAACTTCCAGCTTAGCACATACTAATATATTTTATACCACACTCAATAGACAGGGTTCCCACGCATTTATAAAATCTTAATTCTAACTACTTTCATACCAGAGCAGTACAGCGCTATCGCTATTGTTGTTGTTAACTGTAATACTGTCTTGAATATCTGCAGGTGACGGAGATATTGAAGTACTTCTCATGGGCAGAGCCACAGATAAAAGCAGTTAAAGCTCTGCAGCATGTGAGTAACAGATGCTTTAAGTCATTGAGACACCAAAGTTTATAGTTTACTTTAATGAATATGTTTATCCATTTATATTTAACTAAAAAAATGTATATAAGAGAAGTGTGTAAACTACAACTACAACCCCAATATTATGAAACTGAAAAATTTTATTATTTTGTGTTGAATTGCCACCTCTCTTTGTCATTGGTATGATTTTAAAGTGCTACTTAAACATGTTTCTCCTTCTGTTGCCTTTAGAAAATGGTTGCAATCCCTACAACCAAAGTTGCAAATATCCTGAACTGCTTCACCTTCTCAAAGGACAGACTGATTGTTCTTGAACTAATAGCTTTGTGAGTAAATTTTGAAAATACATTCGAGCACCCTGTATGGACTTAAAAACATATGTGAGTAGGGATGAACAATATGTATTTTTTTTTTCAACCAATAAGATATTTACCCGAGGAATTACCTGCTTCTCATGACCATTACTGATAAGATAATTGATCATTGCACAGTTTTATATTTAAATTTTTTTATTTTTTACCTCTAGTTCATGCACACCTGAGTGTAAGAAAGGCTAAGATGTTGTGTGCAAAGATGGATGATTTAATATTCCATAGCTCAAATAAGATTTGTTGTGTTAAAACTTGTAAACTTTTTCACTCCTCTCTGAACCCTTCTGAAACAAGTATTGCAAATTGCAATCATGTCAATGACCGGTGACGACATGTTCGGCTCTCGAGTCTAGACTGCGTGGCTCTACCCAGCAGTTTGACGTCATGAGCACAACAACAGTGTGCTGCACTTCTTCTTCTGTATTATTGGCAAACCATCTTTAAAAATGCATACTCTATTTATCGTCTCAAAGTTCATTATCAGCCAATAATCTATAATATAAAATTTCCCATTATCAGTCCGATAATTTATCGGGCCAATAAATATTATGCATCTCTAATTGTTCAACAGGAACATTTCAGATGCTCAAAATTATCGACCTGTGGAGGATCTGTTTCGCATACACTTGTCTGAGAAGAAGCGGGCTCGCAGGATACTGGAGCAAGTAAGTTCACCTTGACAAAATTCAACTTCATGGTGTTTGTGTTCTAAGTAGGTAGGCATTTTCTAATCTTATGTAAATATATACATGTTTTGGTATCAAAAAATCTTGTGGAGTCCCTTTGGTAGCCATAAAATCCCAGGAAAAAAATGCACAGGGACTAGCAACTAATGCAATTTAAAAAATACAGAAAGGAATGTGAAATTTAGACATTATAATAGAGGTTGTGTTAATGCATTGTCTTTAGCATTGGCAATAATTATAATATCTTGAATGCATGTGACACAAACAATTTCTAAAACAATACTACTTGTGTCTCACTAGGTGTGTAAGGTTGGCTGCAAGGCTCCTGTTGCCATGATCTCCTCCTGTGGTATAATACCAGGAAATCCATACCCTAAAGGCAGACCCAGCCTGGTCAGTGGCACGTTCCCTGTAAGTGTGTGCAGGTCTCTATGTCTTGGTATGTAGGTCCCTATAGTTTAACCTGTGACACCTTCATGTCTCAGGATACAAAATACAGAAGGGGGAAATCCTAATAAAGTGTTGATATTTCACTTTGAAGACTGTATACTGAAGATTTTTTTTAAATGAGAAGTTAAATAAAAATAACATTGTGTAAATTACATATAAATGCTGAATACAATTATACAATACTGGTGATTTCTCGATGGTAAAAAAAGAATGAAATTGGGCTGAAATAGATATATTGAGTTTATTTCTTTGTCTTGCCATTCTACTTGAAGTAGACAGCACAAAAGTGGCACGTGTTTCATCCTCTGGAGGTTTTTCTGTTTGGTTGTTTTTTTACTTGCTCAAAAAAGCCTGGATTTTTTTCATTCCGTTTTATAATCACAGGGAATCCCTCCAGTAAAGAAAGAAGGTGATAAGAAAGAGGACACATCAAACAATATGGAGGGGAAAGGCATTGCTTCTCGGATCATTGGACCATTCAGACCTGTAAGTACTAGAACGGGAATCACTGACTGGGGTGAAGCAATTGTGTCACAATGCCCCAGAGAAATCCCATGATGAGTGACAAAGCCTCACATGACTAATTACATTACTTACACATGATAAAATCTTCACCCTACATGTCAAGCCATGTTATGTAAGCTATTGATAAACCAAGTTGTGAGTGCTAAAGGGAACAGATTGAAGACTGTACAGTAGGGGGCGGAAGCAGAATAATGGAAGAACACTTTAATGGCCACCCCTCTCATTCAGATGTAAAACATGGAAATAGATGTTGCACACTGTACTCCAAAATGTTCTGGTGACTGATGAGATTTTGAAAGATGTTTGCCTTCTGGTATTTTTTGCTGGTATGTAAGCATAATCATCTTGGACTATGGGAGAATCATTAAAAAAAATGTTTGCACCATTTGCTGCATAAAAATTAATTAAGTTGGCTGTTAAATGACCATACAGAGCAATGATTTGACTCAATGTAATCAGTTAGTTATATATTTTTTTAAAAACTTGCATTACAGCTTATAATTATACAGAATTGGCTGATCAGTTAAGTGTTCTATATATTTTGTCTTTTCCTTTTTCTAGTTCCCTTCAACTTACAACCCTCATCGGCCCGTGCCTTACCCTATACCACCGTGCCGACCCCATGCTACCATTGCACCAAGTAAGAAACAAGCCACATAAAACACACACTTATCCTTGCAGTACGTTTCCCTGCCCTGTACAGTAAATAAACACTGTATACAACTTCAGTGACAAGAAAATGGATATTAAAGGGCTCTCAGACAACTGAGGAATTAATACTTATTTAATTCATTCTACTTTGAGTAGTTGTGGTACAGTTAGGCATGTTTTGATTTTTTTAACGCCATCCAGGCTTGGTTAAGTTATAGTGCATGGTGGGGTGATTCTTAAGTTTGTGTGTGAATGTGTGGTGGACGCTGTTAATATTTGCAACTGCTACTCAGGTGCGTACAACAACGCAGGCCTTGTTTCTGTGGGAGGGGTTATAACCACCAACGTGCCCCCTCCCCCCTACAACTCTACCCACAAAGTAGCAGGTATGATTCGAGAGTGTGCGTGTGACAGCAAATAGACACGCCTTGAAGCTTGTTGCCTAACTTCCTGGCATGCTGCTTACTTGCGCTTCTCAAGCTTAAAGCCTTTATTAGGTGAAGAATGTGCTTCTTTCTTCTGGAGTACACTGAATGACCAGAAAACACCCCCCCCCCCAAAGTTATGTGATCACTTTTGAGGGGGTTGTGGTCTTATTCGATTGGATTACATCCAACACAGTCACATATCATGTATATTTGATATTTCTACTATTATCTTCACCTCCAAATATGCAGATGAAGTAGACAAATTGGAAAATACTATTGAATTACAGTCCACAGTTAATGGCGTATGTTTTTGGAAGGCTGTTATGCAGTACAACATGCTGGTACTTCTCTTTTCTGGTCAGTCATTGTAGAAGTGTGTTTTGGTGAATTGTGAGGATGGGTCTTTGGCTGCCTGGACTGGGAATAGACTCAAACTAATGTCATGTAATCTTTTTTTTTTTTTTCTGGAATCATGCTGTGTGCTGGCATTTAACATGCATCACTTGGGATAACGTATTTTTTGAATGCACTGTCTCGTCAGTTTTCACAGTTGAAATAGATTTTTTTAGGGCCTTTGGGGAGACATGTGGTCATAAGCACAAAGATGTCACAAGTTTCATTAAATTGACAAATGTCTAAAGCGGACTTGAGATAAGACCTGTGTGTGATAAAAGTTCATTTGAGGTCATGAAGCCAAATGAGCTATTAAAACATTTCCCCAAAGGTAAGAAGAAGACATATTCCAATGTTGAAAATTGTTTGAATTTCCTTAAGTTGCATGCAGGGATGTTCTCTGGCTATTTCTCCTTGCTGTGTCTCCTCTCCTCTCCTCTCCTCTCCTCTCCTCTCCTCTCCTCTCCTCTCCTCTCCTCTCCTCTCCTCTCCTTTTTTTTTTTTTTTAAGATGCGAGTGGATCGCTTCTTCTCCAATAGTTGATTGGGTTTTAACCTGTTCTGCCTGTGTCCTGGAATGAAACTGTTTTGAACAATAACACGACTAATCAGAAATCAATTAATCATTTAATGTAACTATCTGGTCCTATTCAAAAGCGCAGCCATGTCAGATAATAGTAGTCATTATTTTTCGATGATCTTTTTAACCCATGCTGATATTTTTCTGCCTCCAGGTTATGCCAAACCAGGCAATCCACAGAACACCACACCTGGGGTGAACAGCAGGCCCCTCCTCATCCCTCATGGGTCCACGCCTTCTACCCCTGCCCCACCTCAGGCCTCTCCAGCCCAGCCGACTCCCACAACCCCTATCACGCCAGTTTTCCCTGGCATGGTGCCGTCTCACAACCCTAATGCCCCCTCTCCCTCCCCTACCCCATCTCCATCTGTGATCAAAGCAGGACCACAGACCCCTACTGGCCATGTTACACCTACACCCTCTTCTGTCATTAAAGCCCACACCCCTTCAGGTACCCCTTGTGGAACTCCTGTCCCCATTAGCTTTTCCTCTTCCCCCTTCCATGCCGTTTCCCGACCAAGTACCCCTGCTACTTCCCGAAGCGGCCCAGACCCCTTATCTCAGACGAACTCCATGGGCTCAACTCAGCAGAAGGTTTTTTCCACAGACCACCAGTCGGGACACACCCTCCCTGGCATACATCCACAAGCAGGTAACTCCTCTGGGTCAGTGATCCGAAGTTACACCCCCTCTGGACCACCATCTATCACTCCTGGATCATCCACTCCAGTTATTCCGAGCTGTTCCACCCCAGGTGTCAGTCCCAAACCCTCCCCAGTTCATTCTGCACAGGTTCAGGCTGCTATGGCCGCAGCTGGAGTCCTGAACAGGCACACTGGGGGTAGTAACAGTGGCAGTAACAGCCCCGTGCCCTCTGCTTTCAAGGGCACGTCTCGCTCTGGCACGCCGTCTCTTAGCTCGCTGGTGGTGTCAGGCTCTGCGCAGGCTGCCCTGGCACGTTCTTTCGGTCTGTCACACCCCTCAGGTTCTCCTCAAGTCTCCCTCTCTAGTCCTGTTGCTATGACCGGCCTCCAAGCTCTGTCATCCAGCCCAGCACCGTCTCATTATCCTGGCCTGTCCCCCTTTCCGTCCCTTTCGTCCTCTTTACCTCCATCCACCATTCCTGCATCCATGCCCGTAATGCCTCCCACAAGCAATATTTCTAACCCACCACCAACCTCCATATACCAAGGCCTGGCTCCCAATGCTGCCCCTAGTGCAGCCTCCCCTTTCGGTCTGGGCCTCACCTCTGCCCCCTCTATATTCCCAGGCCTTCCGCCTGGCCCTAGCCCCGCTGCCTTCCCAGGATTGGGCGTTTCAGGAGGGCACGGTGCAGGGAGCCCTGTGTTGTCTTCTTTCATGGGACTGCCAGGGGCCACTCCATCTTCAGTAGCATCAGTGGCCCCACTGCAGGCAGTAGCCGCTGCAGCAGCAGCTGCAGCTGGAGTTCCATCATCAGCGCCAGTTTTACCAGGCTTTGCGTCTGCTTTCAGCTCCAACTTCCAGCCGGGGTATGTGAGCTTTGACTCTTTTTTACTGCCCAGAATACCAAAGCAATATCATAAATATAGTCTAAGCCAGTTAATGATGAATGACTTTATTATTTAATGACTTAATATTGATGTTGTAATATAATTTCATTTAGTTTACATGAAAAAAAAATCATAGCTGCTGCAACTGTACTTGTAGTTAAATGTCCTATTTTATACTCTATTTCTAGTAGTACACAGTAGTCTGCATTGAGTCTGGGTTAATGACATCAAGTGACATTAATTTCCATTCCTGTGTACAATGGTATCATGAATCATGTCATCAATTTTCCACTTTGGATTTTATGTGCGAAGTGGAAACACTTTTCACCTACAAAGTGCAAAGTGCACTTGTACTGCTACTCAGGAGTGTCAGGCCTAGAAAGAGTTCTTTGCCAACTTTGTGAATATTGTCAGCTTTGAGACATAGTGCATAAACAAGTGTTGCAAGCACAAGCTTTATCTTTTATCAACTTTACATACACTCAAAAGGCAGGAAGTGTCCTTTTTCGCAAGAGCTTGAGCAAGCAAGTTAGACTTTATTCTTGGGGAATGGCAAAATAGAAGAGAGAAAAAAAATGTACACAAACACCATCTTTATACTAGTATTTTGCTACTAGTGTTATAAGATATAAGTAAAAGTATTCAGTCTCGTAAATTAGAGCTACAACAATTAGTCGATTGAAAAAAATATATTTTGATAATCGATTAATTGTTTTCAGTCATTTTAAAGAAAAAATGTCAAACATTTGCTGGTTCCAGCTTTTAAATGTATGTATGGATTTTCTGCTTTTCTTTGTCATTTATGATAGTAAATGACGAGTTTGGGGTTTTGGACTTTTGGTTCGACAAAATAAGCAATTTGAAGACGTCATTTTTAGTCTCCTTTCTATACATTTTATAGACTAAATGATTGATTAATTGTTCCAGTAATTGACAAATTAATAATAAAAATAAGCCTTAGTTGCAGCCCTGTCATACATATGTTTGTGTATTTATTTGAAATATAAACACAAATATTGGTGCATTATACCCACACCATGCACACAGACTTAGACTGACACTGCCTTATATGTAATTGAACAGATGTCACAGTGATATTGATCTTTTAATCTTACTTTGTCCATCATGCACATTTCCCAAAATGTAAAGTAGTTCCTTTTAAAAAGAACAAAAAGAATCGTCAACCTTCTGTTCCTGTTTTCCATCTACTGAAATTTGTGTTGGTGGAAACACATGATCAAAGGCACATTTTATCACATTAAAATTGTTAGCACTGTTAGTTGCACTTTGTTGATTCAGACTGATGTGGATTAGTATAATTTATAATTAAATTAACGTTGTGTGATGTTAGTCCGACGGTTCTGTTCTGCGTGCTACAGGCTGAGCAGTGGACTCCAGCCTCCAGGGAGCAGCGGGTTCCCCGGCTTGCTGTCCTTCCCTGGGGTACCAGGCTTCTCTCCCTCTGCCTCCCCTGCCGCCCTTAGTGGCCTCCACAACCCAACCATGCAGTCTGCCCTGCTGCAGGTAGACACACAGCAAAAGTACAGGATATGAATGTCAGTTTGATAAAGCCTCACAGCTACAAACACTCTCTTCTTTGTCTTGTTCCAGGCTCATCCCACATCTGCTTTGGAGAGCTTTCCTCCTCAGCCCAACAGCTTCACCAACTACCCGCCAGGCCCGGGAAACCCCTTCCCCCTACAACCAGGCCTGCACCCCCAGTTGGGCTGGCAGTGAGATCCACAATACACTTTAAAACACAGAGTACACTCAAACACTGACCCCTATCACACAACCTGTCCTACCCCTCTGCAGTTGACATGATTTATTATTTGGCCTTGAACCCTGAGGAGCAGGGGGCAGTTTGGAGGGTATCAGTATTGCTAATGTTGCGGCCAGAGTGACAACAAGAGACACTATTGTGAAAACAACTGGAAAAGGGGGAGATGGCATATGTTTTCTATTATTCATAGTGAGAAATTGTAAATATCAGTTGTCAAAGATGTTAGGTTTTACAAGTAGACTGTGTGTGGCTGTTTTTAAATCAAGTTTATCAACATTTATTAGTGAATAATGAATTATAGAAAAATAGAAAAATATACATGATATCATGTAATGACCTGACAGTATCCTTATGTAGTATTTCATGTCCAATCTCATCGGAAAGGATATGCTTATGATACTGATTGATTGTCCTGAATTGAATATTGTTTTAGGACATGAAATGTTGAAGTGACTTTGTATTTTGAAGCGGGCACACCATGAGCATTTTGAATCCTCGTGCTGTGTCAAAGGTGGGAGTACTGTGCATAAAAAACATGTAAATGGCAGTTCCACTTTGTTTTATTTTCAGTGGACACACTTGTGGTTGTCAGCAGTTTACATTTTGTATGTTTACAAAGTTCATTTTGACAGATGTCACCTTGCTAGTACTCTTATTACAGTTATTTGACCAAACCAGATGTTGCCAAGAACAACCGTAAGCATTTGTCACTTGATATGTGGACTTGAGATGTAAAATGTCTGTGTTCTTCTGCAACATAGTGAAAACTATGTTAACAGTTTTACTTCTTTTACTGTACATCCCCTGTTACTTTGTTTGCGAGTAATAGACACGTTGTTTGTTACATTGTGTTTTCATCTGTTTTGCCCTTTTTTGTATTTGCACCTGTTTTATTATTTTGTCAGTAAACTGCTGGTTGCTGTAACTGTAGCTGTATTTCTGTTGCCTTGGTTATCAGGAAAGCATTTTAAATAAAATGACTGGACGTGGACAAAACAATTGAAACACACATGGAAAATATTTATCATGTGGCGTGTTTGTTTTAGAAAAAATCAAAAGAGGCCAAACGATCTGATAAATTGCAAGTGATGTGGGTTGAAAAAACTACCTAATGTGGTAAAGGGACATTGTAATGGTCAGACTTTACTGTATCAGCTGAGAACAGGGTATAAGTAAAGGTTCATGGTTAGAGAAAATCCAGTTAGGATTTATCTGGATAGTTGTTAACTATTACAAATTACAGCCTCCAAAGTGACCAGATAATTGAAGGCTGTTGTCACCATATACCTTAATTGACATTAGAGCTTGACACAGTGGTTATGACTAGTATGTAATATTGTGCAACACATTTAGTCATAAGACCTCCAACACCCAGGAACAGTAATTCACAAGGAAAATTTCCATTTATTCCATTTTCATTCTAGTCATAGTTTAATTGGCATTTTCTTCTTAACCAAACCCATTCAATTTACATCTGTAATATGCTGGACATTTAATTAAAAAATGTCTGCAGCTTTTTTTTTTTTTTAAATAAAATTCAAGGCACATTTAATCTGACTTTTTAGGAGTTTGTCAAGGTCTTCAGCAGCAGAGTTAGACATTGTCTGTCCCAAAGCCAGCCAAGTCCTTACAAGAATTATTTCACTACTGAATCATCTACCTTGCTATTAATTATAAAGGAAACTAGTGTCATTATTGGAACAGTCGCGTTTCACATGTACAACAAAAGGTGTTTCTTTCGTTCTTTCTATAATATTGAAATAGGTCTTGTAAAGTATTCAATTTTACTCAACTCTGCAGACACCGTAAAACATTAACCATGATACAGTAGTTTCTCACAAAAGAGTTTTAAAAAAATTAAACTGAATCCAGTAAAATGAGCTAAATTTGAGATGTCCACAGATGTCAGGCTTTTAAATAGTTCCTCGTTGTAGTAGGAAGTGAAATTAGGGAAAATTCTGCATTCTGCATTTTTTCCTCAGAAATACCATCAGTAAAGAATTCACTTGGTTGGGACTGGTAAGATTTACTGTGCAAAGGCCATAACAGGCAACCTCTTGTTGCTATTGTGTGCAAAAAAAAAAAGATTCTGTCGACCAACATTTAAGGCAAACTTGTCTTTCTTTTCCGGTGTCGTGTTCGCATCATGATAATTGTACTTTGTTGATGATCAACTCAGGAGTTTGAGCCACACCTACACCTTCTTCTTTCAGCATTACAGCTTTAAAAGGCTGGCTGACTCCCTCTTTGTTAGATTCACTTCAACAAACTCAAAACACTTCCCCTCTCAGTTTGAACCAACACATGGAAATGGAGGACCACGTGGAAAGCCAGAAGAGAAGAGGAATGAGCAACGAAGATTTAATATGTAAGATACACCACATTCCCTTTACTGTATTTTTCTTCTGAGCTTTTATATTACATAACTGGTTGTGCTAAAGTTAAATATTACCAAGACCAAGACTTGACTTAAGGGCTAAGATTAACAAAGTTTTTGTTTGCGCTTCCCTGAGCCGTGAGCTCCATGGTGAACGTTGTTGTCATTGTATTGTCAGTTGTGAGAACAGGAGTATGTTATGTATTACCTGTGCAGGTGGAAAGCAGCCACAGAGGCTAGGGGCAAAGTAGAACTCCCATCGTCATAGAGACAGAAATCACATGTCACTGAGATAACGAGTCCCAAAAGCATGTGACTGAGTGTTTGTGTGTGTCTCCCTTCATTTGTGTGTATGTCTATTTGTGCTCAGTGAGGTCAGGTGTACCGGGAACCGTCAGTGGGTATTGCTTGTGTCGGTGTGTAAAAGTCCCTTCATTTGTTTTGCTGATGAGGGCTTGTTTTCACATCAGAGGTTTCCAGGTCTTTGTCATGACCAACCTTGCTGGACAGGATCACATTTTGTACTTGACAGCGTACACATCATTTACATGCACTTCCACTTTCAAGTATTTGATGGCGATCCAGCACAAATCAACTAAACCTCATTTGGTTGCACAGATTATTAAGAATGAAGGAATTATTCAAATGCGCCTTAGTGTTGTTCTTTCAGGTTTTGATGGCATTTTTAATTGAAAAAAATAAATAAATGATTGTACTATAACAATCCTCATAAACTCTGAACCAACATAGGCATGACTTTTCTCAGTAACTCTAGGATCACAAGATACAGTGGAAGTGAAATTGCAACAGTAAAATTTCCCTAAGTTCAACCACAGGACACTGCATTTCCTGTGGTTTGACCCAGAAAGAAAGAATAATGTTGTTTTTATGACACTAAAAGAGGAAATTATAACCGAAGCACGACAAAAGCACAAAGTTGAGGCTTTTTGCAAAACAGGTACGGATGAAAGCTGATATACAGCTGGAAACTATGACATGGTATGACAGGCAGACCCATCCCTCACTTAATGACTTTCTTTTACAGCCACAGTGAGTAAACACTTTACTGTTTGCACTTGTGTATGAGAGTCACTGTGTGTAAACTGAGTTTCTATTGGTCTAGGCTGGAAAGCGGAGGTACAGTCCATTTAAGTCAAATAATGTTCTGCTATGATTCAGGGGACGACATTAATTACTATTGTTAAAACAAAATGCTTATTTATCCAAGGCGTTTAAAATGAGCCGGTGTGCTCTGTAGTTGAGGGTTTTTTCCTTAAGGTAGTTACAGAGGGCCAAACGTTATCACCTCCACTTCAAAAGAGATTAAAAGTTATTTCAAACTGGTCTCTAATCAGTGAGTTCCTGGACTTACTAGTGACTCACATGAGGCTTTCCTCTCTATGCTACTTTATATGTGCTTTGTAACAAACACACACTGTTCTATTTTTCTGTCTCTCTAGCTGAACGGACAGGGTCTTTGGGATGCGTTGGTTGGGTTTTAGTCATACTCTCTGGCATCCTCACAATTATCCTCTTCCCCATCACCATCTGGTTTTGTTTGAAGGTGAGTGAACTCGATTTTCAGCGCAGTGAGAGGCTTGACGAGCAGAAACCGCCATTTCCCTTGTTGCTTATTTGAATGTGAACCGAGCTTGTGCCGTGGTCTTCCTGTGCTGCTGTTGCAGATTGTTCAGGAGTATGAGCGCGCAGTCATCTTCAGACTGGGCCGCATTACAGACAGGAAGGCTAAAGGACCAGGTAGACACACCAAGCATTAAACTTTTTTTTCTTTTAAAGAAATCCATGCATTGAGGAAACTTGTGGTTAGAAAAAGATTTTTTCTTCTTCTTTTTTTCACACTGAAAGTTCATGATGTTTTTTCCCCTGTTTATTCCACAGGAATTTTCTTTATTTTGCCGTGCACTGATTCCTTCGTGAAAGTGGATCTGCGAACAGTTTCATTTGACATCCCACCACAAGAGGTAGAACAACGTAAAACTGTCTGGGGGAAAATGCTCTTTTGCAGCATTATATCAATCTGTGGACACGCACACTCAAACGGCCATGTATTTCTACCTTAGATCCTGACCAAGGACTCAGTTACAGTTTGTGTGGACGGAGTGGTGTACTTCCGAGTCAGTGACCCCATCGCCTCTGTGGCCAACGTAAGCAATGCTGACTTCTCTACCCGTCTGCTGGCTCAAACCACCCTCAGAAATGTCCTCGGGACTAAGAACCTGGCGGAGCTCTTGTCTGACCGTGAGGGCATCGCTCACAGCATGCAGGTACAGAATCGAATTTAAGTTGGTTTTATTATATTTTTCAGAAGCGAGAATTTCTTTTTAGATATCTACTACTGACTGGACAGTTTCTTTAATTTTTTTGGCATTAAGAGCCTTTTATACACCTGGATCTCTTTTGAGACTTTGTATTTACTAGGAAACAAGCTATGAATAAACTACCCGTTTGTTCAGGACAGATATGATGTTTGCGAAAGGTTTCCCTCAAAGGAGGGCACCACATTGTTTGCAAGCATTGTGAAAGACCTTTTCTTCACTTGGTTATCTCCAATGGACAACTTTATGTGTGAATTTCATCTGTGGGAGGCACGGAATAATCAAAGTAAGCTACAGGCGTAAATTCTTCCTCTTTCTGTCTTTTCCAGACCAATCTGGATGAAGCCACAGACAACTGGGGCATCAAGGTGGAGCGTGTGGAGATTAAAGATGTGAAGCTGCCACATCAGCTGCAGAGAGCCATGGCTGCTGAAGCAGAGGCAACACGAGAGGCCAGAGCCAAGGTCAGGACATATAGCACAATCCATACAGTACATGGTGTGCACACACAAGTATTGAATAGCTTATTACGAGAGAAAAGGTCACTATTTTCAGGTGTTATAGGCTTCTTTTTGCCTGCAATCCTAATCTCTCCTTCTTGTTCTGCATGCAGGTGATCGCAGCAGAGGGTGAAATGAACGCCTCTCGCGCTCTGAAGGAGGCGTCCCTCGTGATCGCAGAGTCCCCGTCAGCCCTGCAGCTTCGCTACCTGCAGACTCTCAGCACCATCGCAGCAGAGAAGAACTCCACCATCATCTTCCCCCTGCCCATGGATGTCATCTCCCACTTCATGCGGAAGTAACACCTCCGTTTGCTCAGCCTCTACTGTTCAATGAAACACGAGTCAGGTGGCGTCAGAGTACATTTCAGTGGCTCCTTGTAATATAAACTGCCACAATGAAAGATTTCTCCAGACTGATCATATAGTTTATATAGTCAAGCTGTGAATAGGGTACTCCTGGTAACCAATGTGATTGAGATTCAATTTGAAGTAGTCTGCTTAGTTTACATGTCTTTGACAAAATTTGTAATGAAACTGAGATTATATTTTTGTTTAAACGATGTTGATGCTTGCATACTTTGATGCATTAAATGTAAAAAATGTAAAACTAACTGTTTGATAAGTTTTTAGTTTCATAAATAGTATTTTATGTGTTACTGTTGTTGCTGGTTATAGAAAGAGATAAAGACTACAGGTTTAATCTGGATATTTATGTCATAAAGGCCAATATAAGCAAAAACTAAATCTGGAGCTAACCTAATTATTCACAGTATGACGTTACCTAGGACAAACACTTCACTCCAAAATCAATGTTGCAGGTAACCCAACTTGAATCACACTTGAACTCTTCAATGAAACGCAGCAGGGCTTATCCTTAAATGATCATCATGGACATCATGTGACTTGTCTTGAATATTTTTAATATTGTGTTCTCCCCAAAAATTACAAATAAAAGCATTAATATACCGCGTATACATTACATGTTGAACTATCTCATTCCTCGTCCTCTAGGCCTCCTACGCTACAGTTACATTTTGACCATCACAGATGCGGAGAGGTAAAAGAAGAGAAAGGGAGAGCGAGAAACACCAAAGACAGAAAAAACATGCTTCTATTAACTTTGTCGGTGCACTAAGACACAACTCATGTTGTAAATGTATTCACATTCAAACATACAATCAGTGCCAGAACAAACAAATTCAGTAAACTTTGTCTCTGGACCAAATCCATCAGGGGTAATTTGTACTGCTAAAAGTTGACACGCAGTGGAAACATTTGCTAGAACAGCATTTACACATCAATATGGGCGTTTAAATCCCTAATGAATTAGATAAATTACCCATGTTTCTTGTGGGGGAGGCTGAACCAAAGTGCTACATATTAAATGGCTGCTACATAGTGGTCAGACAAGAGGTCCTACATTACACAAGATCATATAAATGACTTGTATAAAATGCAGTCATTACATTTTTGACATTCAGCGCATAGTAAAACACAAATGTCCACAGGACACATTGTAAGGGCCGTTACAATACCAGCTCATTGTTCAGAAATCATAGTCCAGTCAAAGCTGAAATATTAATTTAAGATGAAATCTGAAACTTTATGTCATTTGTAAACAATAGTCTTTTTTGCATCCTTGTAGACTGTATTATTTTCTGCACCTGAAGCGACCTTTAGAAGGACCCTGAAGAATCATTCAGTGACGTAGGTGACCTGTAATCCTAAACATTAAAACAAAACAAAAAACTGCGACTTTTCTGACTGGTAAACTCTTACAATAAGTTGTTATGCAAAGACATTCTCAAAAAAATCATTGATACAAAATAAGTGAGAATTGAGATACATTTCTCAAATCCTACGCTGTACTTGACATTCTTTTGTTTTTAAGAGCATTTAATCCCGTATATGTATCGTACAAAAAATCTTGAAGACCCATGAATGAGTCTTTTTTTTTTTCTTTTTTACTTTTTCACGACCATCAAAATGCTGGTATCTCCATGAAGCATCTACTGAAAAGTCTGTTACTGGAAAAACTGGCAGCCCAGAAACGTCCTCCTTTACATGCTGGTAAAAGTTTATATTTACTCAACTGGTAAATTAACAAAAAAAGCTGCAAGGAATTTAAAGGCCTAGATACGAAACCCCCCCACCCCATGCATCTACTTAACTAACAATATTACATTAGTCACTAACCCTAACTCCTGCTCCCGTTAGCCATGTTGCTGTAACTGCCAATACAAACTCACCCCTTCTCACTGGCCTCCTTTATTTACAGTTTTAGCTTTGTGTGAGTAAATCACTGCGATTAGACCGTATAATACTGTGGTTTTATATGCTGTCTTGTTCCAAACCCTGAGGGTAAATTCGTCAGTAGAGTACAGTACAGGAGGCAGCTATGACATACTGTATGTGCTATAAAATAATTCTCATTTTTATATACCAAAGGTTGGTTTCTGTTCTGTTCAAATCATCTTGGGAAACATTTTGAGCGCGAAGAGAAGCTATAAAAAAAAAAAAGAATTCTAATCTAAATTTAGAAAATAATTCCCTGAACAATATTGTCTCGCACACTGAGAGCACAGTGTAGCTTGCAAAAGTTTGAATTTAATAATTGAAGGATTAAAAAGAGGCCATAAAGAGGTTAATACAATACAAGTTTAGACAGGGTTACGCTAATCTTTGTGACGCTATTAACAAAGAGGTAAACAGAGGGTTAACCTGTATGTTTTTTTTAAAACCTACATAGCTTATAGACCCATATGACAAGTTTAAAAATAATCTGCACTATATCTAATTTCTCTTTCTCTTTTCTGGAGTACGTCACATATTCCACTTGTGTCCCGTTGGCGGCAAGTTCTAAACACCATGTACTTCACGCCTCAAGCTTAATAAATATACAGATCATAGCAACAGTAAGTTTCACATTAAGACTGGAAGACTTTCACAGTACATGCTTGCTTAAGTAGCAAAACACATGTAACAAATAAATCAGAAATGAATGAATCATCATAAAGAAATCCACAACATTTAAAACAGAGACTCCTGTGTTTAGCTTTGAGCTCCCTAATAGCGAATGTTTGTTGTTGTCGTCTCTGCTGCTGTTGAGCTACATACACAACGGACTGCACATTCCCACTGAGGTAAATACAAAATGGCAGACGCAGTTTTTGCAAGTTGACCTGAGGGATCCCGAAAGTGAAGAATAGCTCATGTTGCTGTAGGAAGACCTGGCGAGGTTTGAACATTTAAGTCCTCTGTATTTTGCAGGTGAACTGGCTGGGATTCCAGGTAGGGGTTGTCCCACACAAGTAAAACTATCAGCACTGAACTCATTAAAAAAAAAAAAAAATGTTAACTACACCTGGAGGAGGCTGAAAAACATGATTTTTCTTTGATTTACAAACCAATTCTTTATCCAAAGTCCTGTATGGAATAATATGCTGCTTGTTCTCTGCTGGTGACAGGGCTGGGCGGTGCTTTGTTAAGGATTTGTCCAGATGAAAAACTACTTCTGTTGAAAGCTGATTCAGTTCATGACTCATGGGGTTGACTTCACTATGGGATACTAATCCCAATGAGAGAGAATATAGCTTATAACCGTATTTTTAACACACTGGAGTATTATGTTCTGGTGACAAGAGTGTACTACTTTCCATGTGTAATGTTGCCGTCTGTGTGGGACTCATAACTACCCATGCAGGGAGGTTTCACTACACGTCAACGCTATCTGCGTCACTATTATACAGTATATACAGTCATTTTCAGTTTACATACAAATTGGGATTGGGGACAAAGAACTGAGCTGCAGTCATCTGCCTCCATTTTCAATATTTATCTGTGTTATTGTGTCTGTGTTATGCTTCACATGATGGACACCAACAGCTGTAGAGACTTGTTCAAGTCAAGTTCAAGACTCTGTAACCTCAGTGCTTGGACACTGTCCAAGTGTCCAAGCAAACACTGTTTGTCCTGTGACGACTTGTGACCACAGCCCTTGTTTTTCCACAACATGTACTTCAATGTCACATTCAAAACGGAAAGGAGGAGGAGGAGGGGAGGATGACGGAAGTAAAAGAGAATGTGAGTGATGTGAGCTTATCTCTGCAAAGAGCTGAGACAAGCCGCGGCGTTGCAGCGATTGGCTGACACTCTGTGTGTGGGCGTGGCTGGGCCAGGGGAGTAATTCAGATTGCTTGTCGCCCTGTGAGTGGGTGTGGCTGGTCCCGGGGAGAGATTTTGATTGGTGGCCGCTCTGTGGGAGGGGGAGCAGTATTGAGCCTGCTGGGCACAGCCATGGCAGTGGGTGGGGGAGTCGCACCCTGCTACGGGTGAGGAGGAGAAGAATGGGGATGAGGGGACGGGGGAGGTGGAGAAGGAGCGGTGCAGTGGTGAGGAGGCAGGGGACATGAGGGGGCTGGTCTGGAGACGCCACAGAAGCTCCTCGTTGTTCCTGCTCAGCCTCTTCTTCTCGGTGCTCTCCTTCTCGACGGACTCTTGGAGGTTGGCGTTCTCCTCTGACAGCTGCCTGCAGAGCATACAGGCCAGAGAAAGAGAGCTAACTTTAGCATAAAGCAGGGAATATGTCTCATTACACACCACATTATTGTTCACAGTGATGATGGTGACGACCGAATGTGTCTTACCTGGAGATGGCTAGGTTCATTTGAATCTTAGCCATCAGATCTTCATTCTGCTGCTGCAGAACTTGGACCCTCTCCTCAAGGAACACGTTCTTTTGAGCCTGCTCAAAAGTAAAACACAACCACAGCGTGACATTTCATTCACCTCACATAATGACCATCATGCGTCTCCAGACCACCGTGCGTGTGTGTGTGTGTGTGTGTGAGACGAGAGGTTTGGGACAGCTTATTTGAGCCTACCACTTTCTCCAGATCAGAGATCTTCTTCTCTTGCTGGTGTATCTGTTGGTTCTTCATTTCCACAACCTCCTTCAAGCTCTTCAGATCCTGCTCAATGTGCTGGTATGGAGCCAGGGCTTCCTGTTACAGAGGGATGATGTTGTGGTTTGGAAAGATTTGAGTCACCATTTATTATAAATAGGCCTATATTTGGGATACTCACAATATTTCCAGTGACTTATAGTAATTATTTGTCTGAGTTGGTATTTTGATGATAAACTTACAACTATCTGTTCGTCTGTACTCCTCCTCAAAGCCTCCTCAAAGCGTTTAGCTTTGTCTCTCAGTCTCTGGTTTTGAAATGTGAGAGTATCCACTTGATCCTAAAAACAACAACATCCACACAAACACAATAATATACATCGCCTCAGTACATATTAGTGTGCATCAACCCAAAAAAATATAACATTTAGTATCTTTTAATGGAATCATACCTGTAGAGAAAGCCTGAGTTTCTCAAAATCCTCCTCCAGAAGCACTTTCTGTTGCTCATGAGCTTTCCTTAAGTCTAGACACAGATGTAGAAGCACAATATAAAAAAGGGAGCTGTTTCCAGCAGTGCTCGTGTCATATTCTGTCTGAAATCATACCTCTCATGGTACGGGCGTGCTCCTCATGCAGAGTTGCCATGGTGATGTTATGCATGTCTCTGAGCTCCTGAATGGCTGCCTGGTGGTTGACTGTCATCTCCTCCACCTAACACAAACACACACACACCCACACACACACACAGAAATGTCCTTTAAAGGCTGCCCAGATCAGATCTCATAAAGCATAAAGCAGCCACATCTCCCATGATGCCTTTCTCTCACCTGTTCCTGTTGCTGAGTTCTCAGCTCCTCCATCTCTGAGCGATGCTCCGCCTTCAGATGCTCTGCCTCCGCCAAGTGACACTTTCTAAGCCCCTCCTCCACAGCAGCCAGCTCCGCCTCCTGCTGCAGCTGCAGCTCCTGCAGCTCACGCTCAAACGCCACCTCAAGCGCTGCCTTTTCCCGATGGAGTCGCTCCCAACGTGCTGAGTTGGATGCTGTGTATGAAGTAGAGTGTATCTTATCATGATGTATCTTATGCCAGTTTAGAGAGTGCAAAATATTTTTAGTTTTACTGTACATTTGTGACAATACAAACTGGGGTCAGGGTTAATTCACTTTCATATTAGAGATATTAGATATAATTTTAAAACAAAACCTCCATAGGTAGTCAATTATGTGAAATTCATATGTTTTTTATTCAGAGTATGATTTATGAATCCCTTAAACAACAATAACCAAGGCAATGAAGGCACGCTGAAATCTTTCAAACCCCTTCAGCAAATCAAAAAAAAAAGGCAAATAGGCTTTTTTTTGTCACAGCAAGAGAAGCACAGGTGTAAATAATAGAATAATTGTCTGAATTCCATTTAGCTGCTTGAGTTTTAGGGTCCTGCTATTGTTCATGTTGCCATGTCTTACAGGGTCACTTGAATGGAACAGAGCCATCATGAATGTCATCAGTCACACCTGTGCTTTCCCTAGGATGAGTCAAAATGTCTCCTGTGAATAAAGTTCTATCTGTTGGTTTCATTTGTTTGGACAAATGTTGGTTCTCACTCACCCATTTCCTCTCTAATCTTTTGCATTTCCGAGGACAATTTCCTTTGATTTTCTTCTGTCGTTTTATTCTGAAAATTGTAAAGAAACAACATTTGACATCAAGCAGGTTATACAATTCATTCTGCAGTATGGACTAATAATACTAAAGCTAGTTAATTGCTGGAACAAAGACACCCCCAGTCATAGCGACTCTGAGTTTATACCATGTTCATCATCCAAGATGAGCGTGCTAACATGCTAACATTTGCTAACTAGCAAAAAGTACAGCTGAGGTTGATGGGTATGTAATGTTTCACAAACTGTTTCATAAACCAAAATGTCAGACAAACCTTTAGAGCTACGTGCTAGCATGGCCAAAATCACACCATAGAAATACCAACTGGACAAAACAAATCTTGTGAGTTTTTAATCGTGTTCGCTGATTTCTTGAATTAATGTTTATTTCTCACTACCACTAGCCTACCACAAAAGCTCTTAGCCTTAAAAAAGAAAACCAGAAAGACAGATATTGATACGATAATGATATCTGGTTATAGACAAGGTCCTGACATGCTGATTCAACTAAGCTGCTCGGGAAAACACTACTGTAGACGTGGCTTAGATAGGCCTATGAATAATGAACATCCACAACTCCAAGCACAGACATGCTATATAGGCCTACTGCATGTATACAGTAGCTGTCGTGTCTGACTGATTCCAGCAGGGGGAGCTCAAACCTACACGAATAGGCCCACACTTTGCCCATTTTAGCACTGCAGCACCCAGATGGGGACCATAAAGAAGTCAGACAGCCTGACAGCAATATTACCGCTAGCCTATAGCACCTCACAGGCTAAACCGCTCCATCAAACTAAGAGAGCTGCATGAAACCTGCTCAGCGACACACTGAACTCTAGAGGACCCCTCCCAGAGCCGTAGTCACTCATGCTGCTCATTGACCATGCTGTGAATCCCACCTCATGGTGTTGAATACTGTATGTCCTTGAGTTCATATGTGTGAGGGCATGCCTTTTCTACAACCCGGGCTTTGATCTACATAGGATTATAAATGAACCTTTAGAGCATCTAATCTTAATCAGAGGTGGGATGGTGGGGGGAAAAAGACATGATGATGATAGCACTACAACTCTGTGTGCTGTAGTGCAGGATATCATTATTATGGTGTAAGACAATATTAATTTTATTGAGTGTATGCATTGTATTATTCCAGCTGGCTACCTTGAGGCAGTAATGCTGAGTGGTGATAATGAAGGCTTCCAAACCCAAGGAAGTCTTCCTCAGTTCTTCTCTTAGAGCTCTCAGCTGCCTCTCCTGCTGTTCACAGCGACCCTGCAGCCTCTGAACCTAAGTGACAAAGAATGAAATGGAATTAAAAAAAAAAAAAAAAAACTCCAAGTAGTGCTGCAGATTTTCCCCAACAACTCACCTCCTCCCTTTGCTCTTCTTTTTCTCGTTCCTCGGCTTGCCTTTCTCTCTCTTTCTGTTGAGCCTCCTCTTTCTCTCTCTGCAGGCCCTCCTGCTGCAGCCTCAGGGGGGCCACGCGGCGAGGGGACCCCGGGGGAGCTGACCCTCGCACTGCTGCCGCGGGCCGCTGCCCAGGCTGGACTGTAGGGAGAGCAACAAGACAAATGTAGAAAATTAAATCAAGTTGGAAATGAGTGTGCACGACTCAAGAGCATGTTTGTTTGTTTTTCCAGGAAACACATTGTTAAATATGGAAATATCCAAATGATATAGTGTATACAGTACATGATATCTCCCGTATGTCACTAATAAGTCATGTACTAATTCTTAAATCTAACTAGGACACATCTATAATAATGAAATTGATGAGTATTAAATCAGAGGAGATTTGACCTGACCTTTTGCTAACGACTGTGTTCACATGATAAATGATGGTAAGTTAATTGAATCTTTTCTATAGAGGAAGCCTTGGGGTAATTCCCAGTCTGTTCCTCATGATGGACCATGTAATTTCCTGATGAATGTGATCAGTATCAAGGAATGATTGAGCTGCAACATGCCATAATTTATAGACACTGTTACAGTATGCCTGTATGATATTATTTGTATGGTGTTTTAAGTAAAGGCCCTGTTAATGATTAAGGTTATTTAAAGGCCAGAAAAACATGTGACATGGGGGGATCTCACCCATTAAGCTACAGTTGATGTACAAGCAGTCAGATTAACCTCGGTGTGAGTCACCTTGTCATGTAGTGTGAGCACATATTATTAGCCCGTGGGTGATACACATGCATCACAACACAGAGTTACTCGGACTGACTCAATTCTTTTAAAATGTACCGTCTGTACATTCACACAAACCGAACGTCTACACACAAAGATATACGAAGTCGCTGCAGCTCCACATCGCCTGCCTCATTCAGGCCTACTGAAGCATGGGAAGCCGTCTCCATGACAACGCGAGGCTGGGCTTAGGGTCCCAGGTAATGAGTGAAAGATTGGTTAGAGGTAGACAGGGGGATAGAATAAGAAGAGCGCTGTGAGCCACGGGCAAATGAGAGAAGAGAGTGGAAAGACGAACAATTCAGTAAGGGGGGGGGGTTTATCTGAAGGCTCAGAATGACTGTAATGGTGACAGATGTTTAAGGCCAAGAGAAAGAGAAGATATACTTGCAAGTGTGTGTGTGCAAATGAAACCTTAAATAGGGGAATTTCCCTAAGAGCTAAATGTAAAAAAAAAAGAAAGGGAGATGTGTTTTCATGGCATCTAATAATCCAGGTGTTGCTTCTAAAAAATGTGCAAAAATGCAAATATCAGTAAATGTTTACATCTTCATCAGTGTCTTTGCCTTAAAGGCACTTTAGGATTCCTGGTCTTTGAAAAAGAAGTCTCATGTAAATGATGTCTTGTTCTTTTGCGGGCACGCACGCACTTCTGCTTCTGTAGGTTCTACCTAAGAGGTTAAGGAGAGTTGAGTGAATACCAAATGAGTTTATCTGGCTGAGTGTGAAGGCTGGTTATTCATGAGGTGAATTTCATTTTCATTTCAGCACACTGACATTTTCCTGGCACACCGTCCAGCGCAGCTTCGAGCAACAAACAGTGCTGAGAATGAGAAAGAAAGAAAGAAAAAAAAAATGAAAAAAGAAGAAGACATGTTCTTATTGAGCGACTGCGTGGGAGCAGACAAAGTCTATCAAAAGATGCAGTAAAGAGAAGGGTTAACAGTAACAGCAGCACAAAAAGTAGAGAAGAGGGCAAAGAGAGAGGCGTAGCTTGAGGAGATGTGTGTCCACTCTGCAAGGAAAGATTCGGAGGCTCTGTGCAATCCTGTAAGAAAAATATTTTACCGCTGCAGAGCCAAGAGGAAGTGATGTCCTGACGGCTTGGATCAAATCACATCATAGAAGAACTCCCTTGGAAGCTGTGTATGACCAGCACCGGACATTTGAAATGGATTCAAGCCACCTCTCAGAGCAAGTGGACTAGAATAATAGTAGAATAATATAGTATGAATATTTTTTGGAAAAGGTCTGTAAGTTAGAAGAACATGTAGACTAGAAGAGAGTGAGTAGGAGTCCCAGTCATAGAGAGACAACTCAGACAAACCTTTTGACTTGTCAAACAGGTGTAACTCATTCATATTAATAAGTGTGACATACATACAGTATGTAAGTAAGCTACCAGGTTTCTGGCATAGGCCTTTTTACCAGCGGACGATTTTGAATTAGTAAAAGAACTGATAACTTTAACGATGACACCATTCTATTCAAGTGTCTCAAGTATGTCAGCATCTACTTTACTGGGGCTCCGACAACTGAATAGACTTATGTCATTAATTGCATCTGTGATTTTCCAGCTTGAACAAATACAAAATGTCTGCTGTGAAAATCAAAAATCACCTCTTTCACAGAAGACGTCCAGGGTATCGTGCAGTATGGTTCGCTCTATCATGACTTACTTACATTACTGTGTTTTTCCTACTTCGCCCTTTTGTTGAACTTTCTCATTGGGTAAAGGTGGATGAGGACGGCTGTCGGTAACTTTACGTATGGGCTTTATGTACCGAGGTGAAACGACTCACCTGGTGACTGAGGTTTGGGAGGAACCACCGCCAGCCTTTTTGGGGAGGACGGGAGAGAACGTGTGACCTCTGAACTTCGCTGAAACTCCTTCCTGCCAACTGTCAATCAACAAGGATACAGCCAGTCAGTGGGTTATTTGGCTTGCTTTAATCAAAGAAAGCACACAATGACATGATTTATATAACATTATGTCAATCAGACTTCCTCATACATACACACACAGTTATCAAACCTTTCGACTCCTCACTCCTTCATTTTTCCTCTTTTCCATTTCTTTGCTGATTTTTCCCCTCTCCTAAATTTTTTTCAGTCTTTCTGTTACCATCCTGCTTTCATCTCCAGCTATTCCCACCCCTGCTGTGTAGTATAACTATGTCCCACAGGACTCTTGGTCAAAGAGAAGCAGAGCACACTACCTCTCCCTGCTCTCTGTCACATCACATACTTCGCAGCCAAGTGAGTCAACCATCAGTTGTAAGCCAACAATCAGTTGCAGAGTTAGCGAAGTGAGTGGGTGTAAAGAAAGTCGAAAGATTCGAAACAATAAATGTGAGATACGTCACCCAGGAAGGAAGTTAGCAGGGAATTTGTTGCGAGGCAGAAATGAGAGAAGGAGAGAGGTCTTGAAAAGAACCTAATTAGACCTGTAATGGGAGAGAAGCCTCTGATCCTGAACAAATCCCCCAAATAACCCTGGAGAAATACTTTAGGCCTGCAGAGACACACACACACACACACACACACACACACACACACACACACACACACACACACACACACACACACACAC
>JBBPCS010000227.1:0-13139 GCA_037974645.1 Hollardia meadi
CAGTTGGCATCCACATGAATGCCAGGATCCAGGGTTTCCCAGCAGAATATTGCACTGTAGCGAGATGATCAATGTTACTTATTTCAACTGTCAGTGGTTTTAATGTTGTGGCTGATCGGTGTATGCTTTCTTGGTATCTGTTCAAGGATGAGGCTGGTGATTCTATTTTTTCTATCGTCCACAAATAGGAAAAAAATAGACCAACAGGCCTCTACACCTGCTTCATTCTCTCCGTCCCCATGCCTGACCTTCTCTCAACGTCTACTTTACAGCATCAGGAAATTAATATGAAATTATTTAATTAGTAATTAGTAATTAGCAACAAAAAAATAAATAAAATAACCACAGCTGATAATAGCCTAACAAAGGTTCAGAAATGATGCTTCAATGATATCTCAGCATTCAGAGCAGAGCTCTTAATCCTTAATTAGAGTTCTGTTTACACCATTATGTAATTGCTGCCTTTATACTTGCCTTTATAGCAAATGCAGAAGAAAGCTCGGTTAATGCGACTGCATGCAATCCTACAGACTACCAATACTGATTAAATTGACAGTCATATAACGCAGTCAACTGTGTTTTGTTGCATTTAGCAAATTATTGCACTGATCAGAACTTTAGGTTAAATTTAAATAAAGAATTAATTAATCAATTAATTAATTAATTTTTTGAATTAACAGTCATGCAGTTTGTTGCTGAAATTCATTCTCTGGTGTATACATGACTGACATGAGAGAATTCCCCTCCTTCACAGCCTCACTCATCCTTGTTTGACTGATTGCCACCCTTCGGTTGCAGCTGTAATCATCATTGTGTTTTCCAAACAAGAAAGACAAGTGAATCTTTAATTTCCAATTAATTGAAGCGCTGAAGTACTAAAATAATTTACTTTTTAGGGAATAAAGTCATCATTCTGGATTTTATTATCTTATTTGTTTTAGCATTTTTTGTCTTTGCAGCAGTGTTACTTTGATGTCCCCCTCCACTCAAAAATGTGTTCTACTTCACTTGGATGATCACACTGCACGGTGCAGAATGATGTGCAGAGTTTGACACTAGAGGCTGTTTTCACGTTCATCG
This sequence comes from Hollardia meadi, assembly GCA_037974645.1. NCBI lineage: Eukaryota > Metazoa > Chordata > Actinopteri > Tetraodontiformes > Triacanthodidae > Hollardia > Hollardia meadi. The sequence goes on from JBBPCS010000227.1 coordinate 1,081, forward strand.
GCTGCAGGGGGAAGGTTTCTCTGTGCTCACCTTAGATCTGCGGTTAACGCATGTACATACAAGCAGGATTTTGTGAATTTGTGGTCCAGTATGAAGTGTGACATGGAAGCTGGACACCTTCAGTGGGAGTGAGTTTTCAGTGAGGTAGAAGACATCTTGTGTCTAGAGGTTGAACATTTGCTCTTTGGATTCTGAATTTTGCAATGAGGGAGAATAAGATGCAACTTTGAATTTTCAACAGGTAATTTTTTTTTTGTTGCAGAAAAATTATATCAGACAGAAATTATTACTCCAAGCAGTACAAGGATCACTAACAAGTTAAGAGTTAATGTGAGTAATGGCTGGAGGTGGCTGGGGGTACAGATGGCGCTTTGAATATCTGCCAGGAGTTTTTGTGCTAAAACAAAGAAAGAGAACGGCTGAAAAGGGTTTTGGAAGGCTGCAATCTCAGCACCTGCCAAAGTAAATACTAAGTCAGTTTCATGTTATTGGGCTGTAAAACAATTATTGCCCTTTTAAAGTATTCAAAGTAAACAAGTGCTTAAAATGACAAAAGGCTGAACACACAAAAGAGTCCGGTGAACTGTTTCTTAGCCTGTGACAATGGCTGCAATGAAAAATTAGCTCTGCTTGGAGTCGAACAACAATTCAATATTAGTCAGCGTTACTGTGATTCAGGCATTCAGACATTAAAAATGACTCAGACAGTCAGATCCTACGCACACAGTGTCTAACATATAACACCAGTAGATAGCAGAACAAATGAAAAAGCCCTAGCATACCTTTCAATAGAAAAAAAAATAACTTCAAGTAAGTAATTTATCCTCTAGCTCCAGTTAAAAACAATCTGCATCAATATGAGATGATCAGAGCAACTGCTCAACCCAACATCGTATATAGAGAAAGAAAGTCCCCAGAAGGGTGGAGGTCAATGTTGATTGGTGGCGCACACACAATCTTCATCCAGGAGACCGGGGTTTGCGTTCTGTGTGAAACCAAACATCACCGATATTTTCCTAAAACTAACCAAGTAGATTTTGTGCCGACACTATAACCCACAACACAGGGTTATATTTGTCCATTAAAAATATTTTGAAGAATACATTGTTTACCCTATTTCTATAGGTCATTTTTCATTTCAACATATCAATTCTCCTTGATTCTTCACCTTATTTTAGTGTTCACAAGGCCTACTTCTATGTACTCACCTTGGTTTTACCTTCAGTTCTCATTAGCGGCATGTTTTAGAAAGTTGCGCAAAAAACACGTTTTGGAGTTTTTTTCACCCGCGATTCTGTTTTGACAACAGCAGGAGAGCCGCGTGTGGTGGAGGCTTGTTGTAAATGTCGGAGCTTGACATGACAATGACATAACACCAACTAGGTGAACTTACAAGCTTAAAACAAGGGCACAAGTAAGCCTGCATTAAATATGAGAGGTCGCACCACAGTCAGTACATTTACAGGAGGGATTTAACACCAGAGAACGTCTCACGCTCTGTGTTTCTCTGCATGTGTGATTGTCAATAGAGGGGTTTGATTGGCAACAAGTTAATCAATTGCGAACAGCCTTCTCTCGGACGGATAAAAAAATATATATATTAAGTGTTAAAATGGGTAATATACTTTGGCAGATGTTAATATAACTGGGTGGCCCACCCAAGTAAATTATATGTGTGGGAAACACAGAGAGAGAGAGAACAAGAGAGGGTGTGCAGCTCCTAAAACAGAAAATTTATATGTGGCGGGTAGTGTTGATATTGTGGCGGGCTGCCACAAATAAATTAAAGTATGGCAAATGCTGGAATATGCACACATATATTTCTTGTTGATTTGAGTGAGAGGAATAAAATGATAGTTTGGGTCCATGCATTGAATTGCGGCAGATGTGACCAGATTCAAACACACAACTTTGCACTGACTTATAGAATTACTGCTAGCAAGCTAATCTGCTATGTTTAGTGCTGGCTGAGTTTTTATTAAAAAAATTTTTAAAAAAGAACAACGATTAAAAGTTATGTTTTCTTTTTGTGTTTTTACAACGGTGGCACTGAGTCTTTCCCCTTATTTATCTGATATTTTTCAACATTGAAAATCTGAACAGAATCATCTGTTGGGCCTGTTCGTTTCAGTAATAATAGACTTGTAGTATAGAAAAGGGAAAGTCACTGATATTAAAGGGATCATTAACTGTGAGGGAGGTTAGCTTGCAACACACACACACACACACACACACACACACAAACACACACACGCACACATACAGTATATGTATTAAATTTGAATTCTTCATAATCATCAATAGCTGGCAAAAAGCAACCTATGCCTTCTCTTCAGCTGTCTCTGTCCATCATGTGACCCTCGACTTGCAGGTCGTAGAGTTATGCAAGCTAACTAAATAAAATAAGAATAGCAGAAATGCATCGAGGAGTTTCGGGTGGCATTTGTGTTAACATGTTTACTTATGAAGCAATATGCTGCAATAGAAGATCCATCATCATATCATGGCAATGAACTCTTGTGGACAGTTAGTAAAAGATGTCACTCAGTAGAATCTGTGTTTGTTTGTTCTATTTTGGATCATTCTATTTTTGAGAAGGCTTTTCCCTGACCAGTTTTATAAGAGCAAACATGCTCTAAAGAAACTGGAAGGCAGCCCAACTGAGTAGTTAACAAGTCACAATATAATAGTCAGAGACGATAAGAGAGAAAAAATACTGACGAATTTGTTATGGCCATGCAATCAAAACACTTTTTCAAGGCCCTGAAAAAGTCTTGGAGGCTTTTTTTTTAACATCACAGAGAGCTTGTCCTAAACTTTTCTTACGTTATATGTCCTCATTCTCTTTTCATCACTATATTTAAAATGATGTTGCTTCCATCAGCCATCTATCACTTTCATTTCTCTACTGCCCTTTCTCATCCATTTCAGTCTGTACACACACACACACACACACACACACAAACACACGTGATATTGTCATGCACGAACACGTGGGGATATAAACAACTTTCGCATATTCATAAAGTAGAAATGAGTATTCCCTTCCGTCATTTTTCTGACTCATTTTTCACTGTGTGTGTGTGTGTGTGTGTTTTTAAACCCTCAATGTTACTAAGTGCACATCACAATCTTACCTTCTCTTTTCACCTCATCTCTTGTACTCTGTTGTCTCTTCTGAATCCCCCACTCTTCTTATTTTCATTCCCCTGCTTTTTTCCCCCATTTCTATTGCGGACTGACCCAAATTTCTTTGAAATTTAAATCAGATTGAAACATAAACATTTGTTCCATAAACTCCAAAGTCGGTTTCATGAGAGACAGAGAGGACCCATGAGAACGAGAGAGATTCTTTTGAAAAATGAAAAGCATGAGGGTAGACTGTGAATCTAAGTGTGTTTTGTGTGCCAAATCACTCTGACGCTAATCTGTCAGCTGTCAATCACCCATCACAACGCATCCTGAGTTGCTAAGGTAATGCTTAGGCAACCTTGTTGTCCTGTATAGGAAAAAAAACCTCATTATAAATTCAAAGTCAGGCAAGGTGCGGTGCTGCAATTGGCCACAGGGCTAAAAATATGCAAAGCATGCTGAGTCATTGGCTTATATGAGACTTAGTTCAGTTTTTTGGGAACTGTACTATTTTTTTCTACTTACCCAAAGAGAGAAAAACTAATGGATGTCTTTTCATGGCTCTGTTAGCAGTTTGAAGGTATGTCCACCAGTGAGATAAGTTAGCTCAATTCATGGAAGTCAAGATAAAGTCTGCTTTAACTTAAACACACTTTCTCCAGCACTAAGGCTTTTCACAAATACATGCAAAACAATTAGATTGGTGTTTGCAGGGTATTTCTGTTTTCCACAGCCAATGGGTGAGATACACTATTTGATGATACAGTAACGTGTAGTTATTCATGTGTTTGTTCATAGTTAAATTTTGCACAAATACGATCAGCATAGTTATGACTGAAAACCTCACAAATTAACTGGGAATAAAACACCAACCTCAACACTTACTCACACACATATGTGTGGAGACATACACTCACACACACCAGTAGCAACCACAGACTTAAATTTTCCAATTATCCACAATACTGGCAGCCCACACATCTAAATGTGACATTTAAATACTCCCACCATACTGTCTTCCACGGTCCCCAAACATTCATAAATATGACAGTATCCAAGAATTAAATGTTTATTTATAACAAAAACTTGATAGTTAGAGAATCAAACTTTGTTTGTTCATAAACATTTGTGCTTCCTTGGGCACCCTGTTGAGGAGAATAAAGAAGGATAATTTGCAAGCATAATGGCGGATGGATGAGAATTGTCCAATGGGAAAGAAGACCTCCTCAGAGAGCCTGTTCATGTTTGGTATTCACATCCGTCCCCGGGTGATCCGATCACAAGTGGACAGCTCTGAGTCCGTCAATTCACACACATGTCTCGAAAGACCACTGGTGACCGTATCTCACTTCCCTGCTCTACTTGTAAATGGTATATTGACTTACATTTATATAGCGGCTTTCAAGTCTACCGACTCCTCAAAGCGCTTTACAAGGAGGAGAGGTAACCATTCACACATACACTCACACACCGATAGCTATGCCTTCAGGGGCAATTTGGGGCTCAGTATCTTGCCCAAGGACACTTTGACACACTGACTGCAGGGGTCGGGGATTGAACCACCGATCAGTGGACAACCGCTCTACCTTCTGAGCCACGGCTGCCCCAAATAAATCACTGAAACAACCACCTGGATGTTTTTTACACAAAGAAAGAATTACGTTAATGTATAACATTTGCTGAATTTACAAGAAGGCCGAAATAATGAAAAAATTGTGATATGTGTATTACAAAGTCTAAAATGTTTCTCCAAACGCAACAACTCACATAACTGAGGGATTTCTTAAGGGAGTCTGGGGACTTTACCCATGGGCAACGAAGAAGCAGCTTATAGGCTATTGGTAATTGTTTACTGTATTTGGAAAATTTTTATGTTTCCCTTCAATACAATGTCTTATTTTAGAAATTCAGTGTAAATAGTGAAATTAGTTAAAACAGTGTGTTCAAACAGCTGCTAAATGTTGGCAGGTAAGACACATGGAGTAACAGACAGGCTGGTACAGTGATGCTGTGACAAATTGACACTTTTTACAAGGAAAAAGGAGTAAGGCTCTCCTCACTCTTCAACTCTCAAAATTGCACAATACTTAAGGGAGTCTGGGGATATTGCAGTCATTTTTTCAATCAGTTGATGAAACAGACTATCTCCACAAATATGTGCGGCTTTCATCTAGTATCAAATCCACCACACCCATGTGTCACATCTTTTAGATTTAACAAGAGCACAAACAGAAAATAAGAGATTACAGTTTAACTAGCAGACAGCCGACACGTTGATCCAATCCACTGACCATCAACAGCTACTGTGGCCCAAGTGGCTGCACACAGCACCCCAGAAGTCCCACAGTGACAGCAAAGCCACAGTTTTCACACACCTTCCCAACTCTGAGCAAAAGACAAGTGATTATCGAACGTATTGTTGGCTAAAATATTCTCTACACTGACTTTGGGATTTGTCTCTCTGGTCTTTCCACTGTAATGTGACTTGTGTGAGTTTTCTGTATGAAAAGTTAGTTTGAGAGCATATAGGAAGGGAAGGTTTTAAAATGCAATAGAGATGTTTTAAAAAACTCCCTTTTTTTTTTCTTCAAAAGCTCTTTCTATCTTCCCAATATCCCTACCCTACTCTGTGTCACTTGTTTGCATGTTTACAGTGTGTGTGTGCTTCCAATCAGGGAAAATCTGCTAGTACAGAAGCTCAGCTGGAGAGAGAAAAAAGGGTGGAGACAAAAACTGAGCAAATGAAAGAGCGAGAGCTGAATCAAAAAGTGGTTGAAATACTTTGAGTCAAACTGAAAATGAAAATTTTATTTTTTTATTTTTTTAACCCACAGTGGGGAGGCAGAAGAAGACACAGAAAGTCAGAAGAGATGTTAACAAGATGGAAAAATAAACTAACACTCTCTAAAAGAAATAAATTGATAAGATAGAAATCTTATAATTTTCTTTTATGTCTCCACCGTCAGCAACATTTGAATATCACCAGCAACTCCTTCCTTATTATAAATGAGATACGGGAAAAAAATATCACAAACACCCTGCCTGCAAAGTTTTTTTATGAATAAAAGACTAAAGAACTAGAATCTAAAGAAGGCTTTAAAAATTGACCATGGTGAAAGGAAGATTTCTTAGCCTACATTTTCATATTTGAAGAGTGCAAAAAAAGATGTTCTCCATCTTAGACGAAGCGGTACTTTTGGTTGGCCATTTAGCTAAAAGTTTTTAAAGTGTGAAGCATGAAAAGAACTGTTATTTCCTGATGTATGAATAAAAGGGAAAGCTAGAAAAGTGGAGAGCATCATTTGGATTTTGCTTGTGATATCAAAGCGCTTTCCCCTCTGTGCTTTGATGTATCTGTAGGAAAAAAAAAAGAAAGATTCTTTTGGAGGCATTTCAAACTCTGGCTTTTTACCAGCCAGCATTTCCACCTTGATGTATTTGAAACAAACAACTGTTTTATCTGTATTTTCAGGAAGTGTAGATTCCATATTACTGCTCAGCAAATACCCAAAGGGAGCAAAAACAACAGTAGATTTTCTGGATAAATGCCAGCTCAGATGTTCTACAAATGACAGCCAGCCATTCAGCCAGTCAGTTATTCAGTCAGTCAACCAGTGTGGAGAGGAGTGCCAGGGGCCTCATGTCTGAATGCCTGCACACATTACGTCTTATGATGTATGATGTTTTGAAATGCAAAATATAAATCAACTGCTAAGCCTAAGGGATAGCGCTAAATAAGAGAGAGTTAGAAATAGCTGTTACTATAGATCTGACTGTTGCCTTATAAACTCTTGAGTGTTACAATTTACTGAGGTAATATTTTAGCACTGTCTCCTAATGGAAATACTTACGTATAATGTGAACACTTATTTATCCCTGCAGGAAAGTCATCGAGTTAATTTACTTCAGTACAGGTAAATCAGACTGCAGGCCTGCTACAAAATATATAGCATGCGCTGCATATTATGAGAATGATCGTAAAGAGAATGTAGCGGGAGAACCAATTATTTAGTTTTACATCTTAATGCACCTTTCTATTTAACATACGGTTTCTTTATTTATTATCTACTTAAATGTACAGTTTGTTATTTTTGTTTCTTTTATTTGTTAGTTAAGTTTTTATTTTGATTCTCTTTTAACATTGCACAAATAAAACATCAATTTATGGTGAGTGTGTGCATGTCTAAACCTTAACTAACCTAAAGGATTACTCAACACATTTTGAACTTTAACAACAGCTGTGACATTAATAATGAATGTGATGTCAGCCCATTAAAAGTAGTACTGTCAAGTTACATCTAACAAAGTGAAGAGCAGCAGTGAAACATTTAACAGTCATCCATATTGTGATAAAGTTTGTGACAGAAAGCCGTGGTTCATGATTGTAATGAGGGAGAATGAGAATGAAAGCTTAACTATTTTGTTAACTATTATTTTTTTTAAATAATGCAGTTTTCCAACTGTTTATTTAGATTGGAAAATGGAGGAAAAACAAATAAAAAGAACCTAAATGAAACGTTATTTTGTTTATGTTCCTGTACACACCTCTGGGTGGTCAGCAACTAGAGCTACTTGTCATTGTAGGGTGTTGTTTACCTTGTTTTAGCATCTTCACACATTAGAAACACAGAAAAAAACTGCATGGAGGCATAAAATCCAGTTTAAAGAGTATTTTAACAGATTTTTAACAGACAGTTAAAAATCTTGTTTTTGGTGATCTCCAGTAATTTAAGTTCTTACCCTGCAGCATTGATCTGTTTGTAAAAAGCAAACAGTATATGTGGCTCTGGTGGTAGGGTGGTCGTCCAGTGATTGTAAGGTTGGTGGTTCGATCCCCAGTCTACGTGTCAAAGTGTCCTTGAGCAAGATACTGAACCCCAAATTGCTCCTGATGCTGCGGCATCTGTGTGTGTGTGAATGGGTGAATGCTGACTTGTAGTGTAAAGCGCTTTGAGTGGTCAAGCTGATTTGAAAAACACTATATACATACAGGCCATTTTTAAGCCTCATGAATGTCTGACGTGCATCCAAAATCAAAATTTTAGAAAGACAGATGTGTACATTTTCTGAAACTGATGGATGGACAGGATTTTTATTTTTTCTTATGCCATGGTCTGGGTGAATAATTGATTGCAAATAGCTACAGGGTGTCCATTAATTCCTGATAATGGACTCCTGCTGCTCCAGTAAAACTCTGGTCTGGTCACTGTTCTAAACAAATGTGCTGGCTGCACAAACCTTGACAATTAAAAATTAATTACATGAAAGAAAATCAGAATATCAACACTAAGTGTTTTCCTTCAGTGCCTCATCCTCACCACAGGATGGCGACTGTAACACACAAGCGGCAAGCAGCCTATACATCCCCTCTGAACCTACTCATAGGCTAGCACATTAGCCACCATCTCATACCCCATTCACTATTCAACCAGATACTTCAGGCTGCGGCTGACAGTACACACTGCCTACCATTTGTTTGTGAAGACCTACATATGGATTTGTGGACCATGACGTGGCTGGATAGCTAGATAGTCTTTTTGTTAAACATACTTTCAAGTTATATTTACTATTTGTCAACTGTACTCAGTGTTATTGACTTTGACCTGACTTGCTAGCATAATGTCCATCAACATCCATTAAATTACTGATAATGGTTTTATTTCTGTAAGCAAAGATGTTTTTGAACTAATGGTTTTAGTCTTTGCAGTTATTTTCATTAACACAAATGACACTGAAGCACAGATTGAGTAAGTTGACTGAGGATTTACTGGCATATATACAGTATTGCATTTTTACAGCTGTACCATACACTTTAGTAGCCATGAATGGTAGGGGTAGGTGATGCATTATTATAGATCCCACTGCTTTTCTGGCAAGACCCGCCCCTCTGCCTCTGATTGGTATCGCTGGTACGGAGGCATAAAAAACAGACACAACCAGAGGACACAGCCTCTATGCTTGACTGAGACTGTTAAGTCATAGTACTTTAGAATTTATGTTGCCATTTAAAGCCAATCAGAGATAGAAAAGCAGTGGGATCCATAAAAACGCAGATGCTGCTTTGTTGTTCCTGTTACAGAGATCATTTTCTGGGAGTATCCATAAATAGCGGCACATTATGATATAGGTTAAAGAGGACTACACACGGACAGCTACATTGTATTTTCTAAAAGAAAGTAAATGATATCACTACAGGTGGCCAATGCTAATGGTGAACTATTCATGTGTGCATATGTCATTTAGAAGGCCTTATCCAGTAGTGCTGTGTTTGAATTGTCATGATGATTTTTGTTGATGTTTTTCTTGTTTTGTCTGTTTGTCTGAACCCACTTTTATTTAATTGTTTTATTCTTCTTTTTCTTCTTGTTTTCACTGAATCGTTTACCTTTTTTTTTTTTAGCACTCAAATGTTCTATCACTGTGTAAACAAACTAAACAAGTAAGTCAGATAATTAATTGAAGTGAAACTTCTGTGACATGGATCAATTTGGATTCATGATAAATTAAACTTTTACTGAATATGTGACTGGAATTCAGGTTGGCTGCAATATTACAGGCAGTGTGTGTGTGGCTCCTGGAATACATTTCCTCTCTTTTTCACCCTCTCTTCCTCATATGGTGACACTCTGCTCTACTCCATCTCTGTTTTGATTTCTTAGTCTACTTGTAACTTCCTTTGTCTTTTGCTTCATCTCCCCGTCTGTATCCCCTCACCCTGCGGTGTATCAACACGAACAGGTGTTTGGTGAGGTAGGAGGCATGCGGATCTAAATGTTCTAATCAGTCCTACAGTCCAGCTCAACAGCTGAACTCAGCATCAGTCCAAAGCCGGCTCCAGCAACCGTCGCTCCTCTCGGTCACTTTCATTCTTCACAACACTACACACAGGATGTTTCTGCTGACAAAATAAGCAAACCAAAGGCTCATTGAGTTCATAGCTTGCTATGTGTCTCTTGTGCATTACTGTTATTTTGGCAGTAATAAATACCATGACAGGGCTGGTCAGAATGAAGTAAAAAAAACAGAAATTTGTACATACTAGTACAACCTTTAAAAATCATTCTGAATAGAAGTATACATAGATAAGTAGTTGATTAGTCTGTCAGCGACAATGGATTGATTAATGATTTAGGTCATTTATATCATGCATTTATTGGAATTAGCTTCAGGATTTGATGCTTTTCTCTTTCTTTATATAAACTGTTGGTCACATAAAAAAAAAATTTTAAGACATCACCTTTATGTCATGTCTGTCAAGTTCTCGTCTTTGTCTTCATGTTTACTGTTTCCTGTGTGTTTTATTTTGACAATTCTAACTCGTGTCTTTCAGTTCACTTCCCCTTGGATGCCCTCCCCGTCCTGACTGTGTCCACCTGTTCGCCATTACCTCCTCATGTGTCTGTGTATAAGTAGTCCGTCTTCCCCTGTCTTCCCTGCCAGATCGTCATTGTTGTCAATACGTTTCAAGCCTTTATTCCTAGCGTTTCTTGTTCTCATGTTTTTGACCTTAGCCATGTTTTTGACCACTCTTTTGCCTAGCCCTTTTTGGTACTATTCGCCTTTTCTAATTGCCTTCCTGCATATGACCCTGCCTGTTTTTGACTACCAAGTAAGCCTAGTGTTTTTGTACTTTGCATCGCTGACTGATCTCCCGTGTACTGACCTCTGCCTGGACTTTAATAAACCTTTCTATTTTTACTCATCACATCCGGTTTCCGTGTCCGCGTTTGAGTCCTCTGTTTCTGACCGTTACACTTTACACATATTGTGATGAGATTTTAACTATTGTCTGAGTGACTTATTTATGGGACTTTTTTTGACCAGATCATAAAAACAATGGAAATATGATTCAGTAATAATAATTATAATAATAATAATAATAGTAATCGTTAGCTGTGGACCTATAAAACACTTGTGACAAACACAACAGTTTACTACCCTAGTGATGAATGGAAGCATTGAATCTATATTTAGGCATATTTTGGCACAAATGTGAACGTCTGGATCATACTTGAGCATTCAGACAAACAGTATAGTGGTGGATTATTCTACAAGAGTATTTCAAGATCAGTTTGGGAAGCTTGTGTTTAGATTTTGATGCTATTTATTTCCACTGTGAAATGAGTTGGAGTTTATTTGAACTGCTGTGACTCCATGATGATGGCAGCTGCCATTCTCCCACACAGGGCAAGCTACAGACTTCTTAAAGCCACCTTTCAAACCAAAGTGAGGGGAAGTGTTTGTATAACTTGTATTATCAAAACAAATGTCTTCAGTGGAGGATTCCTTCAAGCCTACATGAACAAACAAAACAAAACTGCAAAGCAGACACATTGACGAAAAGTTGAACAAATGCAGGAACAACAGGACGGGGAAATTAATTTAAATGCTTTTTTGGTATTGTGCATATTCTTTTAGTTTCCATCTCCGTTCAACTCTTATCATAATGTGAAAACTGAGCTCAACTTTCTGATGTGCTGGTGACAAGCTGAAGCAGCTTAGAGAATTATCAGGAATACAATAAGACACAGACAGACGGACAGAACTACCAACCGCAGAGGGACTTAGTTCTACTAGCTTTAGGATCCTGTGTGTGTGTGTGTGCATGTGTGTGTTTGTGTGTCTGAGAGTCCTTCTCTGGTCCTATGTTTCTTTCTATGTGCGCTACAGTCTCTCTCTCTCTCTCTCTCTCTCTCTCTCCTTCACCCAGCAGCCCTACCTTCTCTCTCCACCCTCTGTTCACTCCTTCCTTCCTTCCCTAGCGGTAGTCCTGGATTAGTTCCATTGCCTGGTTATCTAGTGTTGGCCTATTTTTCCCCAAAAACTGTTGTTTCTACTCTGCAGTTGCTGGGGGTAGTGTGTGTGTGTGTGTGTGTGTGTGTGTGTGTGTGTGTGTGTGTGTGTGTGTGTGTGTGTGTGTGTGTGTG
>JBBPCS010000229.1:0-11541 GCA_037974645.1 Hollardia meadi
GAGAACAACCTCATTAACAGGATTTCCTTTAGCAATTGGGGGCGCAAGATAAAATACAGGAAGGTGGTCAGATAAGTCGCAGAACAAAATACCAGGTGTCCCAGAAGCACAATATGAGTTTGTAAATATGTTGTCAATCAATGTTTCATTTGTGGCTGTAATTCTTGTTGCCCTGGTTATGAGAGGGGAAAAAAGACGAGGCATAAAGATGATCAGTAAATAGGGATGATTGACCATTTAGGAGGTTGATGTTGAAATCACCCATGATATAGCAGGTTTTTTTATCATTTGTAATCTTACCAAGAATGGCATAAAAACAATCAGTGAAGCAACTGATATTGGAATTTGGTGGTCTATAGATGCAGCCAACAATAATCTTCTTTCTAGAGAAAGGCTCAACACGCTCTAAAAAGATAGCCTTGGCTTCATCTCCAACTAAAGCAACGAGATCATTGCGAAGGCAAGATTGAATATTCTCCATAACAAAGAGAGACACACCACCTCCAACTCGATTAGGTCTAAAACAGGGATAGTGACTATAGCCACTGATAGAAAACATAGACACTTTCTGGCTATTCAGCCGGGTTTCAGTCAAACCAATTACCGAAAAATTAATAGGGAGCATAGCAAGGTAGTCAAAAAGATTATCAAATTGTTTTGGTAGACTGCGAGTATTAAGATGAAACAAAGACAAACAGTTATCATTAGTGATCTTTTTATCTACGCAGAGAGACTTTAAGGAGTCCTCCGAAAAATAGGAACAGTGTAAGGGGCCTTCTTTAAAATCAGTAAAGTTTGTATCAGGGTCAGCATTGGAAAATGGCAGGAAATACTTATCTTCCTGAGTGAAACTGGTTCCTATGTACTGGAGATGGCGTGAAGTGACCAAGTCCATAACTAAAAGCATAAAAGGGATTAAAAAACACAATGGATAAGCCTAAGAGAATGCTACTGCTTGGATGTGGCAGAGCGGGGGGGATGCACAACCAACTGGTCATATTTGAGGTACGCTACATTTCCTTGTTTGCATGCCTCTCTGAGTTGGGGAAGAAGATCCTTCCCTTAAGACATACTTTTTCTGATTATTCCTCGTTAATGTAGAGCTTGGTGCCCTTCAGGTTTTTGGCTTTTTTGAGTATTGCCTCTTTGTCTTTGTACCTGAGGAGCTTTACTACCACAGCTCTAGGGCGTCCTTCAGCATCAAACTTCCCAGATCTGTGGGCCCTCTCCAGCTCAATAAGCGTGGAATCCAGCTTTAAGTGCTCTGATATTATTTTTTTCACCTTGGTCTCAAATTCATGCCATGTTTCAGATTTGGAGCCAGGAATACCGTCAATCAGAAGGTTGTTACGTCTAGATTGGTTTTCTTAGTAATCTGTTTTGGAGGTCAAGTTGGCTGGAGAGGATTGGATGTTAACCAGGTCATTACTAACTGATTTGCAGCAATCCAGAGAGGTTTTATATCCAATCTTTAGATCTTCAATTTCTGCCTGTGAATATTCCAGGCTGAGTAATCTTGCCAACTTCACTACTTAAACTATCAATTCGTTTGTTAGTGGAGTCCATGATCATCTGAACAAATTATTTAAAGGACTTTTCCTGTTGCTCTAATAGGTCTTTATAAAAAGCCTTTTGTTGGTCGAGCAACTCATGTAGTACAGAGTGATATGAATTCATCCTCCTGATTACTTTTTTTGGAGGCATTGTTTCTACAGATAGGCTGAGATTAAACAGACCAAACAGTCCAAACAATAAGATATACTGTATATTAGCAGAAACCTGTTAGGCTTGTTCTGGTAGCTGCTGCTGGTGTTGAAACCTTGGCCTGGCCTAGTAGCTGCTGCTGGTGTTGGAGCCTGGGCCTGGCCTGGTGGCTGCTGCTGGTGTTGAAGCCTTTTGCCTGGCCTGGTGGCTGCTGCTGGTGTTGAAGCCTTTTGCCTGGCCTGGTAGCTGCTGCTGGTGTTTGAGCCTTGGCCTGGCCTGGTGTCCTGGTTTTCTCCTGTAGCACACCAATTTGTTGAGTGTTGACTCGATGCAAGAGGCAGCTAACAGGAAGCAGTGACGTCACTGACTACTGATTTGTAGTCCGCTCAGCTCATAGAAGCCTTTGGCTCAGCTGTTAGCCAGAAAGCTAATGTTATGCTAGCAAGAGTCAGAGTCAGTAGCACTGATTGACAAACAGTAAATTTAATCTGACAGGGTGTTTAACAACAAGATTATCAGCTGACAGCCGTGTCAAAGATTTTCACCAACAAACGATCGGCCATGTTTACTGTCAGCCGCAGCCTGAAGGAGACAGCTCAACAGCCAATGGGATGTGAGATCATCTCTGATGTCATAGCCTACAGAGGATCAGGAATTTCAGAGGGGCAGTTAGGCTGCTGTGTTTCAGTCGCCCTCCTGTGGTGAGAATGATGCGCTGCAGGACGACACTCAGTGTTCAGATCAGAGAGTTCATTTAGAACGCTGAACACACAGTTTGACTGATGTCATTATCAGGAAGTAATGTACACCCTGCAGCCAATCAGAGTCCATCATTCACCCAGACCATGCTTTAAAAACCTGCTGTCAGAGACTGATCCAGTGCTGGCTTCTCACTTTACTATAAACAGATGGTGTAAAGGACGGCCCTTTAAACAGCTACAGGAAGCAGCGATCCATCTCGACACCCGCCGACTGCACAGGTGGGTCTGAATCTCCAAATGCCATATGTGTCTATTAATTTTCTGCACATGACTTATCACAGTCACTGATGTGAAAGCAAGGACACACACACACAAACACACAGACAGACAGAGAGACACACACACACACACACACACACACCTGAAGTCCTCCTTTGTTCTGATTTGCAGGTAATGACTTGAACATGGCTTGTGAACGAGCTCGAGTCACTATAGATGAGGCTCCATCCAGCCCGGTCACTCACAAAGTAAGACTCTGCTGCTTTGTCACCTCTTTACACTGAATCAGAGGTTGTGTCGATGCAGCACCATATCCCAGCATCCACTGCATGTGACACGGCCATGTTGGTCTTGTTCTTCCTCATTAGTCACTCTTGTGTCTGTGTCCGTAGTCCAGTCTGAAGAAGAGTGTGACGATGCAGCACACACCCTCTGAAGTGTTTCACTACACCGACTGCGGGGGGCAGTCTGATGCCGTCCACCTCAGTAAGAGCAGCACCATCCTCCAGGCTGCGAAGAGGGACCTGCTGGGAATCATCCAGCTGCAGGTGAGAGGCTGATCGCAGGAAATCAACATCAGCTGGTACAAATAATCAACGGCTTCCTTTCAATATAAACAGGAATGTTGTGTGTATTTTCTGCAATCCTTATTATGATAGAAAGAAGCAGTTATTCTGATAACAGTTTTTTTTTTCTGTTGTAGGATCCCAGTCTGCTCGAGGGCAGAGTGACCCTCCATCAGGTCAAAGCTGGCTCAGTGGTGGCTCGTCAGGGAGACCAGGTTAAAACAACTTATCTTTCATGATGCTTAACCCTTTATCGGGCGAGGGACCATATTTGGTAACTGCAGTGTTGTAATAAAATAATAATATATATAATATAAATATTATATATTTATATTATTATAATATAATATAATAGGTCTTGTAATATCCTCCTCTAGGGTTGAAAATTTGAATTTCCAAGTATTTCAATGAGTGCCCTATAAAGGGTTAAGGGTCTTATTTTAGAAGCATTGCAAAGGCGGGTGTGCGTGACCGGGTTCACTGAGTCCTGTGGGGCTTTTCCACACGTGCTGGCTCGGTCTGACTCACCAGGGTGTCATCATGGGTTTGCCGCGGTCGCAGCGTTTGGCCGGACTCTCAGGAAGTCCATCTCGGACGCGGTTGAACGGGTAATGGAAATCAGCGCAGCAGTTTGACTCGGCACCACCAAATTAAAAAGCCCCATTTATGTCTTTGATCAACAAGAACACTTTAACTGCATTAATTAGCAGAGTTTTGTTGGAGTGGAGCTCCTGTCCTCCACACCATTTTTGTTCCAGGATGGCGAGGGCGTCATCCAATCAGAGCTAACCCTATCCTTCATAAGTGTTTGCTATGATTTAGTGAACACCTGAGTTTCCGTCGCCATCCTCGGGAAACAAAATTTGTGTCCTCCTCCCTTTTTTCTGTTCTGTTTAATTTGGCAGCAGCTGTTGTGAAGCACAAACTGAACAGTGACCCTGAGACACTGACGAAGGACAAAATCCTGAACTGAGTCACAAATAAATGCAATAACATTTGAATCTTTTCTTTGAGCTGACAGCAGTTCTGTCCGTTCAGCTGCAAACATTGTCTGACTAAATCATTCCAAATGTTAAATGCTGTTATTGTCTCAAAAAATAATTACAGCCCTAATTTTTCATGATCTTTTATTGTCTCTCCATATAATTTTATTGTGTATTGAGCAGGTTTTCCTGACTCAGAATGGGTCTTTGGGGGGTGATCGGGCCGCCTACAGTTAGGCTGTGACAGGCCTGTAGGTGAAAAATGATCAGAAACTAGGTTTCTTTTTTTTTTTACTTGTTCAACTTTCTTTGATAAATTGTGATGAAACACATTTGGAGAGATTTGATTTGCTCTCGTTATTCTAAAATATCATTCATCATTTTGCTGCTGGTGACTAAAACCTCTTTGTCAAGATAATATTGAGATAAATATAAGATATAAGATTAAAGTTAAAAGAATGTTTCTTAAAAATTGGATTTTGTAATACAACGCAGTGATAATTATTGTGAAATCAGTTTTATGTCCCATAGCACTCCTGAATCTTTCATTCAGGCTCGGACTGTTAAACCTTTGTCCTGCCCTCTTGCTGCTTCAGGAGGTGAGCATCCAGTTTGTGATTTCTGGCCTCCTCCACGTTTACCAGCGGATGATTGACCGTGAAGAAGAGACGCGGCTGTTTGTGACACACCCCGGAGAGCTCGTCGGTCAACTTGCCGTCCTGACCGGAGAGCCCCTCATATTCACTGTTCGAGCCCAGCGAGACTGCAGCTTCCTCTCCATTTCCAAAACCCACTTCTATGAGTCAGTCACATGGTCACACCTGCACACACTCATCCACGCAGAAATATGTACTGAAGATACAATATGAAGTCTTTTACACTGTTTCACATAGACAGAGAGCAGGAACTAAAGATACAGTTTGAAGGCTCTCAGTCAAACCCTATATCATGTACTTACTGATAATTCATATTTGTTACAGCCCTGACATCAAATCTAAAAACATTTAGAGAAACTGAAAACCAAAAAAGTTCCCGTTTCGTCTACAGCTTTCTTGTCCATTATAATAAGGAGCTATCATGAATTAAATACATTAAAATATATTATTTAAAGGTCGTTCAACCGCATGAAATCATGTGAATTCTGCAGGAGTCAGAGGCTACTTTGCTAAGTTAGGATTAGCAGGACTGTTGTTTCTTATTTATGTAAAAAAAACTCAAGAACTTCGAAATATTAAACGTGATCGTTTCAGTTCCAAAGTGAGTAAATTGGTTTCAGTCTATCTGACCATCAGCTGGAGTGTTTTTTCCTCTGGTTTCCAGTTTGTCTGCAGCAGCGACGGCCGTGGATGCATCACGTCTTCAGGTTGTCTCTCTGTCCCATTCTGGTTAAAGTGATCAGGAACGCCTCCAGGGAATGTAGTCAAATTTGTCCATGTGGACTCAAAGATGAACTGATTTGGAGGTCAAAGATCACTGTGACCTCACAAAACATTTCACAATTTCACACAAATATCTAACAGGATAAAATGATGAGAGTGATGAGATTTTCTATCCAAAAGGTCAAAGGTTGACTTCACTGTGACATCTTAATTTTCTGCAACACTTGTGTTTTTTGCCCCACAAAAATGACACATTTGTATGGTTTCATATTTTTATGCTAAGATGTCGGATTCTGGTCTTCACTTAGTTTTGATCAATATTGATCATCATCAAGATTTCGTCACTACTTTGTGTCTTTGTAGAGTGGGGTAGACCGTACACTGAGTAAACCGGTTTAAAAGAGTGATGAGGATGTTCTGTTAGCTGATGTCGTCTCCTCCTCAGGATAATGCGTGTGGAGCCGAAGGTTGTGCTGAATGTGGCTCACACCGTGGTGAGGAGGATGTCTTCTTTTGTCCGGCAGATAGACTTTGCTCTCGACTGGATGGCTGTGGAAGCTGGCAGAGCGGTCTACAGGTATTCTCTTCAGAAACTTATTTATATATTTATATTAAATAAATGTATATTTTGGCCAAATCATCTTTAGAAAACAAGACAGTTTTCCTGCATTCATGCCAACAAAGGAAGCAACATTCTACTATATTCTTACATTTGCTTAAAGTTTTAGAACAGATTTGCAGTGAATTGAAGTTCTCTGTATATTTTCAGGCAGGAAGAGAAATCAGACAGTACTTTCATAGTGCTGAGTGGTCGACTGCGCTCCGTAATCATGAAGGAGGATGGAAAGAAGGAGCTGATCGGAGAGTATGGACGCGGCGACCTGATTGGAGTGGTAAGGACCATGATGGGGAGGGGGCAGACAGATGGTGGAAAGTAGGTGAAAAACTGTGAATGTGTACACTGTGTTGACCTTTTTTCACTTCTAAATAATTATTAATGGCTGTTTATCGGGATAAACAACTTTTTCTTCAGTCTTTTGACCTAAATATAATATAATGACCTGTATAAATATGCAGGAGGAAAATAGTTTGTCATGAACTGAAGTTAGTCATCACATTCGTAGCATATTCACTGTCAGTACGGTGGCTGCCTGTATGCATGAACATGAGACCACAATCACTGCCAGTAAATTAAACACGTTATGAATGTTTAGTGGGAAAAGTAACTAAACTCTAGCTGCAAACCAGCTGCAATTGAATTTTTACAAAAATATTCAAGCTAACACTTTGTGATCCTTGTGTACTCTGTACTACTGTAATAAAGGTGAACAACAAACTTAAACCCATAAATTTAACCTTTCATTTATTCAGAATAGATCATGAAATAAAAACTTTGTCTTGGGCTCTTTTGAGGAAAAATTAATTTATATCCACTTCTTGTACCCAGCTCAGCAATATATTAAGTATATAAAATGTGTTAACATTTGCTGATTGTCCTCTATGGGTTAATGCCAGGACTCTTTTTTTTCTTATTTTGATAAACTGTGTAAAATGCTACAAATTGCTAACACTCAGAGACATTATTATTTCTGTGGAGTACTGTATCTTATGTGTTGTAATGTTCAGGAATGATTGGGATTTCTTTGTGATCAACCATCTTTCTGACGGAGTAAACGATGTCCCTGGTGTCTGCAGGTGGAGGCCCTGACCCATCAGAACAGAGCCACCACCGTTCACGCTGTCCGAGACTCTGAACTGGCCAAGTTACCAGAGGGAGCTCTCAGCTCCATCAAGAGGAAGTTCCCACAGGTGGTGGGGTGGGGGGGGGGGCGCTTAAGTTCAGTTTCAGCTGATGTGAAAAGCCATTCATTATATGTGGATACATCATATGTGTGTGAATTATTAAAGGTCAGCTTTAAATATGATTGAACATTGGCCTTAACAGTGAGCATTTAAATAATTGATCATCAGATGGTTCCCAAAATTATTTCCATTTTTCATTCGCTTTTCTTAACGTTTTGAATGTAAAATCAAGGAGTAGACTTGACTATGAGAAGTTCATCTCAAGTGTTTGTTGCTGTCAGGTTGTCACCAGGTTGATTCACCTTCTCGGACAGAAGATCCTCCAGCAGGTCAATGGGCCTCTGACAGGTGCGTCTCCCTGGTCCCCACTGCTCGGTGGGTCAAAGACGTATTCACATCCTTAATTACTTTAATTAGATTTGAATTTAGTAATAGTAGTGGTTTGGTCTCTCAGACTAATATATTATTAGATAATTAATGCTGAAGCATCAATGAGTAAGCAGCTTTTCACTGTTGTTCCTGGAGTTAGTTTGAATTTGAATTCAATATTTGAAAATATTTGATAATTTGAAAAATTAGTTTGAAGATTATTTACCGGTACACCAGATAAATCTGAGGGGTTGTGAGATGATTAATGGGAGAGGAGAGAAGAAACACAAAGTTTTGATACACAAATCAAATACAAGACTTTTTCTCAGATTGTTGATTTTGGGTGAGATATTGGATAATTTGAATATTTAGTGAAGTTAAGAAGTTTAGAGGGAAAATTACTATTTGGAGCTGTTAACAACTGACATGTGACTCTGACTAGATATGGATCTTTGAAAGACGTCAGAAGCCAAAAGGTTGCATACAGTGGTGTAGTCTCTAACTGTGTGTTGTATTTTTAAAGCTTGTTATATTAACCATGTTTATCAAAAGTAACTAAAGCTGTCAAATAAATGTAGTTAAGTAGAAAGAACAATATTTCCCTCTGAAATGTAGTAGAGTGGATGTATAAAGTAGCATTAAACAAAAGTACTCAAGTACAGTATCTCATAATATTTTGACCCACTGCCTCTGGTCTTGGTGTTCACCTGAAGTCACTGTCTCCAGCTCGTAGTTTGGCCCTGCACACCTCTGGCAGTAAGTGGGATGCTGGGAACCAAGCCTCCAACCTCTCCACTGTGACCGTCCTGCCGGTCTCAGAGGAGGTTCCTCTCACTGCCTTCACGCTGGAGCTGCAGCATGCGCTCCTCGCCATCGGTAAGAACAAACGGCATCCTCCACAGGGAGGTCCGCTGGAGGGGATCTCAGGTCCTGATCCAGGACTCGCATCCTCCACAGACAGAAAATCTGAATGCCATTTTTACAGATTAGAACACTGAGGTTGATATGCTGTAATTCACGTCATGCTGTAATGTAGACCACCTGTATAGACCCCCCCCCCCCCCGCATCAGTAACAAGGTGAATAATGAGGACTGATGTGGAGGATGAAGGAACCGTAGAAACACTGATCACATTTCTCAGTCAGCTGTTCATCTTTAATCTCATGACCTTCTAAATATATAATCTGTATGTTTGTTTTCTTTATTACATGTAATTGTGATCAGTTTTTTAAAACTGAATGCCACTGAATAGACCATGTCTCATTATCATTAAAATTTAAATGACAGGTAATATAGATTATGAAGGAATATTTATGACCAAGTCTAATTCAACCTCTGCATTGAACCTTTGAAAACATCTGGCCGCCTCACTGCTCCTGACTGAGACACAGTCTGGTCTATTCATCTGCAGAGTTCCGACAAGAAGAAGATGTAAAGCTTTAGGCAGTGACAGTAAGAGGAGCACAGCCCTGGAATGTGTGTGTTTCATGATTAAAAGCTCTTTTTAATGTGTGTTTGACTTACAAGCATCTTAAAGTTCTCTCTGGAACAATCCAGAAGCTACATGGAGAGCACCAGTTTTCGACCAGACATATTGATGTAGTGGCTGTGATCTTGCCAGGTCCCACACTTCTGCTGACCAGTGACATCATCAAACAGCGACTGGGAGCTGCAGCACTAGACAGGTGTGTTCTGTTGCAGGAATGTTGCATGTACATTCTCTTCAGCCCCCCCCATAAATAAATTAGATGGGCTTAAACAAAGCTAAACTTTTCCTCGGTCATGTTACCGGTTGGTCTATTTGATTTTTTCTGTGAGCTTTCTGTCTTTCTGACTCACTCTTGACACAACAGGAAAAAGGATCTACTGTATGCTGCCGGCTGTAATGCCACCTTTCATTAATGGACTCCTTTCCTCTTCAGTGTCCACGAGTACCGTCTGTCCAGCTGGCTGGGCCAACAGGAAGACATCCATCGCATCGTTCTTTACCAGACGGACTACACACTGACCCCATGGACGCAGCGGTGCATCCGTCAGGCCGACTGCATCATTATCGTGGGACTAGGAGAGCAAGACCCTGCTGTTGGGGAGGTGAGGTGTTTGGGGCGGATTACAGGTGGAGAAAAGAGGAGAATCAGTGTTATAGGGAGCCGGGGTTTTTAGGAATCCAGTTTTTTATACCTCCAGCCGGGTTATCCTTAATTGCGTATGTCCCATTCCGGCCAATGTGATAACTCAGGAACGCTTTCAGGGAATTTCTTCAAATGTGGCACAAACGTGTGGTGAATTACCACATTCATGTGTTAACGGTCTGTGTTACAGCTGACCTGATTTTCAGTCTGAAAGTGTGTCACCAGGTGAAGGTCTGCTGATCATTTTGCTCCTGAATTATGTTCACATCCAGGGTTTAACCCACTTAATGGGCACATGGCGGTAAAAGGTTTGTATTTGACCCTTGGATATTCAGGAGAAATGAGTAAAGAGTGGATCGATGCTGGGGGAGAGAAAGGAAGTGTTCATTCAGCTGATGAAGGGAAGGTAATTGCCTTCAAAGGGGAACAATTGACAAGAAGAAAAGTAAGGTACGTGTCCCGTTCAGCAGGAGATGGTGGAGAACTGGATCATTATGTGCTCCGGCTCAGAATGAGTCATAACTCTGGGCTGATTTTATCTGTCAGGACACCTCTCACCTTGTATTCACTAACCCTTTAACAGAGGGTCTGTTGGCTGGGTGGCAGACCTGACCTTCCTCTCAGGCTGTTTAGTCTTTTTTTTCAAAGACTGCTAATTCAGCAGTGTCATTTAATAAAACTGCCTCAGCCAGGAAATTACACTTTAAAAAATGTGAAAATAGATGAAAATGTAATTAAAAATTCTTCTCTCAAATAACCATCCTATTCTGCTTGTGTTGCTCATCCGAAAATTCTCAACTATAACAATAATTATACAGTAGTTTCTCACATATTTGGAATATACTCCTAGCCCTTCTGAACTTGACCCTTTATTTGTCTCTGAAAACACACCTGAAATTATACACTAACATGAAAGTGCAATCAAATACCTGTACACGTGCTGATATTACTTAAGCCTAGTGTAGACTCTGTTAGTCACAGGTTTGCAGTATTTTTCTGGTATGTGTGGGAACCCCTCAGGAGCCACTCTGCAGAGCGAGTGGAGTAAAATGTTCCAACACTTCTGTGCTCCTGTGCCTTTCTCTAGCTGGAGCGAATGTTGGAAGGAAGTGCAGTGCGTGCTCAGAAGCAGCTGGTGCTGTTACACAGAGAAGACGGCCCCCCACCCAGAGGAACTGTGGATTGGCTCAACATGCGAAGCTGGATCTCCAGACACCTCCACCTCTCTTGTCCACGAAGGGTCTTTTCTAAGAGGAGCCTCCCCAAACTGGTAGGAATGAAAGTTATGATTGTTGTTTTATTCTAATGTTGCATCTGCAGATCAAAACTCTTCTGTTTGTCCTCTTCTGGCGATTCAGGGTGCGATTTGCCGGGGGGGATGCGTGGGATTTCCCCCTTTCTGGTCTATATATCCCTGCCTCTGGTGAATTATTTTTATCCCCGCTGGGGACTAAATTTATCCCCCCCTCAAAGTGATCAATGCTACTTCACCAATAGACCATATAAAATACCTAAAATAATAGGTAATAACAATAGATGACATTGCGACTAATTTACCTAATGATCCTGGTTCGCCTACACTGTAGCCTATTTATTTTTATGTTGACACCACATTGTGCTATTTC
>JBBPCS010000231.1:0-11416 GCA_037974645.1 Hollardia meadi
GTGTGTGTGTGTGTGTGTGTGTGTGTGTGTGTGTGTGTGTGTGTGTGTGTGTGTGTGTGTGTGCGCGCGCGTGTGTGCGCGCGCGTGTGTGCGTGCGTGCGTTGCAGGGTGTGAGGACTGTGGCCAGTACCATGACTCGGAGTGTCCTGAGCTGGGACCGTTGGTGACCGTCCAGGACTCCTTCGTCCTCAGCCGGGCCCGGTGAGTGACAGCGCAGGGGGTCTGAATTTCACTCATCCATTGAACTGAAGTTCATTTGTCAGCCAGAGGAGTCATCAGTCCACATTTTATTTTTGAATGCCCTTGAAAACATAATGGAGTTAGTAGAGTTACATAATACTGGGTGAAGTGCTGAAGAAATTATGTTATAATTTGTATGTTATTGCCATTTCATAGCAGTCACACTAAGTTGTCCATGTTCTGCATCAGGTCGTCTTTGCCAAACAGTCTGGAGATCAGACAGGTGGCTAACGGGGAGGAGGGGGTTTTTGTCCTGCGCCGGCTGGTCAAGAGGACCCGATTTGGGCCCTTTGAGGCTAAGAGGGTCCCCCACCTGGAGAATGAAGGAGCGTTCCCTCTGAAGGTGCAGCCTGATGAATCCTCACCAAGTCTACATGTAGAGATGACACACTCGATGCTCTGTTCTATTATAAATTGGTGGATGTGATGGTTTCCATTGTTATTTTGGCTTCCTTTCTTGTCAATGCTTGATCCTTTAATGGGCAGATCTTCCAGAGGGATGGCGTGGTGGTGTGTTTTGACTCTAGCAGTGAAGACGACTGCAACTGGATGATGCTGGTACGACCTGCCACCGACCACAAGCACCAGAATCTGACTGCTTACCAGCAGGACGATGACCTGTACTTCAACACCTCCCAGGTACGTGTATCCATCCCAAATCTGAGGCTCTTTTGGGACGCTGCTACTAGTCCGAGATTTCAGGGCTTCATTTAGTCCTACAACTCATTTATAATAATAGTAAGAGATAAGAGATATGTGGATTCCTTCTTTTTGCCCCTGCTGTTTGTTTCACAGGATGTGCTTCCAGGAACAGAGCTGAGGGTCTGGTATGGAGCTTTCTATGCCAAAAAGATGGACAAGCCCATGCTCAAGTCTCCA
This sequence comes from Hollardia meadi, assembly GCA_037974645.1. NCBI lineage: Eukaryota > Metazoa > Chordata > Actinopteri > Tetraodontiformes > Triacanthodidae > Hollardia > Hollardia meadi. Next base: position 1,120 of record JBBPCS010000231.1, read on the forward strand.
CATCTACCACCACCTCCCGCAGGTAGGTGACATTACAGCACCAATGTTGTTGTAGGGTGCCACGTCAACAGTGTATCTTTTAGTTTTTCTCTCTTTTACCCAGATGGGACATCTTCATCAGCTCAAACAGAAACCTCAGAGAAAACTGGAGTCCACACGCCTTCAGTGGCTGAAGAAAACAGTGCAGGTAAGATTGAAAACATCCATCACCTCCGGGCAGTACATCTTAGAAATGTTCTCTTCTTTCCATAAGAGGGAAGTTGAAGAGTCTGTTGATCACAGGCAACATGCTGAGTCATCTTGACGAGGGGAAGACAGTAACGGTGCATCCAGACGACCCTCTCCTGCCCCAAGAGGTCGGGCCCAATGAGGACGACGGCGACCCCACTTCAGCTCATCCGGGTTCCAAGAGAGGGCAGGGCCGAGGGAGGAAAGCTAAGGGACGCAGGCCTGGAGCTACCGCCGCCGCAAGCAAAAACAAAGGTAAGGAAGAACAAACAGTCAGGCCTGAGGAGAACAATACAGCCTAAAACACAAAAGAGCAGTTGAAAATAGTTCTTTGTGATATACTTTATATTTCTGGAGCCAATTTGTGGACATGACATTATGACATCATTGATAAACATCAGGATTTGGGTCAGTCCATCAAGAAGAAAAACTTCTTTGGAGGTCAAGCATCCTGTACTGATACTGAGCAATCATCACAGTAAAAGCAAAGATGTGAGTTATTCCTCTGTGGTTGCATTTCACACAAAAAACATAATAGATACTGCTATCACGTTTTTCCTCCAACATCACTACACTGTCTACACCATCACTGTCACTCTGTCTTCCTGTGTGTATAACACATCACACGTTACAACAGGTTCAGGCACATTCTCTAAAGGTTGTCAGATGGCATTCAAGGAAAATGTTGCAATCATCTGTCTGAGGTAGGAGATTGAATAAAAGTCTTCTTGTAGTCTAATCTACACTGATAACAGCACAGCTTCAGCCATGTTAGCCAGTATGTTAGCAGCGTCGCCCCAGGAACGGCGTGTCCGTCCACCATCTTGGTGCAGACTGATGGATTGCAATGAAATTTGGTTCGGACATTCATGACCTCTTCACGGTTAATTTGAATAACTTTTATGATTTCTTCACTTCCAGCTATAGCCATCATCAGGTCAAACCTACAAATTTGATAAATACTTTAGTTGCTGATCAAATACTTACAAAACTGAGGATACTTCCAGCAGCCTCAGCTTTACTTTAGTGTTTAGTGCTAATTAGTTAATGTTAGCATGCTAACTCTCTTAAAGTGACCGTGATAAATGTACCTGCTAAACATCAGCATGTTGTTGTCATTGTGAGAATGTTAGCATGCTAACGTGCCTAATTACAGCCTCACATAGCTTGACTCTATTTTAAAGATGCAATATGTATGAATTTAATTTTAGAACTCAAAAAGTAATTAAAATAAAAAAACAGAATGTGAAGAAATAATAGTTTTTATGTTACAACAAAGACGTTTATGTATTGTGTTGAAAATGATATATACTGAAGTTAGCATGCTAGCCAGCTAGCCACAGCTCGTCATATCTCGTATTACCATTTTTTTTTAATCTAAAGAGGCTAAATTCCAGTAGTACAGCGCAGGCCTTTGGAGGTGGGCACTGACTGATGCCCTTCCGCTTACTCCTCTCTGGCTTCACACCTCGTGTCTTCACCTAAACCCTCCGTGTCTTCATCGTCCCTCGGCCAGAGTCCTGGTCCGAACCAAGCTAACTAGCTAACGGCAGATACATTAAGCAGCAGTTAGCGCTTACTCTGGTGATATGCTCCTTCCTAGTTGTGTGGAGATGAATTTAACAGGTGGCCAATTCTTACATATTGCACCTTTAAAGTCTACCTAAACTCATTGATAACTTTCTTTTGTTTGACCCAAACATAGACTGTATTTTTTATACATATGACCTTCATTTTTAGCCATTTTAGCAGCATGACTATGTCAGTCTGTCCACCGCATATGTGATCCTCAAAGGATGAGGACTGAAAACTTTGGTGATCCCCTGACCTGGATCCTGGACCCCTGAATTTCATGTTGTTGCTATATGGTTCAGCTGTCAAATATTATCTATTCTAATACAGTATCTTGAGTAACCAAATTGAATGTGTATTTTTAAAGAAAAGAATATCTGCTGATTAGGGCTGTGTATCGTCAAGAATCTGGCAATACAACACGTATCACAATACAGGTGTTAGGATTCAATGTATTGTGATATATTGCAATACTGTAAGCAAGGCAACATATTGTTTCATAGGCCTGTGTTCTTTGTGTTTACACTAGCAATATGTGCTAGTGTATCAGTTGGAGCCTTATTATCACTCGTTGCTGCATATATCGCAGACTTCTGTTTAACATTGGATTCCTGATGTGTGCAGATGTGAAGCCCCCCATGGAGAGCTCCGAGCCGGTGGCTTCAGCAGCAGCCGAGAGCAGCAGCTTGCTGACCGCTCCAGACGGCGGGGCTGTCGTGAAGAGACACAAAGCCAGAGAGCACAAGAGGGTGTACCGCTGCTCCCTCTGCAACAAGGTCTTCCAGAACAGCAGTAACCTCAACCGGCACATCCGATCACATGGTACGTGGAGATCAATGAGATGAGAAGCTCATTTCTGCTTTCAAAGCAGTGTTGTGTAAATCTCTTTCTGAGACATCAAATAATTCAAATGCAGTCAGGTTAGTTTAGTGAGTTAGTTTATGTTCAGTGTTAACAGATCCAATCTTGTATATTGTCCCAGGTGATAAGCTGTTCAAATGTGATGAGTGTGACAAGTTGTTCAGCCGCAAGGAGAGTCTAAAGCAGCACATTTCTTATAAGCACAGCAAGAACACGGTGAGTAACACTTTAACCTCAGGAGTTTTTAATGACCCTGCTAGTTTATGTGCTTATGTCGTACTTTTATGTGCTCCCAACAGCCTGACCAGGAGTACAAATATAAATGCAACACGTGTGAGAAATCCTTTCGCCTGGAAAATGCCTTAAAGTTCCACAACTGCCGGACAGGTAGGGTATTTGTTTTGTGTTTGTTGTTTAATATTTTTCTTTTTTTTAATGTTTTATTTGTTTGTTTTATAAGGACAATGCACATTAATCAACATTTTTGAAAATGTTCCAGTGTTAGCCAGCTGGTTAATTTTCAACTGTACTCCTTTGACGAGATGTTTTGAAACCCATAAAGTGATTAAAGAAAATAATAATCATAATTATTATTAAGTATTATAAACAAATACATTATTATAAATTCTGCAACAAAGATAACAAAATTCTTCTTTTTGAAAGATGTTTCTGGTCACATTCCTGACAGGTCATAAATATCCTGTTGGACATTCATTCGTTCTTCTTCTCTCTCCAGATGACAAGACGTTCCAGTGCGATATCTGCTCGCGCTTCTTCTCCACCAACAGCAACCTTTCCAAGCACAAGAAGAAGCACGGCGAGAAGCTGTACTCCTGTGAAATCTGCAACAAGATGTTCTACCGCAAAGACGTGATGCAGGAGCACCATAGGAGGCACGGTGTGGGTGAGTCGTGCGAGAGCACAGAGCTACATTTTTGGTTTTGTTTAGGTTTACTCATTTATTCATTTCAGTAAAGGCAATGCAGGAAAAAAGGCACTTTGTGTGGAATACTTCACTGAGATGACTTAAAGTGAATGTCATTAAGAAAAACATGGGACTGGATCAGATTCCTAAAATACAGAGCTGTTTCATGTCACCATACTTCACCTTAAGCTCTTTGCTGAACTAAAACTCTGATGCATCTGTACAGGACCAAAGCACATGAAAAGAGAGGAGCTTGAGGCCAATGGAGAAGAAGGGACCAAGTACAGGAAGGAGCCATCACCCTGTCCTATCTGTGGCAAGGTGAGCCCTCTGAACAGCAGCAAAGATGAATGGCAGCAGGTCAAATTTTTTGAGATTTGTCCAGAAGTACTTCATCAGTGGCATTTGTGTGCACAGGTGTTCTCCTGCAGGAGTAACATGAACAAGCATCTGTTGACTCACGGTGATAAGAAGTACACCTGTGAGATCTGTGCCCGCAAGTTCTTCCGCGTGGATGTCCTTCGAGATCACATTCACGTTCACTTCAAGGTGAGATGGTGCACAATGGAGGCTTTTTCACCAGTGCTGAACAAATCTACAAAAATAAATCAAGGACTTGAAAGTTTTTGAAGATTGACATGGGTCATTGAAAGTTGTTTTTTTTTTAAAGTAATGTATATATTAGAAAGTGGTAGATGTGGTTATTAAATGGCACACTGGGTCATCCACGTTTCATTGAATCAGGTTTTGACACCCCCTCTGGATCGTAGCTGTCATTGATTTTGATCATTTGTAAGTGTTCTTTTTGTTTCAGGACATAGCCTTAATGAATGAGCAGGAGAGGGAGGGCTTCATCAAGAAGATCGGCATTTCAGCAGGTGACAGCGACGAATCGGACGACGATGAAGAGGAAAACGATCTTGAGCACCACAAGTACAACTGCAAGAAATGCCAAGTAAGCTTTGTCCTGACAGGCCTGCAGACACACACTTCTTAACTGGTAATAATACCATCTTGTAAAATGTTTTGTCTTTCCCCAGTTACCTTGAGCAGATTGTTCATCGAACAATTCATGAACATGCTCAAGGCTGTTCACAAATCAAAACTACTGCGACAGATTGTTTTTCACAATCATGACTTCCTTATTTCTGTGTGTCTCTAGCTTTCATTTGCAAAGGGCAGAGAGTACCTGAAGCACATCATGGAGCAGCACAAGGAGAGAGGCTATGGCTGCGGGATCTGTAACCGACGCTTCGCGCTGAAAGCCACGTACAACGCCCACCTGGTCATCCACAGAGAGCAGCTGCCTGATCCTGCGGTACAGAAGTAAGAGCACAGGAAGCAGCAACATACTCCACCTCTCATTATCAGTCATGGTTCTTATGTTTGTTTAGCCTTGTCCAATCAACAATGAGATAATGAATAAGGCTGGAGACTGGATGTCAGCTGAGGTTTGTTTTATACTTAAATATTACAAACACTGTTTTGAAGTGTGCTGATGAGGATGTGAAAGCCATTAAGCCTTTTTTAGTTTAGAGGAGATGCAGGTAAAGAGAAACAGACGTGTTGATCTTAATGCAGCAACTAATTTTTAAGACTGTGTAGCTAATCATGTAAGCATTAAGTGTAATCACAATTGATAAGGTTCAGGTGAGGATGTAGAAGAGCTCAAGTTACTGCAGTACTGTAGCTAATAGTAAATGGTTTGATGATGAACAACCTGCAGCACAGAGTAACTGTACTCATTTCAAATCTGCTCATCTGTCACACAGGTACATCCATCCATGTGAAATTTGTGGCCGAATCTTCAACAGTATTGGCAACCTAGAAAGGCACAAGATCATCCACACTGGTGGGTCTCTGTTTAAATGTTTGTCACTTGTCCTGTTGTGTGTGATCCTGAGCTATTTAATTTTTAAGGTGGAGATTTAGACAGTGACCCCAGTGATATGATGCATTAGAAAGGCAAGATGGCAGAGTGAAAAATGTAAGATTTAGTTTTATTAGAAAGAAAAGGGGGATATTTTTTTTAATCTAAAATCAATTTTGGACATACTGCTACTAACAGAAAAATAAGTTGTACACAGAGACACAAGATAACACATAAGTCCTTTTTTTCATTTCACATGGTAACTGTGTGTGTGCATGTTTGTATGTTTAATCATCCAGGGGTGAAGAGCCACAGCTGTGATAAGTGTAACAAATCATTCGCAAGGAAGGACATGCTAAAGGAGCACCTCAGGGTTCACGATGATATCCGAGACTTCCTGTGTGCAGAGTGCGGGAAAGGTCAGATCCTCACTGCTGCGTCACACACTTCATTACATCTCAGTTTTTGTTTTTTTGCTGAGTAATCATATTGAATAAATGTTTTTCTTCTGCAGGCATGAAGACAAAGCACGCTCTGAGGCACCACATGAAGCTTCACAAGGGCATCAAAGAGTATGAGTGTAAGGAGTGTAACCGCAAGTTTGCCCAAAAGGTCAACATGCTGAAACACTACAAGAGACATACGGGTGAGTCAAAGTGTGTGTTACTGATTGATAAAGGGTAAAAGAAAATCAGTGACATCACTATACATGTGACTGCAACATGTGCATTTTCACCCAAAGTGACCTGACAGTGCAGACTTCAGAGAAGTACATTAAGTTATTGTTTGTTTTACTGTAAGCTTGTTGTTGTGACACTTTGCCTGCAGGTATAAAGGACTTCATGTGTGAGCTGTGTGGAAAGACGTTCAGTGAGAGGACGACTCTGGAAACGCACAAGCTCATCCACACAGGCAAGAGTCTCATGTCAGGCCACAATGAAACCAGGCTGAAACACACTCCATCTGTTACTATTACAAGACAGTTACAAGCCGAACATGGGAGTCTGTAATCTGGTTTTATTTATCCTCTGTTTTCAGAGCCATAAAACTGGAGTGGGTTATGGTTAGACAAGAAGCACTAAATTATGCAGCCAGAATAAAAGAAAGCCACTCAAAAATCACATGTTTACTGTAAAACAGAAGTTTAGTCAGGAACAGAGAGGAGAAAATGACCTGCTATGTTTTGTAAGTTTTGGGGCTGCATAGTCTTTGAAAGGGAAAATTAAATTTTAAGGTCAAAACTGTAAATGGAATGAACTCCCACCAGTAGTTTACATCAGAGCATTCAGCATGCGGGACTGACCCTGTCTTCCCTCTTACTTACTACAGTGGGAAAGACATGGACATGTGCGACGTGCGATAAGAAGTACCTGACAGAGTACATGCTGCAGAAGCACGTCCACCTAACTCACGAGAAGGTGGAGGCGCAGTCGTGCCACCTCTGTGGGACCAAGGTGTCCACCCGTGCCTCCATGAACCGCCATCTGCGGCGCAAACACCCCGAGGTGAGTCTGGGCAGTCATGGCAGGAAACGATCCATCGACTGTGTTTTACTGCCCTGGCCGGTTTCTGTTATTGAGTCCCAAAATGTCCTTGTTCTCCTTCATGCCTTTAGGTGGTATCTGCAAGAATGGATGAGTTTGATGATCTGCAGGAAACCTCGACAATCAACAATTCCTCTATCAGCATTGTGCAGGTTTGATTCTTTTACCTGGCAGTACTCTAAATAGAGCTGTCAGAGTGTAAATAGTTCCTATTTACTTACAGTATAAGCTATGAATCAGGCATACGTTTACTGTATAGTGTTACTGCCTCAAATATGTATCCCAGCATTTCTATGACTCCCAGTATGACAAGCTGGAGTTTTCAGAAAGACAAAATGAGTAAAATCTAGATTTGATGACCTGTTGCTGTTCCACCTTCCTCCTCAGCCCACTCTGACCCTGGAAAAAGACGGAATGGTTCAGGAGAGGCCCAGCCGACCCTCCCGACAGCCCAAGAAGAAGCAGAGGGTTCAGGCTGAACCAGAGCTCTCTGAGTCCGACGAATATGTTGATTTCACAGAGCCGAGACACGACGTCATGGCAGAATTCAACACCGTCATCGTCGGCGAAGAGACCGAGACAAGCTCTGCTGTGCAAAGTATCCAACAGGTAGATATGAAGGTTATCACAAAAGTTTATGTTTTATTGTCATAATAACATGTCTAATCTCTTTTTGTTCAAAGACCACAAGAAATGGGCATGTCTTGCTTCCTGAAGTGCCAAATGCCCAGAGACAGCAGCTGACCACACCATTCTGATGGCAAGCAGAATAAATAAAAATGCACAGAAGTAGTGATGATGTACATTAGTTATAAAATAATACTATCGTCTTTCTGGCTCTGTATTACTAGGAGCCTGATTTTCATTTTGTTGTTTTGTTCGTTGTGATAAAGAGCTATAAAAAAAAATAATTGATCACAATATTCAGTTTTGTACTGTCAAAATGTCCCTCTAAAAAGGTAATGATTAAATAAAATTTAAATGGGGATCAAAACTGACAAATTGACAGATGATGTCATAATATTGCAATGTCACATTAACCAGCTATTTGGGCGGCTGTGGCTCAGGAAGTAGAGGGGGTCGTCCACTGATCAGAGGGTCGGTGGTTCGATCCCCGGCTCCAGCTGCATGTTGACATACCTGTTCCACTGGTGTGTGTGTGTGTGTGTGAGTGAGAGACTACCAGGGTGTAGAAGTTTTGTTTTGGATAGAAAATGCTGTATCAGTGCATCAGTGATGTACCATCAGTGTATGAATGTATATGTGAACGGGTGAGTCCATTTACAAATTATGGTACATTAATAAGAAATTATAAAATTCAGTAATACTGCAGAAAGAAAAATAAAATGATTCAAAGTAAAATAAACCAAAAAAAATCGGTTTATCCATGTAATGTCGGGATAGTGCAAATGAATCATTCAAGTTATTTTTAATCAGTATTATTAAATAATCATGAATGGGTTACATCCCATATTAAGTCATAACTGACAGTTAAAGTAATATTATAGCAAAAAAAATTACATTTAACATTTTTAAATAAATTGTTGATCCATTAATATATTTGTGTAACTGTAAACCAATATTGTTTAAAAAGGCTGGAATCATTTGGAGATTGAACAATATTTGTAGTTGAGAGGAAATTTCCGTCAAGCATATGAATTTGTTTTCTTTTTACACCAAACAGATTACAAACCCTATTTGTCTGGAATTTTCAGGTGGTGGTCCTGACCGACCCCAGCGCTCCATCAGCCTCCTCACCCAACAGTTCGATGGGGCTGACCAACATCACCGTCACGCCTATCACCAGCCACGCCTCCACCCAGTTCACCAGCCTGCAGCCTGTGGCAGTGGGTCACCTGACCGCTAGCGACCGGCCCCTCACCCTGGACAACTCCATCCTCACCGTCACCTTCGACACCGTCAGCGGCTCCGCCATGCTCCACAACCGACCGGCCGAACTCATCCCAGAGACAGTGGGCCCCGGCGGAAGCACCGCACCCCAGTCAGTCGCCCACTTCATCAATGTCACCACTCTGGTCAATCCCATGGGCCACCAGCTGGAGACCCCGACTCTGGCCTGGAGGCCTGTACCAGCGGCTGAAGGCAGCCAGGTCACCCCCGTGGTGGAGGGTGCTCAGGAGGGTCAGGAGGTCCAGAATCATGGCCAGGAGGCAGGCCGGCCCATCCAGAGCCAGCCACCCACCCCGCAGCAGCAGAGCGGCTCCACGCAGCAGATGTTCAGCTACTAGAGCAGAGACTGGAGGTGCTGGTCACCTCACACTCACAGACATTGTTATATAGTAGAGTAGATTTTATCAAACTGAACAGAGCTTTGTTCACTGTCACCCAGATGCCTCTCCAGCCCCATGGAAGTGTAATGATTTTTTGGGGGATTTTTTTATACTGATGAAACAAAGTGGCAGTTAATAATTCACATATTTAAAAAAAAAAAAGAAGGAAGAAATGGTACATTTAGCCCAAATGAGTGACACTCCTCTGGAAGATTTACATTGCATACCAAAGCAACATGTTAAATAGTCAAATGCCTTACCAGCCTTTTTTTGAAACATGCATGTTTTGAAGATAAAGCTGCTGCTCGAAAAATGAAATATGAAAATGTACCAACCTGAAAAAGAAGACACATTTGGTGCAGTCGATAGTTAAAGTGAAAACACTTCTATCAGGTAGTTGGCATATTCCTAAAAGTGGCTCACTCATAAAATGTTATTTTTGAATGTTGTAAACTGTAATTATTGTTGAACTGTCTGGAAAAAATACTGGAAGAGTTTTTGTACTGTTATTTTTAAACAAAATACCTATTTTAGATTTTTGTTCTTTCTATTTGTCTTCATATAAATTCTTTTTGCGTGGTCAACAGTGATAACCACGAAGGGGAAACATTTCAGGTTTTTCTGAATCGCAGTGCAAACGCCTGCATCTGTTTATAGCAACGTGAACATCTGACCTAGATCTCCTCAGATCTCATCTTAACAGCACACATGATGTGTGTGTGTGCGCGTGTGTGTGTGCCTGTGCCGCTAGTGCTCATTGAGTCATCTGTCACATACAGTTAAATTCTCAGCAACAACTTGGAACAAAAAATTATATTAGTTTGAGTATTACACATCCTTAAAAGAGATTGATGAATATTCTCAGTCATCCAGGTCATGATTTATCTAAGTGCTGAAAGAAGGCAACTGGACTTGCTTGAGTTTCTTGCAGACGTTTCACCTCTCATCCAAGAGGCTTCATCAGTTCTAACTGACTGGTGGGGAGTACAGGCTTTTAACCCTGTGG
>JBBPCS010000231.1:11516-29498 GCA_037974645.1 Hollardia meadi
CAAAAGAGTGTCCCTTGTCCTTCAGATGTAGGTGGACTGCTGAGTCTTGACCGGAGGAGCTGGCTCTCCTGTGTTGTACCATGCGTTTGTGGAGTGGTTGTTTTGTTTCTCCAATGTACAGGTCTGTGCACTCCTGGCTGCATTGAACGGCATGTACTACATTGCTCTGTTTTTGCCTGGGTGTTTTGTCCTTAGGGTGGACAAGTTTCTGTGTGTTACTGGGTTTGAAGTGCACCGGGATGCAGTGTTTGTTGAAAGTCCTGAGTTTTTCCTGATACTCCCACGATGTAAGGAATGACAATGTTGTTCCGTTTTTCTGTCTTTTCCTCTCTGTCTGGTCTGGGTCTTTTAAAGGTTTTGCTAAAGGCCCAGTTTGGGTCACAGGTTTGAAGTGCTTCCCTGATGTGATTCTGTTCCTTTTTCTTGCCTTCGGTCCTTGTGGGCACGTTCTCAGCCCGATGGTGTAGGGTTCTGATAACCCCCCGCTTGTGCTCCAATGGGTGGTGAGAGTCGAAGAGCAAGTATTGATCTGTGTGTGTGGGTTTTCGGTGTACTTCAATGTTGAGGCTTCTATCATCATCAGTGTGCACTGCACAGTCCAAGAAGGGCAGGCTGTTCCCATGGACATCTTCCTGCATGAACTTAATGTTGTTGTCAACTGCATTGATGTGTTCTGTGAAGGCTTCCACTTCCTTTGTTTTGATCTTGACCCATGTGTCGTCCACATATCTGAACCAGTGACTAGGCACGGTTCCTGTGAAGGTGGTCAGGGCTTTGCTTTCCACTTCTTCCATGTACAGATTGGCCACTATTGGAGACATTGGTGAGCCCATGGCACAGCCATGCTTTTGTCTGTAGAAACCTTCGTTATACTGGAAGTAGGTGGTTGTCAGGCAAAGGTCGAGTAGAGCACATGTGAGGTAGGTTCTACTGGACAGAGTGCTGTCCTGTAGCAGGCGTTTCCTCATGGTCTTTATTGCTTCTGGGGTGGGGATGCAAGTAAAGAGTGAAGTGACCATTGTTTCAGCTGAGTCCAGTGTTATAGTTCTAATCTTGTTGGCAAAGTCCTTGGAAATTATAATATGGTGTGGAGTATTGCTGACCAGAGGAGCTAATATAGTGGCCAGGTGTTTAGCAATGTTGTAGGTAACCGAGTTAATGCTGCTAATGATAGGTCCGAGCAGGGCTCCTTCTTTGTGTATCTTGGGGAGTCCATAGATGCATGGGGTGGCTTCCCCAGGGTACAGTCGGTAGTACAGTGGTCTGTCAATGACTTTGTCCTTCTCCAGTTTTTGTAGACAGTCTATTACCTACTTTTTGTAACTGTGGCCCTATCAGACCTCAACGACTCTGATAGGGCTACACCCCCACAGGATTAAAAGCCTGTACTCCCCACCAGTCAGTTACAACTGATGAAGCCTCTTGGATGAGAGGTGAAACATCTTCAAGAAACTCAAGCAAGTCCAGTTGCCTTACTTCAGCACTTAGATATCTTTAAAAGAGGAAACTACTCAAATCAGCATCCCATCCAGATAAATCAACAAGTCTTAGAATTTCCTAACTATGAAAGAAAAGGATCCCAAAAATATACCCAGTTATTTGTTTTCCTTATAACAAAACAATACTAAATACATTTTCTTGCTAAATAAGAAATTACAATTACAGCATGCATCTTTTCTGGAGTGAGATCAAATCAGAGAATTAGAAACTTACTTTGTTACTCATAAATGAGAAATGTCATGTCTTGCATTTGCATGATATCCTCATGTAAAGCCACATCCAAGTCATTTTTTCCCCCCCAAATTCTAAACAAGCCAAACGAGGGGGTATTTAGACAGCCATAAGATCCTTTTGTCTTTGACTGAGATGGCATTCATCCCTCTGTCCTCTAATTTGGTTATCTCTAACCACAGTCTCTTTTCTTTAATGAGGGAATAAACAAAACTCTGAAGTTGTAAATATTTTTAACAATCCTTTTTAGGGGTGTCATCTTGTTCTTAAGTCAGTCTTTAAACTGCCTCAGGCCCAGAAATGACCATTTACATAAAGTATTTCTTATGAACTGCATAGGTTTCATATTTACTCTTGCCATGTGCAATATAAATATCAGAAACAGTAACATAGCCTGAACAGGCTTTATTCTACAAATGTCAATGTGGGTGACCAAGTTTAAATATGTTTGTCCTCTCTTAAATCCTTAACCAACAATAGATACAGGACAATACTATGGGAGTAACAATATTTTATATCAACCCCAAACTGTTGAAACATGTCATATTCTGCATATCTAGGACTACTGTTTAATGTTGGATAGTTCAAACACAGCTGTTAGTGTTTGAGAGCAGGAAGACATATTGTAACCCAGCACTGACCTCTACAGAAAAATACATTAATTATACTTTAATCAATGTCAGATTCAGTAACAGTTTTCCTTTGCCCCAGTAGTTATTTTAGTTTTATGCCATATACATATACATTTTATTTATATGTATTTGAAGCTGTAAGGGCACTCAAGTCTCAACCTCTGTTCTATAGTATACACAGTTAATGGTCTTAACACAGAGCTTATGCTTTAATATGATACTTCCAGTAGATGGCAATAAAGCCCAGCAACATCTGCAACATTGAATAGTGTCAGTAAGTTTGAATATCAACAATTAAATTACTTTATATTTGTTTTCCCAGTGAAGAATAAAAACAGATAGCCAAAACAACATTTTTGAGATTTAGTACAAAAATCCCTTACATTTTGCTTCATTCTTATGATAATTAATTTACATACACATGCTTCAAAGAACCCCTGAGGAAAAGACTCAATGGGAAGAAAAAAAAAATCTGGAAAGGCTATGGGCTATAAATAATGAGCCAGCACATACCTGAGCTGCCAACATGCTGTCGAAATCCAATCAGATTTACTGTAAGACATTCTAAAAACATTAAGATACCGGCCATGGTTTGGTTTTACATACTGGTACATACATACTTTATATGTTTTATATACTCAATACTTACATTTTGATGTATCAGATAGTTCATGAGACGATTTATTATTGATATGAAATCTAACATGAATCTAGCCACATCCTCATGCTTACTTATGCTCAATTGATTTAAAACAAAAGAGGCCATTTCTCCAGAGGATTTATATTTTTGGACATAATTCAAATTATAAGTCCAAATAGAAAATTACAAGAGATCCAGTTAAAAACATCAATATTATACTACACTTCTATATTAAAGTTATAAAGAAAAGGGAAATTTAAAATGTAAGATGATAATTTGAAAATGTAAGGTTTAAAAAGTTCAATTTAAAATGCATGAGCTTGAATGCCCAAACTGAAAGCTTAAATTGACCAAATATATCCTCTGTAATTTTCTCACAGTGGGAAGAAGTGGACGGTCCTGATTTATTTTCTTGTTTTTAATCAGAGCAGTAAAGCATGAAAAGAAACTGATTTAATTAACACACCAGTAAAAGCTCCTCTTTCTAATGATAAGGAGGTGTGATGCCGCCCAAGAGAACACATTTACACTTGAAACAAGGGGTGGACTAACACCTCAAAGTGCTCTTGTTCACACCGACGACCAGCTTTCACCTTTTAACTGCAGTTCATCTTAATATCTCTGCGTGTTGGGGGACAAACACTGATCTGTGCTGCAGGGCCAAGAGCCAGCAACCTGAAATGAAGCCTGGCTCCTCCTGGACCAATGAGATCTGCTTATCGTCTCAACAGCTTCCCTGAATACATATTTACACTTAGTCTTTATAACTCGTTCTTCCAGTTTCCTCATTAAATCTGGAGAGCAGGGAGGAGCAGGCTGATAATATGAGATCATGTGCCATGCTGGTAAAGTAAAAGTAAACAGAGAGGAAGAATTTTCACCCGAAAGCAAACAACAATACATAAATAATTCTGTTTGTTGAGACGTATTAAATTGCATCTCGTGCCTGGATAACGCTTGGTAGAAGGTCCACTAGAAGCCACAAAGCAGCTGCCTGTGCTCGTTTCACTCATTCTGTGACTGTAATTTGTTATGTTTGCATAAATATGTTGTTTGGGGGCGTAGGGTATTGTGTTTTGAGGGGAGGGTTAACACTGGTTCAAGTCTTGTTTTATCTTTAATGAAATATAAAATTAAAACCCAATAATGTTTGTACAATCCGTAAGGCTAAGATTCCTGATCTAACAATCTTGTTTTATGAGCCAAAACCTGGATGAGGTGTAATTAATTATCTATAGTATGGGCCTGTGTGAGCTACAGTTTCTAACAGGTCCTACATCTGAGTGACATCTCAATCTGATGTCTGAGGGGGCTCACAGCAAAATATCTCTGTGGGTACATGAATGCAGCCATGCATCATTTCATATACCTGACATCGGTTTGATGCACACTATTCTATGATTTGTGGGTTTGAGTACAGTTTCATTACATTCACATCAGCTTATCAATCAGAGTAATCTGAGATAAGGCTGGTTTAACCTTTGCTGCGATGAGTTAAATCATTTACCAGAGGACACAAGATGTCTCATGTGCAAGAAGTGTCCTTGAGCAAAACACTTGATTTCATATCAAGGCTGCTTTTCTGTTTCTGACCTCAAACTACAATTGTTGAGTAATTGAATGCACATATAAGCAACTGTCGCTGACATATTTCATGTAATGACAATCCGCAGCTATGAAAGAACCTGATGATGATCCCCTCTGCTGGCTGGATTTGTGCTGAGAAGATGAGTCCACACATTCCCAAGCCATCTGGTCAATATCAAATAACTCACCTATTGTTAAGGCATGTTCCCTCTTTTTACCTCAGGGGGCTTCAGTTGGATAATGGTCTACAGTGGGACAAAGGTGTGTTTATGAAATGACACATTCCAGGGTTCATGGACTCCAGCTCATGACAAAGATTATTCTCTCCTTTTTATGGCAGAAATATGAGAACGCTTAAGACTTCAGGGCATCTGGAGAATAACTGTCTAAAGACAAGTGTAGCAGCATGGTGCCTTGTGGCCTGTCTTGTCTCCTTTGTAAAGTTTTCCATCTCTTCCCTGTGTTTCAAGACCAGGAAGTGATGTCACAGCAGCAGGCCCAACCCAATTTTTCACCTGAAGAGAGGGAGGGGCCACACTGAGCTTGACAAGGGGAAAAAACAAGGAAGAGCTCACAAGCGGGCAGGTCAGTGTGTGTGTGTTCACTTGCCCAGGTTGTTCCTTGGAGACGAATAAAAAAGGAATTTACCCAGCTGGTGGGTCTCTCAACATGGATATGGAGGTCCCGGATTCTCCACATGGGAATATGGGGCTGTTAAGGACCTTTGATTGCTCTGAGTTTGGCAGCTGGGAGAAAATAGGCTCAGGTGGATTTGGACAAGTATACAAAGTCCGGCACGTACAGTGGAAAACATGGCTGGCTATCAAGTGCCCTCCCTGCCTTCATGTGGATGAAAAGTAAGTCACAGCTGTTGAGCCACATGGATTATCTTTGAACAAGTGTACATGTAAAATGACACAAAGTAATTGAACTGTTGTCTTTTAGTTCAGCTCAACATGTAGAAGCATACAAGAATACGAATCTGGTTCAGATATTTCTGTACTTCTGTATTTGGTCCTTCTCAGTACCAGATGTACAAATGTGTCTTTAGCCAGCTCTTGTCTCTTTAATCATTTAGGTTTGTGATTTGATGAGTAGTTTATGGCCTAATAGTAGACAGACGGAGGCTTAGATTATGATTGAGCTGGTGAGAAATCAGTCAGGGCAATTGTGTGTGACTCACTTGCTGCCAGTCTGAGCAGCTAAAAAGGTAGCTGAGCAGCAAACAAGAGGCCACATTTAGATTTTTAGACTCTGTAAAGTTGTGTTGCAGGGAGCATCGACTTGCTGATTCATCCACAGGGGTAAAGCAAACCCACATTGCTCAGGGCCATATGTGTTTACTTACTCCATTTTTACTACATGAAAGGTTCAGTGCTGCTTTCCCCAATCAACAGTTTTTATCTGTTGACCTCAGGGAGGGGCTGATAAATAAATAAATGTGCATTTCAATAAGGGTAGCAAGGTGGTCTTTTCCCAGTGGCGCTACTAGAGATTAGACAACCCTCTTCAAATCTGTAACATTATGCATGACCATGAATCTTAACTTTTGCTCTGCATGGATCCATCAAAAGAAAGAAAAATGAAAATGGGGGAGTGTGAACATGTGAGTAAAAAAAGTGTGTGTGTGTGTGTGTGTGTGTGTGTGTGTGTGTGTGTGTGTGTGTGTGTCTCAGCTCCCCTGCTGTGTGTGACCGGTGTCTGGTTCTATGTGAGTCGTCCCCTTCAGCAGCACAGCAACTTGCAATTCAATGGAAGTTTCCATTCACACACAAATACATATACTATGTATGTATTGTGTATTATATAATACATACAAATATTACCTCAGATGTTTTAATTTGTACATAAATGCTCGTTATGTGATTAATTATTCTTCTGATTCAACAAAAGACATGAAGTCATTGACAGAGCTGTACCTGTCTTGTCTAAATGATATGAGATTGAGATTAAGCTGCAGATCACCCAACGTACTTGTTTTGTTTGTTTGTTGTTGTTTTATTTTTTTGGATTGTCTGATATCAGATTATGATCTCACGTCCGGTCACTGTCACCAAAACATTTAAAACCGATAACTAACAGGAAGTGGTGATTTCAGCATGGCCAGAAAAAAAAAGAGGGCTGACATCCTCTCAGAACCGGCGTTGCAACTTAAAGCATCCACTGAACCTGAACCAAAGATGTTATCATCTCCAAACATCTTCAGAGTACATAAATAGTCATTAGAGTGCAGCTTTCATTGACCCACACATGACATCCAGCAGCAGGGACTCAAAGCTGCCTTTGTTTGCTTGGGTTGCAGGCTGCCGCTGTGTGGCACCAACAATAAAGAAGCTGTAAAACCGGTCTTACCGGGCCTCTCTGTTAAAGCAGGGACATTGTTTGGTTCTGAAGAGCTGCTGAAGAGCACTTTGGATTAGATGAAGGATTTAGCAAACAAGTGCTTGCCCATTCTCCCGTATCATGTTTGATTATTCCTGCCTGGCAGAGCTGGGGGCTCCTTCACTTGCACTGAGAATTATAGCCAGGCTCCCTCCTATAGAACCTGACACTTCTAGTAACCTGATACACTTTGCACACAATAGACATTAAATAGGAGTCAAAAACAAAATTCCCAGTCCAGCTCACCTAATTCTGCCTTTGAAGCACATTCCTATGAATACAACCATTAGTGGCTTATCTTTCTCTCATATGTCCTCATTAAGATTTTGCTTTTTAAGCAACATTTACTGGAGATATGTGCACTGAGGTCATGAATGACCTGCGCAGTTGTGTTTGAGGTATGTCAGCAGGGCCAGTGGACTGATAAAGGGAGCTGTGCAAAGGTTGAGCAACAGAGAACAAGAGCTCTGTTTAATGCTCTCCTCATGCATTCCAGGCTGGGCTGGAATGTCCACGAGGACTTAAGAGAGTCTCTGGACTGTTAAGAACACGATCCACATGCTTGAGATGAACACTGGTAAATTAATTCTAGTCGTCTGCCGAGGTCACATTTTCACAGCCTCTAAGGGTGATGCTCATCAACATTTCTCAGTAAGGATGATGTGTAATGTGCTGGAATTTGGTTTGTGCCAGCTCATTGAGCACAGCATGACCTCATAATCGTTAGGTTAATGTTTTATGAGCTGATAGATTTGTTACATATATGGTAGCCTGTGGATGTAGAAGGACTGGTTAAAAATAAGCTAAGCTAAATACCATAAAAACAATGTTTCATCTCATTTCAGTTTGTTTGCACTTCTTAAAATTGCTTAGCAACTCCAGCAGAAGTGCCTGACTCAATGAAGCTGATAAAATGTAAACAAAAAGTATTGTAACAGAAAAATAATGAAATAAATATTTTTTAAACCACAGGGAGCGTTCAGAGCTGCTCGAGGAGGCTAAGAAGATGGAGGCAGCCAAGTTCCGATACATCCTGCCCGTGTATGGGATCTGTGAGGACCCCCAGGGCCTTGTCATGGAGTACATGGAGACCGGCTCCCTGGAGACCCTGCTGGCCACCGAGCCGCTGCCCTGGGAGCTCCGCTTCCGCATCATCCACGAGACTGCGGTGGGAATGAACTTCCTGCACTGTATGAACCCACCGCTGCTGCACCTGGACCTCAAGCCGGCCAACATCCTGCTGGATGCTCACTATCACGTCAAGGTAGAGAGTTCATCACAAGGCGGCACCCTCGGTGCCACTTAAGGGTAGCATTAAAATTAGTGACAGAAAAAGGCGGTGATCATATTCAGCTGTGCACACACTGTATCTTTCCTAAAAATGGTCCAAGCATTTTGTTGTAATCTCAATGTAGAACTGTAAAGGTATACATTTTTGACTGTTTGCAAACATGCCCCATGCAACCTGAGGTTCTTCTATGGCAGTAATGGAAAAGAATTAATGACTGGGTAAAACCATGTAGCTGTTAAGACAGATTTGAAAAGAAGTCGAATCCCAGCCATCTTTGCTTCAAAGGTGAAAGAAAGTCACGGTTTTATGGTTTTAGAAGGAATTTCAGCTGTGGGCTGGTTTGCTATTCATCCATTTTAAAATGACAGCCCTGCACACGCTCTGGGCAGACAGGTGTGTCTCAGCCTCTGTCCAACCTCTGAACAGCTCTACTGCACTGAGAGCGATGGGTGGGAACCGTCATTTCTGGAGTTTAATACCTGGATGTAAACACCTCACCCGGGCCTGTCCAGACAGGATTAATTCATCTCCAGTTAAATCTCCCTCTGTGTGTGTGGGTGTGCAATCTTCAACACAAACATGAAGGGCCTCTCCTCTCCTACAGGCTGGGACATGGCCACGTTGCCCTCATCATACCACTAAGTGCAAATAATAAGAGCTTAGCAGCCTGTCACAGTCAGCAGGCAAAGTTAGTCATCAGTGTCACGGGGCTTCATGAGAAAGACCGTGGGGTTGCTCTGTTTGAGGGTCTTATCTGATCTCTTCCTGCCTCAGATATCTGATTTTGGCCTGGCCCGGTGGAACGGCCTGTCACGGGCTGATGACATCAGTAGAGACGGCTTCTGCGGCACCATTGCCTACCTGCCGCCTGAGAGCATCATTGAAAAGGACAGAGTGTCGGACACCAAGCATGATGTATACAGGTGGGGTTATTTTTTTTTAGCAGTTTGCATGCAACATGTTTGTGTGAATGTACGTTTTTGTCTTAGGATAGGTGTTTGCTGTCTGTCTGCCTTTTCCCTGGTTTTTCCAGGAAAGTCTGAGTCATATCATTAAAAGGCAGTGTCTGTTCAAAGGGCTGAGAATATGTTTATAATCACACTCGCACCCTAACCCATTAATTTAGTTAGACCATCTGACAGCCTTGGGTTATGCATTAAGAGTATAAGCAATTTCAGCTTGAAATAGAGAATGTGTGCCAAACTGTTGGCAGCATTGTGTTTGACGCCTTTCAATTTCATTTTGCCTCTATTCCAGTTTCTCCATCGTCATCTGGGGGATTCTCACACAGAAGAAACCCTACCAAGGTGAGACTATGATTGATGAATAAAACTAATAAAGATTTCCTTTAAGGCTGATGAGACACTGTTTTTTTTTTACTAAAGCCATCCCTGCCAATAAATAACAGAAATAAAAGTTAGAAATCCTTAAAATTGAAATACTGATGGAAAATTACACTTATGCCGGAAAGCAGAAAGTGATCTGGTTGTGACAGCAAGGCTAAAAATAATACCATTTGGAAATGCTTGTAAATAAATAAATACATACTTGTGTAATGTTTACCATGGTCCCCATGATGGTTAAGCATGCTAGCATGGTACCATTTGCCGATTAGCACCAAACAAAGTACAGCAGAGGCTGATGGGAAAATCAGTTTTGCAGGTATTTGGACACATAAAAATTTTGACTTGATGATGATGATGATTATCACAATTCATCCTGAGGAGAACATTAACGCCTGCATGAAATTTCATGACAATCCACCCAATAGTCATTGAGATATTTCAGTTTGGACCAAAGAGGTGGACCGTCACATGGACAGACATTTGAAATATTTAAATTAAAATTAAAATATTTATTGTTATCCCTCCAAACTTTTCATCTATTTTTAACATTTTCGGGGCAGGATTGGGTTTTCATAACTTCGAGTAAACACATGACCCAAGGTGAACACTTCAGGTGGTGTGTGTGTGTGTGTGTGTGTACACATACAGGTGCTGTACTGTTTGTGTTTACTCGGTGGAGTCCAGAGCAGGCAATTGGACAGAGCTAGGCTGGCATGTAGACTGTATTTTTTTTTCCCAGGCGTATCAGGTGGTGGTTTACTTCCAAGGAATTTGTCTCTTTTTGAAGACCAGTGTCTGCATGAGGGTTTCCACTGTCACTGGCACCACCTATGTTGATCCAGACATAATTAAAAAGTGACAAATTGCCCGGTTACCATCCCTTCCCATCTTCCTCCTCCACCTGCAAAGGGTATTAAGGCTACAATAGGGGGTGAAGTACCTGTGATTAAGGCCTCTACCTGTTTGTTCTGAATCATTGACTGGGCTGATCCCACAGGCAGATAGAAAGAAGCCAGACCAGGAGAGCTTTTCCATTATGCTCCCATGGGAAACAACAGCACACACTCCCTTATCTGAGCACACAGGAAGATGGTGATAAAGCGTGCATAACTGACTATCTTTATAGGCAACAGCGCCAACCAGCACCTTAGATCATGTTGTCATATGTATGACATGCAGCATAATACATCTTCAAACCATATGTTCTCATTAGAAGATAAGGCTTCAGATCAGACTTTTGCACCTCACAAACATAAAACAAAACTTTGACATATTATGTTTTATTTCATATGTATTTTTTGTACCAAACCTGGTTCATTAGTGATGAAACTGAAGTATTGGATTGTTTTACCTCTAGGAGAGAATAATATCCTTCAGATCATGGTGAAGGTGGTGAAGGGGGTGCGTCCAGACCTGGGTGCTGTACCACGCTGTCGACCGTCAGCCTGTGCAGGGTTCCTGAGCCTCATGCAGCGCTGCTGGACCACAAACCCTAATGCCAGACCCAGCTTCCAGGGTAAAATCTGCCTTTCTATTACAACAAACAAATGTCAACCTTCTTCTAACAGCAAGTAAATCAATATCAAATTGATCATATTCCTTTAACTTGAAAGGGTATATTGGGAATGTACGTGCAGTGATCTGTTAAATTGAGGCTTTTGTCTCCAGCTTTTAGTGCTGCTTTTCTTTCTTTTTCCCTTTCTTATTCCCTAATCCCATCCCTGCTATTACTGAAACCTGACCTGGAGCTGTTGTCCTTCCAGAAATCACATCTGAAGCTGAGGAGCTCTGCTCTAAACCTCAAGAGGAGCCCAAGACTCCAACCTTATCAACGTCTGAGCCAGAGCCCACACCCCCCAACGCACTCTCCAGTGACCAGGTACGACATGACAACACCATATGAACTGCTTATGGATGAAAAGGCCCTGTGCTTCACTGACGTTCTCTGGAAATCATAGCCATGTGTTTTTGTAAACTTTTTTTTGGAAGATTTCTGAACATAGTGCATCATGTGAACCTCATGAAGGATGAAGGAATAACAACAGGGATTACCCACTTGTATTTTGTCACTTTACTTGCCTTTCATTGTTCTTTATGGCTTTTAAGCTAACTATATTTTAATTTTCCATTAATGACAATAGGAGGCTTATCTCAAGTGCTTCAGACATGATTATGACTATATCATGATTATGTTGTGTAAATGTTTGATCCTTAACAACAGTTGCATCACATAATAGGAATGCTGACTGATGTTTAGCCTGTGTGCTGCTGTGTCATTTCTGTGTTGATGATGGTTTGGTACATGACTGGAGACAAACATCCTTCTCATGAGAGATGCAGGCTGTTACTGATTAATATCTGTCTGTAGGGATAAAACATAAGCTGTTTGAACTTCTATATGTGTTCCAAGTCATTTTGACCTGATCAATGATCAGTGGCAACATTCACTTTGCATTGTCCTGTATGTGGGGTTGGATATGAGCAGCAGCTACATTCCTGAGTACGAATGTAATGGAATGTACAGAGAACCAAAGATCAAGTCCAGATATGCTTATTTGGGTTTTTTGGTTGGTTTTTTTTGCTTTACAGGTTAAAGACAACAAACTGGTGCGTCCAAAGTCAGCCATGTTGCCGGAAAAAGATTACAGCCTGTCAGAGCTGTTGAGCCAGGTGGATTCTGGGATCTCGAGGAGTTTTGATCGAGTGAAGGAGGACAGCTGCCAAAGCAAAGAGAACACTTGCAAGAGACTATCCGGCATCTCCTCAGCTGATTCAGCTTTCTCCTCCCAAGACTCCATCACACTGTCTTTTGAGAAAGAAAGCACATGTGGTAAGAGCTGATTAAAGACCCACAACAGGAACTATAATTCGTGAAAACCTAAAAATGGTTATTTGTGGTTTTTGCCTCAAACTCATTATTTTCGTCATTACTGCCCAGATTCTGCTGATGTCCAGAGGCGAAAGCTGTGTGACGCCATCAGGACCAAAGACACTGCCAAGCTGATGAAGATCCTCCAGCCTCAGGATGTAGATCTGCTCCTCGATGGAGGAGACAGTCTGCTCCACCACGCCATCACCTTGGCCAATGAAGAAGCCGTCAAGTTCCTCCTCCTGAACAACGCCAATCCCAACCTTGCAAACTTTCGTGGCTCCACACCCCTGCATCTGGCCACGGAGAGGCACCTGAAGCCCCTGGCAGAACTTCTGCTTGGTCGGCGCAGCACCAATGTCAATGCCAAGGATGAAGACCAGTACACAGCTTTGCACTGGGCGGCCCAGAATGGGGATGAGGCCATCACACGCCTGCTGCTGGACCGGGGGGCAGCCATCAACGAGACCGACGGCCAAGGACGCACGCCAGCTCATGTCGCATGCCAGCATGGCCAGGAGAACGTAATCCGCGTGTTGCTGAGCCGTGGTGCTGATGTTCAAATCAAGGGTAAGGACAACTGGACGGCACTCCACTTGGCTGCCTGGCAAGGGCATCTGGGCATCGTCAAACTGCTGGTCAAACAGGCTGGTGCCAATGTGGACGGGCAGACCACAGATGGCCGCACACCGCTGCACCTGGCATCCCAGAGAGGGCAGTACAGAGTGGCACGGATCTTGATTGAACTCGGTGCGGATGTTCACACGATGTCTGGTGGGTTAAATACACCCCTACACGTGGCAGCAGAGACTGGTCACACGAGCACCTCTCGCCTCTTGATCAAACACCAGGCGGATTTCCATGCCCAGAACGCCCTCGGACTCACTCCTCTCCACGTAGCCTCCCAAAGAGGCCACCTGGCCACAGTCAAGATGTTAATAGAAGAGGGGGCAGACCCCTATAGATCCAACCAGGCCCTACGCACCCCCTGTCACCTGGCAGCAGAGAACGGACACTGTGAAGTCCTGAAAGAGCTGCTCCTTCACTGTCCAGATGCTGGTGCTCTGTCAGACGATCGGGGGCTGAGCCCGTTACACCTGGCAGTGCAGGGTGGGTACTCAAACATCATCACTATGCTGCTGCCGCAGGACTGCAAGGACTCAGTTACTGAGAGCTCAGTGCAACCAGTAGCTGAACAGCCTGCACCACCAGAGGCTAGACGGCTCCAGAGGAAAGTCGTCATTCTCAAATTGACAGAACGCAATGACAAAAACTTCCCACAATCCACCAGCTCACAGTGTGCCTCAGCACCCTGCTAACAAGAGCAAAGACTCTGCCAGAACTGTACAGAACTGTCTCTGATGTTATTTTTTTTATATTCCACTGGTGCCTCAGAGTAGGGGGAGGGTCATTCCAAACTTTTTTGGACTTAAAAGCCCTTTCAGCACTGTAGGTATTTCCTAATGGTCGTAAAAGCTTTGATGTAAATATATACACTGTAAATAGGAAGTATAGATACTGTTTGAATTTAGACTTTGTTTACTTTTATACTTAACAAGCACATTTTTTTTTACTTAAGCACATTTTGTGTATCAGAATTATGATTAGGAAACCTGTGACCTTTGGGGATCTTTTTCTAAACTGTACTGCAGCTCGTACGCCTGTAAGTTCAACTTAATAGAACTTTGATCACAAGCCTTATTAGGTGAATGCTGTAGATCATCAGAGCCAATTGCATTTATAAAAAATACTTTCAGTGTTCTGTACCTGTTACATATCAGTGCTGCATCATGCATTAAAACATTTTAAACCTTTTTATTTTGGTTGACCTTGTTGTTGTACAAATGTTTTTCACATTTGTAACCTAAAAATTTATCAGAAAATGTTCTATTTTCGAGGCATAGGAGGAGATAGGTGGTTGAAATTCAAGCAAGGAATTCTGAAGTACTGCAAGCCAAAATAAAATACACCGATCAGCCACAACATTAAACCACTGATGGTTAAAGTGAATAACATTGATCATCTCGCTACAGTGCAATATTCTTCTGGGAAACCCTGGATCCTGGCGTTCATGTGGATGCCACTTGACAAAACCATCTGCCCAGACACCCTTGCAGACCAAGCACATACCCCCCACCCCGATGACACCGGCACACCCCGATGACATTGGTCCCCCAGCAGGACAATGAATGCTGCCACACCACAAAAACTGCTCAGGAACAGCCCGAGGAACGTGACAAAGAGCTTAATGCGTCCACCTGGCCTCAAAATGCCCCAGATCCAAATCTGATTGAGCTACATGGGACGTGTCTGAATAATTACGATCCATGGAGTGCTGTTCGCATGAGGGGGTCAAAGAACATCCACATGAATACCAGGACCCAGGGTTTTCCACTAGAACATTGTACTGTAGCCATGATCAATGTCATTCACTTCGTCTGTCAGTTTACATGCCTTTTAAGGCTAACATAAAACTTTGATTTACAATCACAGCATAGAAACATGTACAAGCTTATTCACTGCATTATTAACATTTTGTTTTTTTGAAACCTACTGTATATTTTCTAAAAAGGTGCGATGTACAGTTGCAAAATATCGATTTATAATTATTTATTTCCTCACTACTGAAAGCATGACAATTTCAAACTGATTTGAATTCAATACAATTTAGTCACTGAAAACAGGAACAAACCCACTGTTAGCATCAAGACATTTTAAAATTTTAACGTAACACAGAGAGTGAAAACCATAACTGAACCTACATTCTCTTTCCTTCTTTTAATTTTTTGAAGTCACACCAGTTCTCTGAAATAAGTGAAATTATTTTTTTTTTTTAACTTTCATTTAACACATCCTGTTACTGCGGGCTCGCTTGAGAAATTGTTTTGTTTCAGAAACCGTCTGTGCATCTCAGAGAGAGTTTGTGTGCAGGAATGAACAGACTTGATGTCGGGCAGAGTTGGCATGTCTGCATCTGCAGCCTCACCTGGAGTGTTATGATTATTATGTCTCTTGCTCCAGACCCCAAAGAGCATGCTCCTGTTGGCACAGACCATGGGAACTGCCCCTGAGGGGGATCACATGCAGTAGGATGATAGATGAGTGAGAAGGGGCGCTGATGTTATGCCTGCAATCCCAGCCTGTTGGCTAATTCCTTAGACCACTTCAACTTTTCATCACTCACTAAAACCAACATGCCATACCTGACGCCTCAAGGGCTCGACTTTTTGTGTAATCGCAGAAACTGAGTGCCGGTGGCTGGTGCTTTTAATTGTCCTGTTTTTATAGCTCATGTTTGCAGAGAGCTGGGAAATGACTGGTGAAATGTGTATAATCTGAGGCCTCTGTTTTGTGTACACAGCTCTCTAGCCTGCCGGTTTCCAGGTGATGTGTCTTAGCTCCAGCTATGAGGAAGATAATGGTTGTTCAGTAGCCTAATATCTATCTCTTGTTAAGACTGCTGCTCAGTTTGATTGACTGGTAGGTTAGGTTTGTGTTATAGTAACTCGCGGTATTGTGTGTTTTCTCATTGAGGGCTACAGTCAGTGGTGGATGAAGCATTCAGATCCTTAAGTAAAAAACCCCACTAATACCTCACAAAAAATAAGTAAAAGTCCTGTATTGAAATGTTACAAAGTAAAAGTATGCAAGTATATTCAGGAAAATGTCTTTAAGTATTAAAAGTAAACATACTCAATGCAGAAAAATTGCCCCTGTGGCTATTATATTATATATTACACCATTAGATTATTATTACTTATGCATGAATGCCTAAGCAGCAACTTTTTTTATTTTTATTTTTTTTTATTTTTTTTTACAAATAACGACCTATTTTACATCAAATGTAACAGACACATTTTCCCTACTAAACTAATGCCAACATGCCATTCTTTGTATTCGTATTTATGGTTGTCCATATATTTTTAAACATTTTTATAAGCTCACACATTTCACATGTCACACATTTTCAGTTCCTCACTACAAGTCTTCCATAGATTCACCCCTCTAACTTAAATACATCAGTGCTGACCCTTTGTTTCCTAAACATGCCCATTCCTGTCAAATCATTTGGAATCTCTCTCATAAAACAAAACAAAACAAAACAAAAAACGCTTGGATCCCCAAGAGTCTCCTAGTGTAGCTGAGATTCAGAAAAGCATTTCATGAACTTGGGAACATGGTTATAAACTAGATGATTGGTGGCTGTTATTTAGGGGGTAAATGTATCTTTAGAGTTCAAATGTACACATACATGAGTCATTTCCTTTTCTTACTGTTCTGTTCAGTTCAGAGTTCCAACCTATTCATCACACGTTGATGAGTGACGGAGGAAGGCGGTCCCTACCTTCACATTAGTCATAGGGCCTTGGGCGAAGGCAACCAGCCTGGAGCCCAGACTACATTATGCTGAAGAACAGCCCCAAAGGTGCATTCTCCAGCCTCACAAATGATTGTTGTGTTTTTTTATTGACAGGATGAGATGTAACCTGCTGTCTAAAATGCCTGCCAGGTCTGCTAGATCAAGCTGTATAACTTGGGCCTGTACACAGTCTGCTGCCCACAGTTTAATGGTCACAATGCTGTATCCAGGCAGCATCTACATACAGTGAGAGAAAGTAACTAAATACACTCAAAAACTGGCCTTATGTACAGTTCTGAATTTACTGTGAAATACTTGTTCATTTCAAATGCAACTTAATCCTTTAAACTCCCTACAGCAGCTATAGTTACTTGTTACTAACCTGTAGTGTGGCATTCAAAAAGGGGAATCATTTATTTTTGTTATCATTTCATCCATAAGTAACACAATGACAGAATGTATGACTATTTCGGTCATAGATGGGGGACCCCGGGACAAAATAGGGTCCTTGATGTGAAAAAGTTTGGGAACCACTGACACACATCATAAAAAATATCTATATATGAAATGAAATGTTACAGTTTTTACAGATTAGCGTACCATACAACACAGTAAAATACTGATCTCAACTGCTATGTTGCTGCTAAAGAGAATTCTTGCTTTCACAGATTCACTCAAACTGTCGTGAGGATTGCCAGACTTCCCTCTTGTCAGACAAGGTGTCTGGTTGCTCCTTTGTTTGACTGTATGTCATAGGATAGAGACTTTTCAATTTGGCTGAGTCACAGCTCACCATTCTGACGGGCCAACAACAAAGCCTTCACGAGCCACGGAACATTTGCTGAAGTGAGGCAGGGCCCTCATGGAGATGTAGTGGTAGATAAAATGGAGGGTTGATTGCTGTAATCTCAATGAACGAAACAAAAAGCACTGTATATCTTTCAGAGAAGTATTAATTTATGCTTTTTCCTCATATCGACCTTAGTTGCAGATTATCTGAAAACAAAACCTTGGACCCTTTAAACCCGCTCAAATGACTTGCCTATGCTTAAGGTCCCCCAAGCACAGTCTAAATTTGGACAATCAGCCTTTTATTTTAGTGCTCCAAAGTCTTGGAATGATCTTCAACACATGCTAAAAATCA
>JBBPCS010000231.1:38724-60757 GCA_037974645.1 Hollardia meadi
TTTGGTGTCCTGACAACATTACTGTTAAGTATAATGGCGGTCCAGCCATATACTAGGTTTCACCTAGTCTTGTTTTCCAATATCATGCAGCCCTACTTTTCATCCATGCGTAGATGAACGATTCCTTCTGCGTAGTGCTACGGGAAGAAAATAGTTCCGGCCTGAAACTGCTCACAACAAGGTCTGTGGATTTTCTTGAAGAACCGGATCATGATTTCTGGAAAGGTATTTTTTGGTGCTTTGAGCACCACAAGCTAAGTGAACTGAACTGTCCCTTTGAATTGGGATGTCACATGTGTGTCCATCATCACATGCAACAGGCCATGTGGTGCACTTGTGTGTTAAAAGACAAAGTCCACTCAGCAGCACACTGCAGAATACTGAGTGCATTATTGTGTCCATATACTGTAAATGCCCAGAGCTTCTGTTCCACGTATCCCAGCACTCATAATATGACCAGCCAGGACCATTCTAGCATAGATCTCAGTCAAAAGCTAACAAATGTTCCAGTGGATGGAGACGTTTGAAAAGGCTCTCTGACTTTTCCAGGCTAAGCTGAAACAATTAGAGTGAAAGGGAGACAAGAGACTTCCTTTATGTTACTGCAACAACGACTGATCCGCAATCAAAACAAAACAGCCCCGATTCTAATCCTGACTTTAGCTTTTGAGTCTCTCACTCATGTTGTATTTATGGCACAATGATCTCTGGAGGGGGGACAAGCCCCTTATTGGTTTAAAAATAGCCTTAATACAATTGGGTTAGCTTGTACAGCCGCTTATATCCATACATTGGTGTGAAGATTTAACACTGAACCGAAGAACAGGATCAGAGCTTACCACAGCTTATTGCACACTTCCCATTACATATCACAACCCATCACCTTTATCTGCAATTCATGTTAGACATGCACGATATGAGAAAAAAACCTGCGATGTGCGATAATATTGTTCATTATTGTGACAATATGACTTGCGTTCTTGCGCCCTTCTCTCTTCCCTCAGCCATCGTGCTAGCTAAGCTCACAGTCACTACTAAATTGAAAACAAGTAATCTAAGAGTAGCTGACGGCTAGCTGGGGCTTCATCTGATTGGGCAAATGGCATGAATGCATGACCAATGAATCCAGGACTCCATCTGATAGGTCAAATGTTCGCATTCTGAGTGTGAACGCATGATGCATGAAAATAAATGGATTTTCCTAATTTACCGTAGCAGTGTTTCCCAATGTGTTTTTTTGCACATGCTCATATCGCAATGGCAATGAAAATACAATTTATCGGTCAGCACTACTTTATGTGAACACTGTATCCGAGTCTGATGACTCAAGTCTTAGGAAAGTGTTAGCAAAGACTATAAGTGAGCCAAAGGAATAGTTCACTGAAAAATTAAGCCAGTCAGCTTTGGCCATGATAAATAAAATTCAACACTGTAATTTCCAGGTAAGAACAAGAATTTATTAGTCATATGTGTCATAACGTCGGAGTTACATCAATACTGTAGAAGCCCCTGACAAATGGGAATGTAGACAAAACAGGCAACACTTACTGGAAATGGACCTGAGAGTGATTTTAATGAGGCCTATGGGACATTTGCCAAGCACAGAAAGATATCCCAACCATTTAATCTAAGACTCCTGCCAGCAGTGAGCCAATGCTGGGCAGTACATCATGTTCAACAAAATCTCCCATTGAACTAAACCACAGTGACTTCCGAAGGATATAACTCTGTTTTCAGACGCCTAAGTGTTAAAGGGACATTCACAAAAGAACAAATGGGTATTGCCAACTACAGAGCACTTACCTGCAGTTCCAGTGGAGCTATACACACTGTGTATTTACAAGGATCTGCTGTAGCCATGGCTGTCGAGACTGCACTAACAGAGAATTGAAGCTTCTCCCCAATCACACTGCAGGAAGCGGCCTGTTGGGAAGACATAGTGAGGCATTAGTGCAATATAAATCTACGGAGAACACTGGAACTAAAGCAGTGACAGCAACTGCATGCAACTCAACTTGTAGTTATGCCATGAAAGCAACCTTAATAGGGATAAGATGTCCATGTGTGACAGGAACCAGGATTCATTGATAATACATTTAAGTTAGTGTGTGCATAGAGACTTAAGCAAGAAACATATAGCACAAACCAATTAGATGTGTTTCAACACTGACTTTTACTAAAACTGATCCAAAAGCAAAATATTTGCCCTAGAGGAAGTTCACACTGAACTGTGAAAAGGGAAGAACATCTGCACTAGCTTCCAAAGGCATGATCAGAAGATTCAATCATGTCTTTATTGGTCTGTGAGACCAATATATCACTTTCACTGCAATGGAAGGCATTTGTATCTGTACTGTAGTAAATTACCACACAATGTAGTAAATTACCACACAAAGGGTCCTCTTACTTGAATATTATGTATTTCACTACATTCATTGTGATTTCAGTGGAGGATGAGTGTGTTTGTGTCTGGTTGCGTATTAGATCACCGTGAGGGGAAACCTCAACATAAACATAGGTGCTAGTGCATTTCTGTCTGCCTGCTCCTCCTCAATGCTGAGCTTGACAACTAGCTAAGCTTCTTAAAGCACAGACACACACACACACGCACACACACGCACGCATGTGCACACACACACATACAGAGCATGTGGGTAAAAATAAGTCTGTTCATTAAACTCCCTCAACAGAGCACCTGGTATTTTGATCCATATCATGATGATCACAAAGGAAGGGCTGAGTTTGCATTGCAAAGCTGACCAGGCCAGCAACACAGCAAGCAATTTGTCCCTATCTGACCTCTCTAAAAAAATAAAAGCCCTCTGGTTGCAGTTTGTTTTACAGTCTGCAGCAGGTTGGCACACAAGCTGTATGATTGATAAAAGAAGCATCATGCAAGTGCTTCATAGCCTTTTTTCCAGTATTAATTAATTGCAAATTGTTGATGAGCATGTGGACACTTTGAAAAAAAATGCTAAGCGGATCAATTCACCGAATCTAAATTAATGGGGGAAATTCCTGCACCAAAATTGGATGAGTCAGAGCTTGTCCACTGCAGGCCTAAATGCAGCACTAGTCGTAGAGTAGCTCCCTCCACACTGAATTGTGGAAGGGGAGATTGATCTGTGGGACAGCCTTCGTCAATAAAGTACATAAACAAGGAAATCTTTCAGTGTCTGCTGCTATAATCCAGATGAATGCTGACACTGCCATGGAAAACAACATAGATTATTCTGCAGTGGTTGGGAGGAGAAGATACAACACCAGCACTCGACATTAGTCACTGGCAAAATACAACCCAAACCAGCCATAAACATACAGTATAAAGACATTATGGTAAAGGAAAAGCCCTTCAACTGTATTAATAAAGACGTTATGGTCTGAGTACCTTTTTTCTGGCAGACTTCTCAAAGCTCGACACTTGGCTGACCATGAACTCTGATGCCTTTAGATCATCCTCTTGAAATGTCAACAGAACAGGACCCTGGTGAGGAAGACGGAAGCATTAAATCAACAGCAAATAACTATTACCCAACTGCGAGAGCAGGAAAATGACGTTGCTGCCAATAAATGAGCAATGATCTGGGCTGTGATGGATCACATTGGCAATGCCAATGCATATGTTCTGACTTGATAATCCTGTGGAACATGACAACAACCCATATGGTTTAGAGGTGGTGCAAGAATGTGCAAATGTTTTACACTGCTGAATTTAAGTTAGATTAAAGAGACATCAGAGCAGAGTGAGATTGTTGGTGTTAACTGTCAAAAATTTGTCAAATGTCTTCTAAAGCTATCCATATGAGGGCATTGATGTGGTGATTTTCTCCACCTCATTTTAACCCATTCACGTCCTATGACGACAATGACAACTAAACTTTTATTGAAGTCACCTGCCTACCACAGGGTAGATTGGTGGCTCGGTGATCATGCGACTTACCCCACGCTTCCTTGATTCGTCATTCAAAGCTCTGCACCAAGCTCCTCTCCATTTACTTTTCCAGCTTTTCAATGACAGCGCCCATCCCAGCAGAGAGGCGGCTTCCTCCTTCGCCGCATTGTCCTCTGCTGCTCTCTGCTTATTACCTACACCCCTTTGTTGGAAATACTGTACGAAATACAGTATTAGAGTAACCAGAGACGCAATGAAAAGTGTGACCATGCATAGCCACTGCGGATCCTCCAAACCGAAATATGAACTGGAACTTTCAAAGTCGGACATTCTTTGCAAATGAAAACGATGACAACAGCTTAATACGCCTCCTCTGAGAAATTTCTTGGCAACCTCATAGTATGTATTCGGTCAGGGAACGGCGATATCAATGAAAGCAATCTCCCACACTTGATAACAGCACATATCTCAACCCCCAAAACAAATTATGCTTATTGAATCCATGTTGCAGTACTCCATAGCAGCTTTTAAAAGCTATATAGAGGTCCCAAATTACGCATGCCGGTTATAGACACCTGCACCATTGTCAAAAAGCTAAAGGTAGTGTTTGGCTTCAAATAAATCTGCAGAGAAGCGCACTCCCCTCCTTTAATTGAATGTGGTTGTTAGCTTAGTTAGCTAATCTTCGCCACGGTTCGCTTAACTAGCTATTCTTCATTAGCTACGTAGTCGCCAAAGTTTTCCAAATAGAAATTATTTCCAAAGTCTACGGTTAGGCTCCACCAGACGATATCCAGACATTAAACAAGAGTCCCGGGAAAACATCCTGAAAACCCAGAGGGCAGTCCTTGCCTCTGAACTTGGTTTGCAGCCCAGTCTGACTGTACAAAGTTACCGTTTGGAAACGGATATGTGGCACAAACTGTAACTCCCAGAATGCACAGCGGCGAATGCGAGCGCTTGTTGTTGTCAGGTGGTCGTGCGAAACTAAGCGTATTTCTCAACTGACGTCAAGGTGTGGTATTTACAAAGTTTATTTCAATCGCGAATGCTGTTTTGTACTATATTCGATGAAGTAAGACCCATTAAAATCACAAAGTTAAGAATAAATACTCTAAAACCGTATTATGAACTCCGCGACTTGCCGTAGATTGTCTTGTTGTCATCAGCATATCTTCCTGTCCCATTTGTAGAAAATTACACCTAGCTAGCTAGCTTTCATTATAATGTCAGTGCGGTCACTCCGCACAAATTACATTTGGAGGTAGGGTAGCCTCTATGAAAAGAAGTATTTTGCATTTTAATATACTGCAAAATACTGTGTGGGGCAGGCCCCGCCCTTTTGTAGAGGTAAACAAAGTATATCTTCGTCACCTAACGTGATCAAGCTGTCGTACATTAGCGTGCGTCACCTTACTCGAATCGTCGCTTGTAAATGTAAATAACTATCGTCTCGTGATGAATTGCCGCTCGGAAGTTCTTGAAGTAACCGTGGAAGCGAGGCAGGTTGAAGAAGCTATGCTGGCTTTGCTGCACACCATTTTACTGCATCGCAGCACCGGGAAATTTCACTACAAAAAGGAGGGCACTTACTCAATTGGTACCGTAGGCACACTAGACATCGACTGCGACTTCATCGATTTCACCTTTGTCAGGGTGTCCTCGGAGGAGCTGGACAGAGTGATCAGGAAAGCGGTGTCTGAATTCAAGGTAATTCTAGGTTTCAACATGTGATTGTTGAGTGTAATGCATAGACAGGCCTATAATTCGACGATT
This sequence comes from Hollardia meadi, assembly GCA_037974645.1. Classification (NCBI taxonomy): domain Eukaryota; kingdom Metazoa; phylum Chordata; class Actinopteri; order Tetraodontiformes; family Triacanthodidae; genus Hollardia; species Hollardia meadi. The sequence goes on from JBBPCS010000231.1 coordinate 44,393, forward strand.
TCCTCATATGTTTTGGTTACAGGATGCTTTGAGCAACTCTGGCAGCGATGGCATGGGGCAAATCTCCCTGGAGTTTTACCAGAAGAAGAAGTCTCGCTGGCCTTTTTCTGACGAGTGTATCCCCTGGGAAGTATGGAGCATCAAGGTTAACGTTGTCAACCTGGCCAATGAGCAGGAGAGACAGATCTGTAGGGAGAAAGTGGGTGAGAAGCTGGGCGAGAAGGTGATCAATGTTGTTGAGGTAATAAACCGTCATGAGTACTTGCCAAAGATGCCCACCCAGTCTGAAGTGGACAACGTTTTTGACACCAGTCTCAAAGATGTCCAGCCATACCTGTACAAAATCACATTCCAGATCACAGACTCTCTGGGCACCTCTGTAAGCACAACCATGAGAAGGCTGATTAAAGACACCCTGGCACTGTGAGGGTGCTTCAAGACAGAGAAACGAAAGATCTGATTGATTTTATCCATAACTGTATCTACAGTTGTGCCTGGCAACTCTTCTTTTGCTCAGGAACACAATTTGTCTGCTCTACTCCTGCTGCAATGAAGCAGTGACAGTGTGAGCAGCTAATCGGTCGCTTTTTTGATGTATCTGTCCTGGTTTTGGTACTGTGTGTACCTTGAGATTCTTGTCAATTATGTAATGTTTATTAGAGATATTTAGTTTTTGCAAGATTTCTCGTTCCAAGTTGTTTTTTCCTTCCACCATCTAGAAATGTATCTTTATCACAGTACCAAGTAACACTGTATGTCAGTTAATTTGTTTAAAAAGTTGTGTTGATAATGTCAAATCTATAAATTATTGTAAATCTTTGACAATAAATATTGTTCATTGTAACAAATGGTAAATGTAGTCAACAATCATGAAATGAGAACAATTGCTAGCAAATACAAACTCACAAGATTGGATCGTATAATAACATAATGTAAAAGTAATGACTGCGTTTGGGAACAGATTTCCTCATCTATGTGAAAACTTCCTCTCTGCACACAATTTCGCAGAGAGCGTGACCTTACACATGGGTAGGACAGGATTTCCAGTTGGTCATTTTTCCAAATTTAAGTCAGAAATGGTCACGGTGGCCCACAGCTTGAAAAACATCCCTCCTGGATCAGAGTTGTCAGCCAACAGGATGATGTGTGTGTCTGTTTCCACATACTTTAGTTCCTCGGGTAGATTCATCAACAAGCTTCTATTTGCCTCATCAGTGGCACTGATGAAACAGACAAATGGTTGTCAATTATCTGTGTTTTAGGAGTGTGTAAAGGAAATATGCAGTGGTTTAGGGTTAGGGTTAGTGGTAACTCACATTCCTGCATTTATTTAATTGAAAATAAATGTCTTATTATAGCAGGTCAGGGATTACAGATTTGTAGATTTGAAAAATGGCAAAATGGTGTTTTACCTTAAATTAAGACCCTAGGAGATGTGTATCCAAGGCCCTATCATGTAAATACTGTACACATAGTGTTTTGTTGACAAAGAAGATGCAGTAAATTCAGAAGGTGAATAGGTAATGGTGTATCAGGGTGAAGGGTAAATTTAGAGCACCAATGTGTCAGTTTCAAATAACACAAAGTTAAGTAGCATCAAATAAACTCATTCAGGGTTGTGGATGATCTTATAAATGTACTTAAATGTTTTTTTAAATTAAGACTTAAATTAGCTTCAGGGCCAGACAGAGTTTACCACTTAAAACCAAATAATTCAAATACCACGAGTGGTTGTATGTGTATTCCATTGTTACTCTTTATTACAGAAATGAAGCACAAAAACTGTAGAAAAACCTAAACACAAAACAGCTGCAAGTCTCCAAAAGCGACAATAATGCAACCAATGCTGATACAAATATTCATTAATTATTGCAGTGAGAGCACAGGAATACTAAAAAGATAGAACTTTTGTTTACTAACAAAATTTGTACAAAAATCGAAGGTACAAACACTTCCATATACACAATTCTAATCATTTCTGTGAAACTTTCAAAGTTTTTATCACAAGAAATTAAGAGCACTATTTTCAATACAGAATTTCTCCAAAGAATTTAACATCACAATGCAGGTTTCATTTCTCATTTAGCGGAAAACAAATTCCCAGTTTGTGTGGAGCACTCCTTGAATGCAGCAGCTCCCAAATAGTAGCAATCGTTATAATTTATGACAATAGTTCTAATCCATTGAGCCAAAGCAGAAGTAGGCCTATATACTAGTACAAGAATATAATTGTGAAACAACAGGAATACAATCAAAACAATCTTTAATAGTAAATCTTTAGGAAGCAGGAACACTCTTTTTACCATTCATAGAATTAAAGATTTGCTTCGTCATGCCTCCCTCTTCTTGACTTTACCATTTTGAAAAGCCTGAGTCATAAGTCATCTGAAACTCTATTGTGCTTTTATGTAAAACAATATTGACAAAATATTTTTCAAGTTGCATAAGGCCATCGAAGCATCGTAAAGCTTGGTTAATTACCAAGTGTGTTAAACTGCAAACATCTTGAGTATGAGTATTTACATAACACTGGTGTTGCACTGGGGTGGCAGACTTTAGTGCTTCATAAACTGTGACAATGTCTCATATACGCAAATTCATATGATCATTTTCAGGTTTATTATTTGAGTACAGTGCAAAACCACGCTGCAGTGTGCTTTGCTCACTATAAATATTTCAGACTGATTTGTAGTTGCTGATGTAATGAGCCAAATACTTGAATGATGGTATTTAGTCAAATCAACCCTGCCCATTATTTTCACGGACAATTTCCACATTTTTACTAGTAAGCTGGTCTGAGCACCTTTTACAAATATGTTTCTTCAGCGACATAAGTCTTTCAAATCTGACTGATGAGAGTACTGTCTCAGCCATTTGTGTACACATAAAAATGAGTCACCAAGCCAGTAATTAGGAAGATAAATTACATGTACTTTAAGAGTAAGAGTAAAGTGAAGACTTTAAGCAATTAATCAAGGCTGCAGACTGAAATGCAATGTCTCAAAAAACAGGTATCTGAGGTGTGTTTGACGTACAGTCTGTGATATAATTTTGTTATTGTACTGAAGGTCTTATTCAATCAGCCAATTAAACAAAATAACACAAAGGCAACAAGCAACTCAAATATGAGAGAACAAATGTAAAAGAATGCCAAGTATAAAGAAAGAAAATAGAAACTATTGGGCCTGTTTATTATTTCTACTTCTGCAGCCTAAAACCCCAGTTAGTGAAAAGCTTCATGCAAACATTTTGTACTATGTCCTCCAATAACAGAATCAAACTGTTAAACAAAGTGCATATTCAATACATTGTTGAGGCCACCAAATTACCTTAAGGGATATCACTATTATCAAGAGACAGATCTGATACAAAAGCAAAGCACTACTCTTTAATTCAACTGCATCCTCCAAAAGTTTAAAGCACCTTTTCCACACTGAGCAAACAATTTATATAGTTTTACTTTTTTCACTGCACCTGTCGTTTAAAAGTGATACATCTGAAGAAATGAGCGCCAGAGGTGGGACCAAGTCATTGTTTTCTAAGTCACAAGTAAGTCACAAGCCTTTGCACTCAAGAGTCAAGTCTAAGTCCCTAAACTTTGAGTTTTGAGTGGAGCTGGAGCAAAACAACTCAAAATTATTGCAAAGAAACCTGTTGTACAAGAATATGGTTAAGTTTGCTGATAACAATTTGAAAGGATTTTTTAAAAATAGAATTTTAATAATCTACCTATGTAGAAATGAATGGGATATTATGACTTTAGCCTTTATTTAGACCAAGAAAGTAATGATAGATATAGGCCTATGTATTTCAATAAAGAAAAATAAGAAAAATGGGAAAGTTTCATGTTTAAAACAACCTTTGTTACCATTTAAGTGTAGATTTCTGATTTACTAGTTCCACCTGACTGCAACATGAAATCCCTGCCCCTCCAACTCCAACACAAACAGTAGAGGACAGCAGCATACCTGTAAATTACATCAAAACCCAGTAGATACTCTCAGCATAGTTTTTTCTGACTTGACTTTTTTGGTACAAACATTTACCTAACCGAGTAGCAGATAATCTTTAGAGATTTAGTCACTTAACAGAAAATCTACCCGCATTTGGCGCTTGGCGTGTGCTAATTTTGGACCTATGGCATTAACATTAGTTGATCCAGGAAATGAAGGAAATAACTAATTTGTGGCACACTTCTTAAATAACATACTTTTAAAGTATTTTCAAGTCAAAAGCCTCAAGTCCAAGTGAAGTCACAAGTCATTGGTGTCAACGTCCAAGTTGAGTTGCAAGTCGTTTTTGATTTTGTCGAGTCTAAAGTTATCAAATTTGTAGCTCAAGTTTGATTCAAGTCCAAGTCACATGACTCGAGTGCAACTCAGTACCTTGTTTCCTCTAAACAGATAATTACAAGTAGACAACCAAAAGAGGTTTAAAATATATAAATGCTTATAGCTAATTTTGAAAGGAAAACAAACCATTTATAATCATCTCGTCTCACAGAGGACTCTAGCACTTGATTGCACATTCACGTTTAACACCTCAAATAAACACAGCCACTTTAATATAGGACATTGGAGGCAAGCGAATAAGCTATACATTCAAAGTCTTCCTTTTGTAGGCTGAGGTTTGTTTATAGAAGTTTAGGCTCTCAAGAGAGATGCACTACTATAACTTGCCTGGTGCTTATATGTGACTGTGACTCTGCTCATGGCTCCACAGACTAAAGGCCGTCTTGAAGGTCCTGTGACAGAGTTTGCACATGTACTGCCTCTTAAATGTCAGCGCAGAGAGAGACGGCGCATGGTAAAAGAGTGTGTCTGATTCCTGAGGGCCACCTGGATTCTCCATGCTGTTTGACCTTGACAGAGGGCTGTGGCTGCTGGGTTGCCGTTCTAATTCAGGCTGCTTCGTCTTGCTTACTGATGAGCTACAGGGCTCTGGGCTGCTGGGCTCCTCAGACGCTGCTGTGGCGACTGGTGCTGTCTGGGTGGATTTGAGCACGGAGGCCTGTGGGGAGGGACGCTGAGAGTTTTGAAGGGTCGTTGGAGGGGAGGGAGACAGAGGTGGGGGCTGTGTGTCGATCTCTTTGGCTCCATGTTCGTTAGCAGTCGACATGTGCGACTGGAAGTGGCTCCAAAGGCGGAAGTTGGTCCTGAAGGCTTTGTTGCAGATGTGACAGATGAACGGTTTGATGTGGCATAGGAGCTCCTGGTGTCGTTCCAGGTCTTTGCGAGAGCCAAAAAGATTTCCGCATTTCTCGCATGGCCACACACCGGGCTCCTCGGGTCCAGCTTTGGCAGTCTCTGAGTTTTCCATCTCACTCACAGCCTCCTCTAACGGCTCCTCCTTCACTACCAGCTTGCCATAGTGGCCCATGCTCAGGTCCTCAGGCACATAGGATGAGGAGTCTTCTGAATCATACATGGGTGGACCTGAAGAGTCACTGTAACTTATGTTCTCTCTCGAGCTCCCAGTTGCTAGAGGCTCATCGCTGTAATGCTCCTCTCTGAGCATTTCAGATGCCTCTTCGTTGTTCTCTTGCTGCTTCAGGTGAATCTGGTCTTTAACAGTCATCATGTTTTGGTTGTGGACCTCCACCTGGTGGCGCCATATACTGAAGGAGGATTTGAAGGACCGCATGCATTCCAGGCACGTCAGTTTCTTGTACTTACAATGCGCCTCGTGGTCCTTCTTGACTGCTGGACTTGAGAAGCGGAGGCCACAGTAGGGGCATACAGTTGCATGTCGACAGCCCCTCTCATGGTCGCCCTGTTCAAAGAGCGAAGACAACTTCATATTACAAAGTCTACAGGAGTACACACCAGCGTCTGTGTCCTTCTTTTGAATGATCTCATCCTCTTCCTGGTAGAGGACGCTCTCGTTCGCTGTCTCCTGATCAGCTTTTTCAGCAGGATGTGTCCGTAAATGCTGTCTGTATTGAGACTGGAACACAAATACTTTTCCACAGTAAGGGCATATGAAGTTGGGCCTCGATCTCTTTTTGGTGAGTGCAGGAGATTGCAAACCCTGCTTATTTCTCTTTAACTTCCAAAGCAAGGCTTTCTTTATTTCCCTCTCTCGCACAATATCTATCAACTTCTTTTGAAATTTGTCATCCAGCACGGAGGAACTGGAGGAGGACGCTGGGTTTTGTACTACACCATGCTGAGTTTGGCAGTGAGTCCACACTTTGAAGTTGGTATGGAAGCGCTTGTGGCAGATGTCGCAAGCATACGGCTTTTCAGGGTTGTGATACATGTTTACATGACGGTGTAGTCCAGCGCTGGACCTGAAAACCTTTAAACAGTTCCAGCATTTGAAAATCTTGTTGTGAGGCGGCTCCACACTGTTCTCATTCAAGTCACTGCTGGCACTCTGAGGTACTGTGTTTGACATGTTCCCATCAAGTGAGAGGGAATGTTCTTTGAATATTTTGCTTTTCTTGAATGGGTACCTTCTGTTGTCTGGCCTGTCCTTTCTTTTTCCAAAAGAATTGAAGTCTGGCCTGGAACCTTGGTCATAGTTTGTTTGCAAGTCTTTAAGATTGACTGGCAATGCATCTCCAACTGTGATTCGAATAATGTCCATGGGGTCAGCGAGTGGACTGCTGGGCTCAGCTTTAACGCTGACCTCTCTTTCTACCTGAGTTGCTTCATCATACCTGCTCAGGTACTTTGACCTGAGAACCAGGGGAGATGTTCTTTTTGAATTGCCATTGTGAGTGGATGTTTCTGGCCCAGATGCTTTGGATGCCATTTTAACAACAGACTGTTCACGATTTTGCAGCTCCTTGAGCTCCAGTGTTGGAGAGAAGACTGGAACGGGGCTGTCCATAGATAATGATCTTCGGAGTAGGCTTTTTATGAGCGGCCCACTCCTGTCAATGGTCTGGCTTGGCTCACCGGCCTGACCCTGAAAGGGCACTTTGGTGTGATAGTGGGGCTCCTGCTCCTCATTCTCCTCTTTAGTGTCCTGATCAGTGCCAGACTGCAGCCTGATGTGCTGCACTTCAGCATCACTGAAAGACACTGAGGATGTCAGCTGGGGCCTAACAGATGTGATGTTTGATGAATTCCCTTTTAATATGGAGGCGTAGGGGTAGGTAGACTTCCTTTCAGCAGCTTCACTCTCTTCAGATAATTTCCTGCTGATGGATTCAGAGTTTCTGACTGATTCGTATGAGTTGTGTTCTGATGGAGGCTGAGCTGACTCTCGAGTAGGGTGGGGAGATGATGATATTTCTGTTTTTCTCAGATAATTTGAGCGAGAGGGATGGGCTGTGTCATTCTGGACCCGATACACAATGACGCTCCTTGTCTGGAGATCATTCTCATCTCCTTCTGAGAACGAAAGCCTTTTCCTAGACACACAGTAGGATGCATGTGGCCTTGTTGACACAATGTTGGTGAGGAAAGGGATTCCAAGGCTGTAGCCCAGCTCTTGAATGGCAGCCAGGCTGCCTTTGTCAACAAAAAGTGAGGAGGAGTAAATGTAATTCAGAACTATCTCGAAGGCGTCAGGCTCACAGAAGTCCAGGTTTACAACTTTCAGTGACTCTGCATCCATCCGCGTGAACAGGGACTGGAAATACTCACTGCTGGCAGCCAGAACACTCTTATGGGCCTGGTACCTCTGGTCCGCCACAACCAGGACAACATCACACATCTGGCCCCGCAGGCGCTGCTCATTCAGTAGCCCTAACACTGAGAGGGCATGGGAGGGATTGCTGTAATGCACTAGGCTCTCCATAGCTGAAAGACAAGAGGATTACATTTCACTGCAGGAATGCAAATACAAAAGGTGATCATTAAATGTGCACAAAATGAATTTCTCATAGATATATGAACCGGCACAGGCTCTGGTGCCCTATTACCTTCTTATTAATGTATGCCTGTGTCTATTGGCCTTGTCATTTCTCATGCCACAGCACCATCAGTGTCAGAGATTTCTTTTATATTATGTAGCTTTTTTAATAGCAAATCCAGCCAAACATACTTGTCCATTGTCAATAACGTGTCAATTCCGCTGACATGTAAAATAGGAGGGGTTATTGATCAGTTCAGTAGAACATCAAATAATTATCAGCATCTAAAACAAAACTAATAGACAGGTATAGCTTCTAAACAGCAAATAAAACTCTACCACAACATATCACGTTTTTACCTGTTTTTAACTCAAAATATCTTGATTCTACTGCATTTTGCACGTTTTGACAATTTATCAGAATTTTTGTAACACATGTAACAAACTAAAAGACGGATCACTCTTCACTTTCTTTACATACAAGCAAAAAGTTTACTTTTAACTACAACTAGATACAATTTACAGATATCAGCTGCAGAGTGATGGTAAGTAAAGGCAACGAGGAGCCTTGAAATTCACTGAGATTTAGATAAATTTCTTTATTTATGATTACTTCACTTTTGAAGTAATCATTACATTACTTGGCAGAGTTATCTAAGCATCTTGCTTAAAAAGTGTGTGGTCTATGTGCAAACAAATATTGGTTTTAAGGCACATTAATGATACCAATGATAATGTACAGTACAATTATTGTGACTTAGAGTTGTAACATTTAGTCGATTAATCAAAGAGTCAATCCACAGAAAAATGATCGGGAGCTATATTGATGATTGATTATTCGCTTAAGTAATTTTTCAAACAAAAATGCCAAACATTACCAAGTTTCAGCTTATTAATTGTGAGGATTTCCTGCTTTCTGTTATTGTAAACTGAATATATTTGGGTTTTGGACTGTTGGTCAGACATCAGCTTGGTATTTTTCACTGTTTTCTAATTTTTAGACCAGTCAATTATTTGATAAAACATATTTGGCAGATTAAATGATAATGCAGATAATCCATTTGCAGGGTAACCTTTAAAAGTTAGACCTTTTTATTGAAAACAACATGGTGCATACTAATACAGAAGGACACACACAAAGTTTACAGGCATTACATCATGTTAGTAGTCAGAAGGTGCAGCTGTGAAGTCACCCTCAGTGATAGAGGCTAATGCAGGAAGTTTCACAGGTTTGCCTTTAAAGTAAAGGCTTTTCACCACAGAACATGTACTTGGCAGACGCGGACTCACCTGTAGCAGTGACACAATTTATCTGCAGGTATTCCTTTCGGGCTACAGACTGCCTTAACAACCTCCACCAACAAGTTAGGGCAGTCTGTATGTTGTCTGAGAAGCAAAACTCAAGAATAAAATAAGTCCCACTGTGAGCATGTGGAAATAACTCATATGAAAGGTACTCACATGAAAATATCAACATATTTACCACACCGTTAATTCTCTCACTTGCACTATGGTTTCTGGATAATAAGAGGACAATGCTTAGAGAAATCTGATTAACCCGAAACAATAAAAGTGAGGGGGACAAATATTGGAATTTGAAAAGTAAGTGGGGCATGTTCCCCCATCCCCAGTGGAGAGTATACCCTTGGAGGCTCACCTAGTTAAGCTTACTGCAGTGTAATACACCAGCCCTTCAATAGCAGTAACTTTTTATGTTCAGTTTTTGTCCAAACTGAGCTGTGTGGCTCAACTTTATGGTTTGGAGGATGTAATCTTCATGAAGGTAGGTTTGTTGTAAGACATAAGTTTGAACTAATAAACTAGAAACTGAGTGTATTTACATTATCCAGTAATAAGTCACAAAGTCATCAGTTTGTTTACACTGTTCTCATATACTCACACGTCAAACACTGACACAAACTGTGCAAAAAACAAGTATAACAGAGCTTTATGTGAAAGGCCTCTATTTGTTGACTTAGAGTTACCTTTTCTAAATACAAGAACAGCTGCATCTTCACTTACTGGAAGTTATCTTCTTATTTATATGTTTTTCACACTCCGAGACTTTCCAACGCACGTTGCTCCTTACGGCGTTTATTTTGAAAACTGTAACCGGAAAGCATATTGTTGACGTTAGCGACGCTTGCTATAATAGGTCCATAGCCAGAAGCTTCATTCATTCATCAAAAACTACCAACCGCTCGATTGCCTCTTCATCAGAACTTGTAGTCCACATTAAGAGAGCAGCGAGGAATGTTCAGTCGTGTCTGTTTTCATGAGGAAGTCGAGCGAGGCTCTCAGCATTAGGTCATCCATGAGACGTGGCTCAGTTTCTCATGACAGTTAACTTCTCCAAACGAAACGCAGTTTAAAAATTAGTTGCGCGTTTTTTTTGTTTGCTCTTGTGGGAGAATGCCGGAAGGCTACGACCGTTTCTACTTAACGTTACAGCGTTTAATCAGGAGGGGGAAAGTTGCGCGCGTTTAAATGGACTCCACCGCGGTAATCCCGGAATGAAAACACAGTCGGTGCAGACAGCGAAGCGCTTGGTGTGTGGGGGAGTGAATTGTAGCCGCTGCCCGCGGTGTAAGTGGTGTTTTTTTTTAGTCTGTAAACGGTTCAACATGGCCCGTCACGGCGCAGTTGCTGGCTGCAAAACAGGTTGGACCTGGTCGGGTTTTTACAGCAGCACAATATCCCCTTTCGAGTTACGTCAGGGAGGAAAGGGAAAAGGCTTCTCCTTAACAGCACTCTACCAACTATGTGTCATCCTCCAGACTAATTTAATTTAGCGTTAAGTTTGGTAGGTGTTCACACTTACCCTGCCTTCGTCTATATGCTGTTTCCTCCACACGGCCGCGACTTTATTCAGTGTTGTCTAGATTTCTGCGCGCTGGTCGTGATTCCATCCATCTTGAATTTGACGTCATCCCACACCAGGGATGAGGTCATCGCAAAGAACGCTCGTCACGTGCACTGCGCTCTGATAGGCTGGTAAAGGACCAGGAGGCGGGGCCAACGGAAGACTTGACAGTGAGGCTAATTTAAAGGGATAGGTCATATTTTTCATTTTAGCTCTTAATTTTGTCCCCCCCCCCCCCCTAATGTTTTTTAGTATGACCAAAGGTTGCTAATTGAATTACACTAAAAACTGTAATTGACCATGTACTTGAGCATTGTTCTGTGACTACTGTTTAAATAGTTTAAATTAAGTATAGTCAGTTTATTGTTCTCATTAGCTGGAGTACCACTTCCCATCTAGCTTGATGTTGAGTCACATGTATTACAGTAAACTGGCCAGGGGTGGAGACTTTGGTGATTCTATATATATTTATTCATTGTGATGTTAACAAAGAAACACACATTTTTAATGTAAGTGTATTAGCCACCTTTTGATTTTACCAAATTATAAAACAAAATATTAATAATAATAAAAAATAAAATAATTGACTGGCAATAAAATACTGTATATTGTGTAGTTTTTAAAACCAATTTCGTGTACCCAACCACAGTCGAGATTGCCTTTAGTAGGTTTGAACAGTGAGGTGCAGATGTAATATGCATGTAACCGCACACCCCCTAACCCCCATGAAACTAATTAGGTGTGTGACTAAATAGAAGTCGCTATAGCATAGCAGTAGGTTTGTGTCATTACTGGCATCCAGGTGGGACTTGTTGCTCTGCTTATTGGCCCACAGGCCTCTATCTGAATGCCTTGTCAGCTACAGTACCTGACATCAGTCTCATGACTCAGGTGAGGCACTGGTGGTAAAAATGTTTTCATCAAGAGCATGAAATATGGCATTAAACCATGTTGAGGTTTTTATTTTGTGGTGTAGCTGTATTTAATTCATAGTGGCCTTGGTTGACTCCGTCTGTATTCCCTACATGTACATGCTCCAGCGCGTCAGCATGGAACCAGTCATTACCACTTAATGACAGAGGGAAGTTTAATCAGGCACATTGTCACACCTCATTACAATAAAAGGAGCACCATTACATTAATTACTACATTTACTAATAAAGAAAAAAAAAACATGAAATGATTTTTAAAACATACAATGAACCTGAAAAAAAATCTTCATCATATAAATGTACATTCACATTCATGATGTTGAATTGAGGACAGAATCTTGATGTGGTCTTTTTTTAGAACATATCTTTGACAGCCAAAGAATCCCACCAGTTCTTCATATAATGAGAATGAAGACATGTGGGAAAATGGCAGGGAAGTTCTCACTCCTTCCTTGACACTAATGGCTGACACAGGCTGTTAATACCAGCAGCATAGCAGGCACTGCCATGGTTACCTGTGTGGAAACCAAGTCATTAGGGACTTCGACTCCTCCCATTCTACATCTCTCTCGCTAGCATCATAAACATGTTTACTGACACTGACTCCACCAGAGAATGAGTAAAATGACAACTTATCTATTCGATAAAAATGAAAGTGAGACCTGAGCTTCCTTTGGGAAAATCATGTGAACTTAGAGCATTTCTCTTTGTAAAACACTGACTCACTTGCTTATCACACTGCCATACATCATGACAATGCAAGATATCAAATTGTGTGAAAATTGGAATATTCTTGCAAAAGTGAATGCCATTTCAGTACATTTGCCATTTGTAACACCAAATAATCACATAAATTGAACACTCACCGCACCTGCTGGCTGCCATGATTTTGTGGTCCATTGGGGACCGATGTTGCAGCGAGGGGAGGAGAAAGGCAGAGCCACAGAGGATTTGGTCTTTGAGAACACCCTGAGCAGTCACTTATCATCATCTCAAAGAAAAACATGCAGGTGCAATGTGGTTGTTAAATGTGCGGTTGAGATTTTGATCCGTGAAAAATGAGTTGGATGCTCTCCATCTGGGTGGCTGCAGCCCTGCTGGCTCTCTGTAGGGGAGAAAACACTGTGCATGAAGGTAGGCCTTTTACGCAGATGACGGATTAACATGAAACTGATGTATTGCCATAAGAGCATATGGCATTTATGTGGATTTACATTTCTTGCTTTGCCTGATTTTATTTGTTTTGTTTTTTGTTTGTTTTTTTGTTGACATTTTAACGGATGATAGACATGTATTTTGTTATACTTTAAGAGGATGAAAAAAAATCAAGGAACATTGTCAACGACTAATTAAAAATCTGATGTCATTATACAGCCAGAGACTAACTACCAGGGAAACGTTATCAACGGTAAAATTTACAAGATGTATTTTATTCCAGCAAATAGCCTGTCTGCATCTGGCTACCATCTATGTGTCCGTAATGAGACAAGGACTGTGACTTTCCTGGCAATGCATAAGGTCCCCTATACTGTGACAAAGTCTTGTGGCGGCTGGCTGCTCTGGAAGACATGTACAGTCACGCTTTACAGGATGACCCATCAGATCGAGTACAAGACAGTGATGGAGGAGGTGACCAGGTGCTGCGATGGCTACGTTCAAGTCGGTCGTTACTGTGCCCTGCGTGAGTCTATAAAAGAGCACATATTGTTCTGTCTGTTGTCAGATTTCAAGAGTGTTTGTACAAGTGTTTTTAAAATTTGATGATATAGCTATAGGAGCCATCAGCATGACCTCGCTGTGTACAAGATACGAGATGGAAGCAGAGAAACCGCACATACAAATATCTCGCTGCTAATGTATGGCCTGTAACATGTTATTTCCTTTGAATAAAGCTGTAAACAGGAGTGGGGAGTTCACTGCCAAGCCAGGATCATGTCCAACTGCAGATGGATTGTATCCCGGTTTTGAGGACTGTGAGTGGGACATGGACTGCCCAGGCTGGCAAAAATGCTGCCAGGGATCGGATCGCTCTCTCTGCAGTGATCCTGCAAGTTAGTGTACATCCTGATTCTTTTTTTAAATTTTATTTTGTTTTTAAAGTATGCGCCTAATATGGTTTCTTATGAAATGGTCTTTTCTCCCAAAACCTGTAAAGCACACTTTCTTACTGGTTTTTAGCCCTCAGTACAGTACAGTGTAAGAGAGGTGAAAGGAATGTTGTTTGTCATGTTCAAAGTACTGAAACATTACTTTGTGTGAGCTGATGTAATCTTTTCTGTGCAACTGTGACTACAAGTGACAATTAGGCTACAGGATAATAGGTCAGGCTAAAACTTAATATAACACAAGTAGAGGAGAGTCATAAAAATTAATTCAGGCTGCATTTACTCAAGTACTGTACTTAAGTACACATTTGAGATACTTCTACTTTACTTGATTATTTCCATTTTTTGCAACTTCACACTTCTCAAAGGGAAATTGTCAAATTGTACTTTTTACTCCACTACATTTGTCGAACAGCTTTAGTTACTTGTTATTTTTTTATAGTACAGATTTTCATCCCCTTCCTGTCCAGTGAAAACCATGTATCTGCAGATGTGTTGATGTTGAAGTGTCCCTTTATGTCTCCTCCTTCTGAAGCTAAATAAACTCTTTAAAAACCCTTGTGGATTAGATGGAAAATTAACTGTCACAAAGCTAAAAACTGAACTCATAAAACCTTTTAGAGATACGTGGTTCTCACGGCGCAGCCATGCTACAAACTCATGATGATCTTATAGGACATGATGCATTGCTGTAGATTCAACTAGCCAACAGTATATAAAGTTAAAATGAGCTCAGCCTTAAATACCTTCAGCAGTAAAATGCAACATCCTCATTAAAGCAGTAGTAATATTCATCCAAAACTATCAGATATAATAATAAAACATTGACGGGAACATTTAACTGCATTTTAATTTTCATACTTTAAATACATTCTGCCGATGATATTTACATACTTTTACTTAGCCTGAGTGAGGGTTTAAATGCAGGAGTTTTACTTGTAGTGCAGTATTTTCTGTGTGGTATTAGTACTTTTACTGAAGTGAAGGGTCTGAATAATTCTCTCTGCAATGGGGACCTGACTAATGTAAGTTACACAACAATATCTATCTACAATTTGTTAATGTTGGCTAACAAAAAAAAAAAGGTCATGCTCCTGGTCATACCAGACCAATTAAAGCTTCAGTGGAAAAACTCCTGAGTGTATTGAATTGAACAGGGGTGCATTTAGTGCTCAGGAATTGAAGTTTTGAGGGATGTGTTATTGTCACACTTTATAACAGCTCAGGTCTATTTAGAGACATGTCCCAGCTATTTGTGATAATTCACAGACCTCACTGTGTACCATTGTCATGTGAACAATTTGCACTAAAGAAATAGTCCCAGTGAAAACAGATGAGAGTAATGTTTGTGGTTTTTAACTTAACTCACATTGCATTGACACACATTGATTTTTCTAAATGTCATGCAGACTTTTCGGTCAAAACCAGAAGGAATAAATCTAAGCAATACTGCATGCTAGGGACTATAGGAGGAGGGTTATTTATATTTTCTTTTTGCTGAAGAGAGGGTATATCTACAATACATTTATTTATGATGAATAAAATAATCCTACGCTGATTTTTTATGCATCTTAAGTTTTTTTATGATAAAACAAGATGTGCCGATTGAACACTGTTGCTTGCTTTCTTTTAAAAACAAACAAACCATAAAGTAGAGATGCCCTCCTCATCCCAATAATGTTAGTATAGCCCCCTAGATCCCCCCCTAGAAAATGTTTTTTCTTTGTGATTTGGGTGAAGTGACCCTTTGACTTAACTTTCAGGCTCAGCAAATGATTCTGAGAATGTAGGATACCGTTTTAATGCAACAGTGACAGTGAAGACGGATTACGAGCAACTGATGTCCAAGGACAGAGGACTTGTGAATCACACAAGATTACTACAAGCAATGGTAATACTACTGCTAACACTCATACTAATACTGCTCCTGCTAAAGCTATTAAGACCTCTGCAGCTTATTGAGACTGTGCTGTCAAGACTACTAGCTGGCTACCTTACTTGCTCTTGTAATTCTGTTCATTAGAAATTTTAAATGATTAAATATCATAGACGATACACCAAAGCATTCATCAGATTAGATTTTCCTTTTTTCATTTGTTTCACACTGATTGTTTTTTGTGTTTCTATCACTAATAGGTGACTGGAGCTCTGCAGTCTGATGTTGCAGTTTATTACCTCAGCTCTTGGCCTGTGCATCCATACAGAACTGCCACCTCACTGCTGATTGACTGCAACTTTACTCTTTTGCTGAACAATGTCACATCAAAGCTGCATCTTCTCCTCAAACACATACAGGAGGTGTCATCAGTAACCGTGGAAGGTGAGGAAACATGCTCGTTCTCTACAGCAGCGCTCATCCCTCAGTGAAGCCACTTGGGGCTTTTTTTTCATTAGAAAAATGACATTCTTGTAGAGTTTTGAGAATGATTCATGTTGCAGAGAACACAGTGTTCAGGAAAAAATGACTCAGCCGCACCACAGTTTCCTTCTCCCACCACTTCTATTTGAGTGACAGTCATCTGTGGGATGTTTCCTGCAATAGCGGAAAATAACACCAGAGCGAGTGCATACATGTACCCCCTCCACACACACACACGCACGCACGCACGCACGCACGCACGCACGCACGCACGCACGCACGCACGCACGCACGCACACA
>JBBPCS010000234.1:7044-20901 GCA_037974645.1 Hollardia meadi
CCCCCCCCCCCCCCCCCCCCCCCCCCCCCCCCCCCCCCCCCCCCCCCCCCCCCCCCCCCCCCCCCCCCCCCGCCACAGCTGCAGACTAACAGTTGATCCTGTCCCGGGAAACAGGATCAACCAGGTCAGGGCAAGGAGGGGGGCAAAAGGCCGTGACCCTTGGGGTTAAGGAACAGACTTCACAAAGAGGTACATCTTCAAAAGCAAAGGCCCCACTGGGGGGAACTGGTATAAGGTTGGGAAAATAAACCGATTTGACCTCCTTTCCCAGAGCAGAAATTTCCCCAGGTGTTTGCTTTAACCTCTTTATTGTTGTCTGACTTGAGGCGCTGCTCTCATATATGCTCACAATCATCCGGGCACTGCAGTAGCATTACTTCAAGGCAAAGTACAGGTATCTGTCAGCGAGAGAGTGCTATATTAGCATTTTATTAATATATTCTGTCGTTATGACACTCCAAATGGGGCCATGTGACCCATAAAATGTTAATTACATTGTGTGTGTGTGTTTTTACATAACATGTGAGGTCAAACCATGTGCTCAAAGTTCAAACACTTGTGTGAGGAGAGGGTGATTGAACATCTGCAATTATTATCTATCAAACCAATCACCATGACAACTAGTGACAAGTGTTAGCTCTGTATGACCTCCATGTGAATAAACAAAGCACCTCACAAGAAAGTATTCCATTAGCCCTCAGACCTAAGCACAATAGTACAGTTGGTATTTAAACAGTTCATGTATTCCCATGTAAACCCTTGAAGCACTTTAAGTGCAGTCATTAAGTTGTTTATCAGTGAATTAGCATATGTAATGCCAGAAAATAGTTTTTGGTGGATTCCTAACTATGAAATGTCTGTTGTGGGACTTGGTGAGTCATTGGTGGCCTGGTATGCTCACATCCTTTTGGCCTCACGCTGAGGTCAGGAAATCAAAGAGAGAAGCCACAGACAAACAGCCGATTGTCAAGTTTTACACCTTGACCCCAGCTTAAACTTGTGACTCCCTCCTATTTGTTTGCCGCTGCTTCGGCAATCAGAGGAAATCAAGAGGTTACTGATGGTTCAGCCTTGATAAGAATCTTGTAATGGAGAAGTTCACGGAGGGGAAAGGTTACTTGGAGTTTAAAGAGAGTGCAGTCAGTCATGGGGAGTATTAAATAAAAGGGAAGTCAGGGCTGAGGAACTGCACTGCGATTTCAAAAGTACACTGCAGACAAAAAGCCGTCTGTTCACCCACTGGACTTCATATTCAAACCCAGAGCAAGGGAAATTTAGCTTGAACTCATCTTCACCTTTAGGAAGTCTCACGCTACAGGCTGCTTTTCTCAAGTTTTCGTCAAGAAAATGTCACAATTCTCTGGACTGAACACAGGAAATTAAGAGTTTGTATGGACTGTAAAATGAGCTCTATTTTAGGTTCTCAATAACACATATATGTCCAATTTTGTAAGGCACATCCTCAGGCATTCAGTGTACATCTGGTGACCTCCATGTGTCCTCTCTCCTTTCAGTGTCTTTCCTGTCTTTGTTGAGAGTCAGCACTGTAGTGAACAGCAGCCAACTCAGAAGCAGAAGTTTCAGGGCAAATATAGGACATCCTCTCACTCTACTCTAATGAACCAAAGTCTTTGATTACACAAAGTGCAGTTTCGCTTTGATGTCCTTTTTTTAAAAAAAATAAAAATGTTTTGTGAGGCAAGTCAGATGTGCAGTGCCACATTGGTTTCTTTGGTTTAAGTTTTTTGTTCTGTAAAAGTGACAACTCACATGAATCAAAAGGCTACACATGGCAGTTAAACAAGTAAATAATTAAACATGTATTGTTTAAGATCATCTAGAGAAATACAAATGTGTTTTATGGTGGCACCTGAAAGACTTGAGCATGCCCAAGATAACATCTGATATACTTGCACACATCTGAATGGCAAACTACAAAAAGAGGAACACAGTCATACTAGGTCATGCATTTTAGTACTTTATTTCTGAGAGATCAGTGCAAATGAACACCAAAAATGAAAACATAAAAAATGAAATAATGTTTCAGGTCTTCACATGAAAAAAATGAAACACCTCTTTTATATATATTTGCTGCT
Source organism: Hollardia meadi (assembly GCA_037974645.1). NCBI lineage: Eukaryota > Metazoa > Chordata > Actinopteri > Tetraodontiformes > Triacanthodidae > Hollardia > Hollardia meadi. The sequence continues at coordinate 9,141 of JBBPCS010000234.1, forward strand.
ACAAATGTATTTCTTAGATGCACAATGCAGATGTATGATTGTACGTCAATCCCCCACAATAGCCCCGAGCTCTTTCACAGAGCTCTGTTAACCAGTAACAGAAAAGAAAATCACAAAAATATTCAATGCACGTTTATTTTTCCACACATTTTAATCAACTTGCTCAACAGTCAGTGGTTATTTAGGGACTGTTCATATTCTAAACGAACCTCTCTCTGTGATAAAAAAAAGACCTATTTTAAGACTTGACATTTTTCCCCCATCACCAGTAGGGATACACAGGTAGTTCCCATGCGTCTGCATGCAACAGGCAGCAGTGAGGAGAGTCAGACATTATTACACAACACAGCGCAGGATAGATTATCATTTACCACATAGAGACACATGCAAAGAACAAACCAACCAAAAGATGGGCATAGCATCCTCTGCCTTTGTATGTACACTTGTACGCATATAATTCATATTTACATAACAGGGCATTAAAAACTAGGGTAATATCTTTTTTTTTTAAACATTACAAAATAGTCATCTTTCATACTGAAAGTACTATTTACACAAATATATTTAACCCTTGTGAAAATGTATTAATCGAAGAGACGTATTCCATAGGTATATGAATTAAAAAGATCACAAGACTAAATGGATAAAGCGGTGTGTAAAATAAACTGAAACGAATACAGTAGAATCAAAATAAGGAGCTAGACAGCAGATATCCCTCAAGACACCAAAATGTCTTGGTGATTATTGTGGGGCAGGTACACATATCCAGCTGCTTTTAAAACAAATATGTACCTGTGGTCTTCTCTTAATTATCATGCAATTCTTTTGACATTTTGAGTTAAGAGACTTCCACAAAAAAATTAAATAAAAGATGCTCATAAACCACAACAGTTAAGAAATTATGAAAAAAACCCACAAACTGTCAAATTCTCAACAGATAACAATACTGACATTTTTTATTACATGCCATTAAATCATTCTGAAAAGGACACCGAGGACTCAGCTTCGATAGTGCAAACTCTGGGTGCTCCTTTACATGAAATTAACAGAAAAAGCCATGTGCTTCACACTCAAAACTGTTTGTGTGCATGAAAAAAAGTGGTGTGGGTTCACCCAGGATGGTAAGATACGTTTCTCAGACACTGCAGCCTTTTAACTGTTGCTCTAGAAACCTGTTTACATACAGTTGCTCAACTGTAATCACCACACACACACTCTGTTGACCCATCTGCACAATCTGCAAACACATCACCGTGAGCTTGCACTGTCAAATATTGCCCTTAAAAGTTCAATTCAAATAAAAGCATAATTCAATAGTGTTGTGACCATCCAAACCTCCACTGATATATTCTTACTCCATTGGTAATTACACCACACCATGAATCTCGAGGAAAAGCAAGATAAAGCATTCATCAAGCTGGGATCCTCACTGAAGCTATACTGCAGTGTGAATATTGTTTTCAAGGTCCTCCGTTGAATGAATTTATCATGTACATTGTTGTAATAGACCACTGTGTCTGCCCAAGAATGACTTTATTTAGAGTCTTATCTAAAATTGATGGGACTTGGTCTATCTGAAAATGTTCTGATGGTGAATATAAATAAATGTCCACTGAACCAAGCGCTAACATTTTTGGAGTCATCAATAATAAATGTTGCCTGTAATGTTCTTTCTAAATGTTTTATGGCAGGCAACAAAGAGGACATGGAATAATGATATGTGTACAATTTAGATATGAATACTAATTGTAAACCAAGAGCAAATTATAAAGGACTTGAAGTATGTAGTGCATGATAATCACTGATGGCAATGGTCAAATTTGTGACAGTTGTGTAGTTTTTGTTGAATCAATTAGACATTTTGCTAAGATAGACTTGTTTTGTACCATTGCATGACCTCACTGTTTAAAATTGAGAAACCAACGCAAGAATGCATTTGAAGTATGCATTTGAATTTGAACTTGCTCTATTCCATAAAAAAGCTTTTTTTTCCTTTCTTTGTTATTTGTCTCATCAAAACAATTTGGCAAGTCATTAAAAAAGGAAAAATAAAAGAGTCAATGAATTTGATTCTGTTTTCTGTAGTTAATACAACTTCTATTCAAATGATTGGCTCAGCCCCTGGCTCTCATGGCTGTGCTTTTCATTGTGGGTCGGTGACTGTGGGTTGGAGCTCAGACTGTGTTCATAGGCATGCATGTCACTGATTGGCTCTTCTTTTACTCTGATCACAGACTGCATTCCCTCTGCCTGATCCCTCACCTCCTTCCTCAGCTGAATGCTCCCCTTCTGCAACATGTAATACAGGATTGGGTTGGAGCGTGAGAGCCGTGGAGAGTCCAGGTTTGAGTCACAACTCTCCTCCTCCTCCTCATTCTCCTGACTACTCCATCGCACAGGGCTCTTAGGCTCCTGTTTGACTAGAGTAGGGGGGTCCCATTTTTGAGTGACTGGCCATGGAGCTGGGTGGCGGCTCCAGGGGGTGCAGACGGGGCTGTCACCTGCAGGGGGGGTGGGCAGTGGTCTGAGATTACTCGGAAGCCCTGAGTTGAGGGAACCATGTGGATGCCAGCTTGGCAGGTGGAGGAAGCTGTGATTATGGGAAGGCTGACTGAGAATGCTGCCGTTGGCCTTGCCGTTGGCCTGCAGGACAGAAGGACTGGGTGTCCCCCGGGGCTGCTGGGAAAGCTCCTTTAGGCAGTTGTCAGAGAGCAGCAGCTGTTTGAGCACATTGAAGCCCCGACTCTCTCTGGTGAGGGTTTCACTTGGTGGGCTCCTGGGTGAAGCCTCCTCTTCCTTCAGACACCTCTGCTGGTCAGGCTCTTCCTGAACAGCAGAAGAGGCAAAAATATTTGTGTGGCCACCATCTACTGCTTTTGGAGAGCTAATATTCAAACTATCAGTCCGATCAGAGCAGAGACGTCTCTTCTTAGGACTGGGGCTTGGGTACTCCTTCTGTTCCTCTTTAACCGGTCTGGGCTGTGACTCAGCCTGCATAGCAGTACTAGTATAGTAGGTTGCAGTCTGTTGTTTAAGCAACTGGCTGAGGAGGCCATATTTTGCTATGACCTCTGCAGGCCGTGGTTCTTTTTTAAAGTCTTGCTGAGAATCTGAGAGGGGGCTATTCTTCTCATAACCACTGGGTCTCTTTCTGCCACTGGAGTCCTCAGACATGACTGAGGACGGTCCCACCTCCTCTGTGATCTCCGTTTTGACCTTTATGTCAAAAGGGGGACCATTGGAGCTGTCACAGAGAACAGAAGCACCAGGGCTCTTTTCATAGCATCCCCCTGGCATTTCCACACTCCTCCTACCACTGCTACTGGACCTATCTTTGCGGGTGACTGTAGCAGTAGCTGAGCCTGTTCCCAGAAGGAGCTGCAGCACAGTGCGCCTCTCTAGAAGGTTCTCAATCTGTGATGGAGGAGAAGCTTCCTTCTGACTGAAAGGTGTGCCACTGCCTGAGGGTCCGTCGGAGAGAGGAGTGGTGCTGGTCCTATGGATTGGAGCATTGAGCCTTTCCAATAGGGCAAGGGGCCTGCTGGCATCAAGCTCCTGACCCACCTCTTTGCTGGAGGGGATGGGTGGGGAGGAAGTTCCACACTGAGCCAGATTCTGTAACAGCTTACTGGCACTGAAAGCAGGTTCTGAAGCCTTCTCAGCAGGGAAGGCTTTAGACTTACACAAATCCAGTGGGCTGGATTGGACATGGGGGGAAGGGTAAGAGAATGGGGATAGTGCGCTGCTAGGGTCACGACTAAGTGAGTACAAAGGCTGGGCTGGGGGTACAGGTCTGTCTAAGGGGCTTTTTGTCCTGGTCTCTTCCCAGGGCATTAGTCCCTTTGATTGGGCTCGAGACATTGTGGCCTTGGTTATATCTAGTGGTAAATCCTGGTTACCTATGCTTTTATTAGCCATCTCATTATTTCTGCGCTCAAGAAGAAGCTGCATAAGTGTGACCTTAGGGTGGGATTTTAAGTCTGGGTTCATTTCAGGCTCCTTGTTCTCGGACACTTTTGATCCTGATGGCTCTGGCTTCCACTTGTTTATTAAAGATTCTGTTAGTTTGTCCAGGGAAGATGTAGAGATAGAGGAGGAGGAGGAGGAGGAGGAGGAAGAAATAGCAGTGGAAACAGAGGAGACAACAGTAGAGGATGGTGAAAAGGTTGTTGTGGTGGGTTGAGCAGAAGCTTGAGGACAGAATGCAACTGGGGTGGAGGAAAACACTGTGGTGGCTGAGGAGAGGGTAGAGGTGGAAGAGGAGAAGGTGGAGGAGGGGGTGGTAATTTTGGGCCCTGTCTCTTGTGTATTGGCCCGGCTTCTCATGGACAGGTCAATGGGAGAGCAACTCGAGTAGGAACTCTCTGCATCACTGCTGTCCTTCGTCAGGCTCCTCTCCTGGGTGGAACACTCACTGTCTGATGTAACTGAAGAGGAGCCACTTGGTGGAAGAATGCCACAGCTGTCCTCCAGGTGGCCATTCTTGGTCAGTTGCTTCTGGTTGTTGTGGTTGTTGAGTAGCAGCAGCAGCAAGCTGCTGCATGTTTGAGGGGGCCGGGTTGGACGTGAGTCAAAGCCTCGCTTCTCCCTAGGTGGATGGCTGTGACTGTGGTTTGGAGCATGAGGAGGAGCGGGTGAGGAGCTTTGGCTATGGCCACGCAGCAACGAGGGGCTCTGTGGACTGGACAGGGCCGTTCGAGGGAGTGTTGTTGTTATTGTAGTTGTTGTTGTCATTCCATTTTGGGTTGTTAAGGAGCTTAATGTGTCTGGGGCTCCAGGCAGAGTCCCTCCCACACTAGCTGGCCTTTTGTCCAGGCCATGCTGCTGGTTTGCCATGGCAGCAAGTCTTTCACTGGCAGATCTCCCTGAGAGCTGGGCTTTGAGCGCATGCTCTCTGGAGTACTGCTGGAGATGGGCTTCACTGGACAGCAGCAGGGCCAGCTGACTGCAAGCCACACTGGGCTTGGGTGAAGGTGCTGGACTAGAACGGATTTTCACCATGTTGGCCACAGCCTTCAAACGTTCCGCACAGGACACTGATTCTGAAGCTGTAGGAGCAGAGGGAGGTGTAGCGCTGTGTGCTGACCGAGGAGATTCTGGGGGTCTGTCTTGACTGTGCCCCCGGCGGCTGTAAGGTGTGTTGCTGTGATTTTGAAGTTTGTTTTTCCTCATGAGGCCCTTCAAGCGGCTTGAGGCTGACCCATAAACAGGAAGTGGCTCTTTGTCTGCAGGTGGTGCCTTGGAGGGAGAGGAACACTCATTGGGGGGTTTATTAGGGTGCTGAGACATTGCCACACTCTGAAGCCGTGAGCTGAATGACTGAAGCAGGGAAGCCAACAGGGTGCTCTCCCCAGCATGAGGAGATCCCTCTAGTGTTCCATTTTGCAGGCCTCCCCCTTGGCCATTCAGCTCCATTGGGGGTGAACTCATCCGCTGATTCCCTGGATCATTCCAGGCTCCAGACCGCAGCAGGCGGGCTTTCTTTAGATGCTGTGAAGAACCTAGTGTGGGCCCATTTGTTCCAGCCTTGGGAGCTGTGGGGCCATGATTGGGAAGTTGGAAGGGCCCGCCCACCTTGTCACTCTGCTCCTGGTTGCTGTGGGCAGCCTCAGACCTTCCGCTTGCCGTGGCCCCAGGCCCGGCTACCACTGGATGCATCAGTAAACCTTCCAGATAAGTTAGAACAGCTGAATCCTTGTGTGTCTCAGGGCCAGGCTCCTCCCCATGAGTCATGTTCAATACTAGGATCCCCTCGTATGGTTCAGCACTGCTACTGGGAAACAAATGTCCACTAGGTCATCTGGTTGATAGTGGCATGTACTTCCTAAATACCAAAAAGAGGGCAGCCAATTGCACAGAGTGAGTCTGCAGGGTATTGACGGATGCACTGGCAGGATGTGATCCCTCTCTGTATGGGGCACAGTCAGAACTGTGGTGAAACAGCGACCATGGTTGGAGGCACTCTGGGGCGGGTGGGCCTCCCAGGCATTGTTATATGCCTTTAAACACTGTAGGATCCCAGAAGTCCTAGCTCCAGGCTTATGTGAGTAGCAAGCAATGAGTCAGTGGGATTTGACCACAAAGATGTTGACACATTCCGTGGTTGTGGATGTTTGGGATGTCTGTCCTAAGGCCTGGCTGTTCTGTCAGTGATGCCTTTCAGCTTTGCAGATCTCACATGGGGGACCTGTGGGAGTGAGTGAGAGAGAAAAGAGGGAGGGAGGGAGAGAGGGGTGGATGGGTGAAGAAAAAGAGGAGAAAAGGGAGAAACTGTGTGAGAAGCAGGGATTTGCACAGCACTATATCACATTCATTTCACCACCTTGTCTGCCATCTCTGTTACTTAGCAACATTTCAGATTGACTGCACATGGCTCCTTCTCCTCTCTGCACTCTCCCCTTGCAGCCACTGAACAGACAACAAATGTAGATTAGACCTGATTGGATCCAAATTGAAAATTCAAGCCCACTACCTTGAAAACATTCAGGTCTTGAGCTGGAAGCCCCTCACAGCGATGTCTTTCAAAAGTGAAGGGCCTTGTGAGAGCTGTGAATAATTTCTTATGCAGCTTGTCATTTCAGTGGATTATCCTTCTCTACCACCTCCTGCTCCTTATGCACTCGAGAAGCATCTCACGCGACGCAACCCTCGGTCTACATAAACCAGGAGCCACCCACCCACATGCATATAAGTTAGCATTTAAGCATTCAAGCCTAGATGAAAGCATTAAAATGGGATTGAAGACATACAGCATATACATGCATACTATCACACATACACAGAGTAAGTGAAAACCGTTCTGGTGGCTCCTCAGTCATTAACACATGGCCAGCTGTGAATCCTTCACAAAGCTTGGCTCTTTTGACTCCATGAATTGTTTTTAATCAGAAGACAAGAGCAAAATAGTAACTGACTTGATGTGACGTTAGTCCAGATTATGGATTTTTGTACAAATGCAGTGAAGAATCACAGCAAGCATATATCTAACAGACAAGCTGTACTTGGATGTCAAGTGTGTATTTTTGTGTGTGTATTGAGGGGTGGGGGTGGCTTAAGGATCAGGTGCACCTGTCACACCACACCACTGTCAGGAGGGCAGAACTGGTGACACTGGGGTGAGCATTGTGCCAGTTGCCATGACAGTGTCAGCGGTGCTGCCCTGTGAGACCTCTGCTCTGAACCCTGTCAGCGTGGTTTCCGTGGATACAGGACACCTCCAACAGTCCTGGCCGAATCCCATAAAGGTTAATTAATACAGAGTTTCCACCTCGCCTCAGCTGCCGTCCATGTCCTTTCCTGATGCAGTCCTCACCCTTTGGTGTCCGCTGAGTGGACCAACATAGCAGGTCACACAACAGGACAGCAGCCCTTGATTATGATGAAAGGCCATGGCAACCCACACAGTCACCAGCCTAAATACTTCACAGAGAGCAGAAGCAAGGGCCAAAAACAACAAGGCAACAGGCTTCTAATCAGGCTGAAATCCATCCTTGTGGCCAAAGTACACAGGTTGTCTTGACAATAAGGCCAACAAGGTGGCACTTTTAATGCCACCTTGAAAATGAGCTGGGATTAGAAGCTGGATTTAAGTTGATCAGTGCACAATTAAGTCTGAGTAGCAGTAGGAAAACAATCGGGTTAGCAATTTTAACAACCAAAAGGTCCACAGGTTGATGAGACTCTTCAAACTGTGTGTGCAGCATTTATTGGAATAGAATAACTTTGAACTGAGAGTGGCTCATCAGCGTCAATTACAGTTCAAGGCCATTTTTAAGCTGCTGACCTAAATCTGACAACAATAAAAGCCAACCTGGTCACACTGGGCCATCTGACGTCTGCTTACATGCTAATCTTAGATGCTCAGGATTAGGGCTATTTTCCCGCCAGTGAGCTTTACGTAATTATAGACAGAATGCTCTGTAACACCACGTTTGATCAGCCCTGTAAACACGTACACTTGTTTACCTTCACCATAGCATGGTAAAGTAACTAATATGCCGTTATACAGCAGTTAGTGAGAGAGGAAAAAATCAAACACTGACAACATTTTCAACATGGAAAACTTTGTTAATCTCTCTGCTGCTGGCAGTGAACCATTGGAATTAGAGCTGACCTTGTCTATGTTTTTGCCCAAAGAAACTTCAATACAGAGCAGACAAGGCAGCACAGGGACACTATGACACTGCGCTATATTAGTTTATTATACATACACAGCTACAGAGCTACTGCATTCTCTATCTCACAGTAAGTACGAATAACTCTTTAAACAAAGTGGGGACCTTCAGGCTCTTGAGAGATGTATAATGACATAGCCGGTGTTAAAAAGCCCTGCAACTGCAAGGGCAAGAAAAAATATGTTCTACTCAGTGACAGAGCTCAGTTAACAAATAAATGACCTTAATATGGGAAAGCTGTCCTCTATACTCAGCCCCTAAAGCATACAGCCCTCCTCCTTTCCTCTCTCAGAATGTGTGATGTGCATTACTATTACATTACCTTCCCTGGTGTATACATTGAAAATGACCTTACACATCTGTTAACATGTCATCTCATCGGTGGTGGCACCCAAAAAGCCTGACCTCCACCCCCCTCCCCCACTTTGGGATACCACAGCACCAATGAGCTGCTCTACGGCTTCTGTGGTGATTATCCATTATCCTTGACAATGTCAGCCAATGACAGAGCAGGCACCATTCTAAAGTGATTTTTACCCCTACAGTCGGCCATGTACATTTGAGAGGGAGGGCAAGTGATGGGGAGGGGGTGAAAGCTTCATCATCCCCTGGCTGGTGGGTTCTTCATCTATTTCTCTCCCTCACTTTCACTCCTCTTGTACTTAAAAAGACACCAGGAACAGGAAAGGTCACTGCACCCTCAGCCACTTCCTAAGATAGGTGGAATTACCAGTAGGCTGACATAAAAATGTGCCGATGCAGAGGTCATGGATTAGATCTCAAAAATGTGACCTTCCTTCCCTCCACTGACCCCCAGATTACACCCACTCTGCCACCCACTGTCACAAAGGCATGAACACACTTGCTGGATAATACAGCCTTTTTTATCTTAAAAAAGTGAGTTCCTAAATGACCTTCATTGTCAGGAATGGTAATCCATTTAAGCCATTTAAAATGTATGAGACCAAACAAAAGAATTAAAAGGGGGAAGAGCCGAAGGAGCGACAGTTAAAGTCAAGGTCATTCATGCCGCCAAGGCTTTTCCACTTGATGCAACAGCTGGTGTCCATGCAAAGCTCTGGGCGTTAATAAAAAGTGACAATGCTGCCCGAGCGGTGTGTATTACTAATGTCTGACACCAGCCTGGCAGATGTGTTCTCCCTGCATTTAAGGGGAGTCAAGGTTAAAGGAATTTAAAAGGAGAGGCGATGCCTAAACACTATTATATCATGTAATCTGCAGCCCAGCCCTGCTGCACATACTCAATGGGGTAGCTCACTTACACATGCGGCATGACCGCTATTTGTAAATTCAATATGGCCTGACATGATTAAATAAGACAAAACATAAGCTACCTGACCAAACATAGTTGTTCCAAGCATTCCACAAGTGAACGAGTGCACCAAGGGAAAGTTGAATTAAAAGCTCTTGTTCACCTTGAGAGAGGTAAACAAGAGAATAACATGCCACCGAGCAGCAGGAGAGCTAGAAGCAAGAAGATGTTTTTGCAGGTAAGTCAATCAGGGCAAAATAACACTGAAATGCAATACACAGAGACACATGCACGCCCACACAATGAGAACTAGGGCACTCTGACCCACTTCTTAGGACGCATTATCCAAACAAGTCATGCATAGCACACATGCCTCCATGTGCGCACACAGAAACCCGTGGATGTACCCCATATGAAGGATATGTGATACAGAAATGCTGAAAAGCCCGACCTCTTGTGTTAAGCAGCGCAGGCGATCCATTGGGGAAAAAAAACAAACCTCCTACTCAGAGCACTCGATTGTGAAGAAGCGTGTGATGACTGAATGCTAATATTTCAGACTTGGACAAAATGGGACCGGAGTGCTAAAGTTCTTGGCCTGCATCTGGCCTTGGATGAGGAGCGTGGGGGCGGATTTTAACTTCATCTGTACTCATCAGTACAAAGAGTTCTTGGGGTCGAGAGAGAGCATAGAGGAATTCATGCACACTGATGAGTCATCTAAGCGGTTCAGAGCCCAGCTGACTGGCAGAGGACCCAGCCAAACTAGCCTGTGCAATTATGATATCACTACACTGTATCACAGACACTCTTTCCTCTTACCTTACATGCCCAGGCTTGCATGGACGTGCTTACAAAAGTGTTTGTGTTGATAGTAAATATTTGTGTGCCATTTGAAAGACCCACCCAAGGGCCATTTCCTGAGTTGCTGAAAATTACTGCATCAATTAAACACACACACACACACACACACACACGCACACATTCCTTCTAAATGAGCCATGGCTGCCATCAATCTCTACCTGATTCATTTCTATTGGGCTCTGAGGTAATCTTCTGCTTACATCGTCTGTCTAAAGTGGTGCTCATTTCCCTCCCGAAATAACACACATTTTCCATTTGTAAACACAGGAGCTGGAAATAGGAACAGCTGATTGCCCCATGGCCAGCACGCCAAAAGCAGAGCTAGGCTCTTAAAACAGACTGCAGTGGTAATGTCTGAGAGGGAAATGGGCCACTTTGCAATTGAGATCAAACTGTCAGGCTGCCCTGAAAGCTGGATAAAACCAGCTAAAAACCTTGGCCTTTAATGAATCATTTCCATAATATTCTTGGCATCAGACCTAAGAAGGCTATTGCCGTGAGTCAGCAAGATGTCTGCCTTTATTGGGTTAAAAGAGTACTGCCTTCTTTCTTCTGAGTAATTGAGTAACTGAGTAATTTTGGGATAGTTTGGAGTAATATGGTCTGTGACAGAGGTCTAAGTGACAGACAAAAAGAGGAAGACATATCTCTGCTATCATTGTGCCTTTCATAATACCCCCATTGACCCACTTTCTAGTTTTTAAATCATCCTAATGCTCTTGGTGAGACTGGAGAAAGATATTACAATGCGTTGTGAAGGGACATTCCATTAGAATCATCAAAAACCCAACTTGTATTTCTTTTTCTCCTTTTATTTCAGAATACAGTCCTATTCAAAGTTTCACAATTAAAGAAATCGTTTAAATCAATTGGATACATTTAACCCAATAAAGCATAAAACAATTAGGTGCAACCTTTTCCGAGAAAATCTCTCTAACAGCACACTTGGCAGGCCAGAGCTGAGTACATGCCAATGAACAGGAGACTTCAATAAGATTAGTCCTACACCTGGCCCTGGTGCCCTATCCCAGTGCACACAGAGCAATAGCTGGTGCAACCAACGAAAACAGCTTCACTCTAATTATTACTGACAGCTTCAGAATCTAAATTAGCAACCAGGTTAAGAAGCAAAACCACCTTTAAAAACAAGTTTGTATCAGACGAGGGTGGCACAAACATGTCCATACATACACCTGTAAGCTGAACTGCTACTCCAACTTATTATACAACTACACAGAAATAGGGACTATGATGCACCAACAAGGTGCAGATGGCACAGATATAAAGACAAATAAAGTACAACCAAACTCTAAGCTCTAACTCTTGAAGGATGAAGTACACCGATCAGCCACAACATTAAAACCACTGACAGTTGAAATATTCTGCTGGGAAACCCTGGATCCTGGCATTCATGTGGATCCCAATTGACACAAACCATCCACCTAAACAC
>JBBPCS010000235.1:0-37076 GCA_037974645.1 Hollardia meadi
AATGTAGAAAATAATAAAAATAAAGAAAAACCATTGAATGAGAAGGTGTGTCCAAACTTTTGACTGGTACTGTATGTATCATGGATGTAAACTGCAACTTGACTGGTGCGTGGAGGCATTAATTCTATTCTTTTTTTTTTTAAACACATGAAGTCAGCCTTGGTTTAGAAAGAAAGACTTCTCATCAGCATCTTACCTGTAGTAAGCCAGCTGTAGCGCTATCTGTATGAAAGCATCAGGGCTCATGTTGTGGGTTTTTGGCACATTTTTCCCAAAGTGGTCAAATACCACTACCCTCATATCCAGGTCTTGGGCCAGTCTGTGGTGGCAGAAAAGAAGTCAGGACAGTGAGACCGGGTCTATCTGTATATCTGATGATATGAAGTATAAATATGCATATACTGTACTTGTACTGGTGTCATTATAGAATGTGCCCTCACATGTTCATGTTCTTCTTGGCTTCCTCTATGTCCTTCTTGGTCTCAGGCGTGATGTTGAAGTGTAGTTTTTGGGGCATGGGTAAAGGCACCATGGGAGGCCGCATCATCTCTGGCTTCCTCCTGTTACCGTGAACAAGAAAGAAAAGAAATGTCTCATGTGTGATGGACCAAAAACAAATGAAGGGAAACACCAAAGTCATGCTTAATAAAGCCACGGTTTTCTAATTTTGATTTTGTAGCAGAATGTTGTGAGTCTCTCTGGACTCTCTGTCTTGTTGCTGACCTTGTTGTTGATGTTACAACAAGAAAAACTCCAAACAGACACCTACAGAGCCAAAATAATCTTTGACCCAACTTACGTGTATTCCACAACATGGTCGATCAAGGCCACTATGGGTGGGCCCTCAGCTGGGGCGTGCTCATAGTTCGCACCACATGTCCCGTCCTCTCCGATAATAAACTAAAAGTCAGGAACAAAACATACAGCAAGACACTGAATTACAGCTCCAGAGCTACTTTTAAGTCAAGTCCTTAAGTGTGAAGGTGTGATAAATAAATAATCTAAATAAATGAGTGCTATGACTCCTGCTAGGTCTCATGAGGTAAAGTAGTTCCAGGCAAGGGGCCAGGTTATACTAGAAGAACTAGTTTGTACTGCGTTCTATCTGACTGTGTTGGAAATCAAAAATGTTTATAGTTGTTCTGAACAAGGCGGAGTGAAAAGCCGTCCATCATACAGACATTGTTTTTGAATGTGGAGATACAGTAAATAGGTATGTGATGTGCGTGCTTAGTTGCATTCAACTTGATTAGGTGAATGCATTTAACACATTTGTACTTCCTCATAAAACACTTGAAAGGCGGATTTTCCTTTTTTATATTTGAAATCCGGCATTGTTTACATCCATGCTAACTTGCTAGCAGTCGACTTTGCACTGCAGCATCTTGGAGCATTACAGCCACCTGTAGTCATCAACCTTAAAACTAGCCTGAACAGGACCAGGCTAACCTTGAGGGACACGTTTCCATTAGGGGTCAACTGATAGGACTTTTTCAGGGCAGATACCAACTATTAGTAATCAATAGGCCGATAACCAATATTTGGAACTGATATACATTTACAGTCAAGATAAATATCTTCAAAAAAAATCAATAAAAATCGTCATCCAGTGATGGAATATAAGTAAGTATAAGTCAACAACTACAACTACAATTTTGAGATATTTGTACTTTACTTGAGTATTTCCATTTTCTGTTACTTCACTACATTTCCCAGACAAATATTGTATTTTTCACTCCACTACATTTGATATATTAATTACTAGTTAGCTTTCAGATTCACATTGTTCAGTGTTGATAGGCTATTACTCGTGTTGTGTAACCAATTAGATAGTGCTGTGGGCGGGACATTGAGTGAGACCACATTGGTATCTACAGACAGAGAGAGGATGCTGCTTCAGAGCCAAAGTAGCACATTTTTAAATTTATTTGAAATCATTTGCAATCAGACTTATTCAAACCTCTTTTGTGAATTTTGCATAAAACTAAATAAGCCTGATTTACAGAAATATGCCTGGATTAACTGGTTATCTTGCTTTATGAAACACCCCTTGTATGATTTAGGACTAAACCATAGATATATCTGTGAATATAAAGCCTTTCTGTTGGCCTAGGTTTCGCATTAACGTGCAAGTAAATAATTAAAAAGTAAAAACAAGTTAGAATGGAAACAAACAAACTTGAAGCATCAAAAAGGGAAACATGCCTCAGACAGATCTGAAGTGGTATTTGGACTAAGAGCTGTGGGAAACATCAGTTCAAATATTACTGCACTTTAACTAAGGAAAGTGTGTTTGTGTGTGTGTCACCTGCAGCGTCTTGTCAAACCAGCGGTTGCCACTGTTCCACTGGCTGCCTCCTCCATGCAGCATCTGGATGGCAGCACCGCTGCGGTACGTGTCAACGGACACTTGGGGCATCGCTCCATCCAAACACAGGGTGAAGATGCTCCTTTGGATAGCTGACACTGACTCTTTGTTGGTCTTATCTGGACACATCAAGTACACACACCCACAGTAAACATGATGTTATTCTGTAATCACACTAATTAATCTAGAACAAGACATTTGTATATACTATATTTAAAATTTGCAGATTAGAGATAGTTTATGATTTATCCCTGTGTCATTATAATTATTTTCAATTTTATTAAAAAAAAAAAAAAAAAAAGGCTCCATAATTTAGTTTGAATACTCTTAATGCACTAACAACTGATTAAACTTTGGCTCAGTGTTGGTGGTCTTTGAGCTCACCCTTGATCAGGTGGGCGTAGGCCTTGCCCCAGGAGTTGCGGTGCTGGGTGGTGAGGATGCCGACAGGCTCCGTGTCGGTCTGCAGTGAGGCGCTGCAGATCCTCTCCAGCTGAACGCAGAGCTGATCAGCTGTCAGTGGAGTTCTGTCGCTGTTGTACACGTCCAGCGCAAAGAACTGATTTCAGGAGCAGGACAGACAAGAAAGGCTCAGTCAGACCTCTCACTTTAGGCAGACAACTAATGGTCAGATGTTTAGAACAACTGTAGCTGAAGCTAAACAATGTTGATTCAATAAGTGGGACAAAATAAAAAATAACAGTTGGTTATTGTCTGGTCAGTGTGCTCTCTGCAAGCTCTTATCTGTACTAGTATTTACACTCCACCAAAGAGTTAGTTATGTTGTATTTTTGAAATTTTTAAACTTAATTTGAGAATCAAACATCACAGGTGCTTAAGACACCACTGTGTTTCTTAACATCAAGCTGTGCAGATTGTGAAGTGTGTAACTGTGAAATATGGTCACAATCTCCCCTTCTGTGTTGAATAAAAAAGTATTTTTGCGGAACATTGTGATGACAGTGAAGTTGACTTTGTGAAGTGAACTTTGACCTTTTGGATATAAAATGTCATCTCATTATTTTATCCTATTTGGCATGAGGGTTGGTTAGGTTTCCAGTTTTACTGGTCCAGTCTGGTGTAGGGCTTAAACTGGTTTAATTAAACCAGTTTAATTTTATACGACCTGACTAAACCAGCATTTTTTTCAGGTGTAGGTGGCGAGAGCTAGCAGCATGCGGCTAGTTAGCAGGAGTGGAGCCGATTAGCTCAGCTCCACAGGGTGCTGCTTCACTGTTGTGTTGTAGTATTACTAGAGTTGAGAGTTGTGCACAAAGTGCTGCTTAACCACTCCGACCGACATCCACAAGGGAGAACTCTCATCAGTAAAGAGTTGGTGCAGGTTATGCTGTCTAACGTTATGTTACACGCTTGTACTTCAGTACGAAGCCTTGTTTTGTTCCACTTGGTATGCCCTGTTAAAGTTACTGCATCACGCTGTCAATACAAATCAACACTTTGTGTATAAGTTTTAAATTAAAAGCCATCTTGCATTACAATGGACAGAAACACTTTATTTTTTAACAAGGCTTTTACTGTGAAACAATTTGCAGGAACGTGGTGTGGAAAACTCATTGACTTACAAGGCTCCAATGAGCACTTGAAACCATAGATTTTTTTTTTTTTAAATAACTAGATACCAAATGCAAAGATGGCACCTATTCATAGTGCCCCACTAACCACGTAGTGAAGGGTCTTTATGAACTGTTGTTATACTACTCACTCTAGATTAATATGTGTTGAAAATGCCAGCCAGCCTACCCAGAGTTCCCTGTTTTTTTGATAGCAGTTAGCTTTAATGTCAGGCTCAGTGGAGCCACGTGGGTCGAAAAGAGAGGCAGATGAAGTGAACTTGTTCAGATGTGCTCCTCACCTGAAAGTTATGTACTACAGTGATGTGTTTGGGGGGCCTGGAGCTCTTGGCATGGTTCACCACAGAGTCTTTCTTCAGACCGGGGATACGGCAGGAGGACAGCACCTCGTAGTACTGATTCATACACAGGGGTTTCCCTCCCAGATATTCTACTGGTAGCGTCTCACTGCAACACATACAAGCTGTGCCATTAAACATAGCCACCATATCATTCACAGCAGGGGTTCTCAAGCTTTTGTAATTTAAGGCCCATCTTGAGTGTTAAAAATCTCTGATGACCACCAAATAAATAAGAAAAATAACATAAAATGACAAAGAAATGTGTCGTGATTGACTGTGATATTCAAATGTAACTGGCAAATGAAATTAGGCATTTTAATTTGGAGGTTTTGTATTCATGTGAATTCAATTCAATTCAAAAACAGTTTTGTAAATTACCCCAAAGAAAAACATTCATGGCTCACTAGTAGGCACACTGAGGCCGACTGCTTGACAATGGCTAATTTACAGGATGCTGCTATGTCGTCAATAAACTAAAGAACTAAAAATACCTGTGTCCTTATAAAGATTAGAGAGCCGGGTGATCAACAAGACCAACTCACAGCTCTTCAGTGAAACTAGTTCTATATTTGTGGCAACCTGTGGTGATGTCAGGCCACATGTCCAACTCACAAATGTGGACTAAAAGATGTAGAGTAGGCTGTCTGGTCTGATCTGATCACAACCACGACTTTTTACTTGTATTGACTAAAGTCAGAAAACAGCATCCAGAGGCTAAAAGACAACACAGAGAATGGTGTATGGTCAATAAGGAGAATGTCTGAGGCTCAGCACTCACTTGTCAATCATTGTCTTAAAGTCCAGAACACCCGCTATCAGTTTGGCAGCAAACCTGAACAGAGAAAACAGGATTGATATTCAATTAAATGTTCACTTGTATCAACATTTCCTCATGTTGGTTAAATAAAGGAAATAGTGTTTTTTAAATGTGCACTTTGTGAAAACTTGTGCAACAACAATAATATGCACAAGTGATTACCATTGGGCCAAACCATTCATGTATATGCACAGGGCTACATGTCCACTGTGACTCACAATTATAAAATCTGAGTAAATAATTAAACATGAAAAAGTGTGAGGCAGACTGGATACATTTTTTAAAAGGGGCTGTAATTGAATGTCATGACATGTTACGGCCAGGACACGCTGCCGGTGTGAAAAGCGTGAGCGCCACCGGACCTCTTGCTTTTCACGTCAGCGCCCATGTTAACAGGTTGGAACAGCCCAAGTGAGCGGCGCACCACACGCTACAGATTTAGCATCTGGTCTATTTTTATTTTTCCTGTGTCACGTCAACAAAAACAGACCTGAGAAAGACATGTTGACATCATATCAGTCATATTGCAGTTTCTCTATCTGACAATCAGACAATGGAAAAAAACAAAACATGAAACATCAAGTGAAGGGCAGTATTTTTCCAGTATGGCCTCTCTCTCTCTCTGAACAAAGCTAGAGAAATAAAAATCATCATCATAATCATTATCAATGTAGAAAGATAGGGCTGGCAGCAGCAGCACACAGGACTCTGTTAAAGTAGTCATATTGTTTTGCATGTGCGAGTGTGATCACCTTATTCGTCCTCGTTTATCACTGAAGTTCATGCGGGGCAAGACCAACCCAGGACTTGAATGAACCACCACAGGCATCCGGTACTGGAGGTAAGCAACCTGCACCCACCACTCTGACAACTACAAAGACACAGAGACGCACGGTCAGTAACAGGTCTTTAATGGCAAGATGATAAGGTTAATTTAAAGGAAGTCAAATGTCAGTTGAGTTTGCAATTGAATTATGTAGAGAATGAAAGCAAAAAGGTCGTGTCAGGGGAACTTGCCCAGTTCTCAGTGTTGCGTGCCCTCTTTTCCAGGCCTTTCTGCAGTCTCTCTCCGACCCCTCCTGCCTTCTGAAAGTCGTCCACCAGCTCTTTAGTGTGCTGCAGCTCGTCCACTTCCATGATGGGCTCCAGGGCGGTGATGTAGCGCTCACAGGTCTGCTGCAGAGGGGGGACAGGCAGACTGGGAAGTCCCTTCTGATGGTTCAGGTATCTGCCAGAGACCCGAGTCGCTGACACAGGCTTCACCAAGTGACAGGGTTTCATTAGACCACAGGGTTTCGCCATCCCCACCTTTACCTGACAGACAAAGGAGTGTCCATTAAATACCGTACGTGTGAATGTGTGTGTTGTAACTGACTTCCTGGAAGAATTTGCTCTTTGATAGGATTAAATTTCATCACCTGTACCTGAAATGACTCCTTGCAATAAGACTAAACTCTTTAGTAGTCTGATAAATGCAGGCTTCTTAACATTTTTTTTAAAAATTCAGTTGAAGAACACTGGTCAACTTTTTGGTGTTTTTTTTTTAATGCAAGATTCTCTTTGGGATTTTTTTTTTACACCAAAAAAATCAGTTGCCAGTGCTCTCTGCTTTCATAGCAATTATTGTAAGTATGTTGGAGAACAGTATATCGCCGGTAGAGGGCAGTCTGCAATAATTTTCAACTAGACAACATCACGTAAAAACATGTAAACAAAAGAGCTAAATGGCACTGGTGAAACGAACATTAAAAACATTCAGAACGCTATTTCAAAGGTTGTCAATACATACTTACAGTACGGTGTGATTACCGTTTTCCCCCCGACTTAAATCATTATTTTAGAACCTGACGCGAAGCAAGATTAATTTTAGGCAACTCTCCAGTAACGTCATCTGTTCCCGTTATATGAAATGACCAGGCTAAATAATTACTTTAAGAGATATGTCACCCAAAGGACATATCCACATAGAACCTACAGTAATGCAGGTTACTGGACTGTCTTTCTGTCAAATGATATTTAAATAGTCTTCAGACATGTTACTAAGCAGGTGCCTTCGTCGAATAATAAAACCCGTCTGATGAGGAGTAACTTTAACTTTACGTTGTTATGTTATATCTCCGTAATTCTCTGTATAGGTAATTAACCTACGTACTAAATTAAAAAGTAAATATTACGGTCTCGGCCAAGCTTGTCTTTTTGTGTCTTGCAGCTAACAAGCTAATTGTACTGAATACCACAAAACCACCTTTGACCCAGTTAGGTTAGCTAACTTCTACTTCAGTTCATTGCGAGCTAGCTAGGTTAGCCTACTTTATAAACAACTTGCAATCCTTTCACGTTAGTTAAATTACCATGATAACAAACAAACTAACAATAGTAATCAAGGTGACCAATTTCATTAGGCCTAAATTAAGGTAAAATTGGCTTTTTGACCATATTAAGCAACCGTAGACGGCTAAATAAAGGTGCATTACTTACCATAGTTCTGCTGCAAATGCCCCACATTCTGTAATTTCAGAGACACCCCCACACAGGCAGGTTTAGCTTTTAGCTAGGTACGGCGTTTTGTCAACACCGGAATCGCTGGTGACAGGCTGGAAGCGCTACAGCAGCGACTGAAAGGGTGAAGTCGCTCGGCTGTCAACTCCGCCGGAGCTGTGCTGCTGCCATAAAGAAGTGATGGGTGTGATAGAGTCTTCAGTCTTGGAATTAAGGACGAAAGTCTCACATGTGCGTATGGCACTGCACGCAGTGTTTACAACCAGATTCAATAAGTCAATACTGAGGGAAATAATGTATAATAGTTATTTGTGGAAAATATTTCACTTCGAAAAAAAGGAATGAATGGGACTAAAGATTTTCTGCATGAAGATCACTTTTATGTTTGATATTTTCTGTACATTTTTTCTGTTAATATTTTGTGCTAAGTAAAATAGCACCTCTAATTTGTTTGTTTGTTGATTGGCTGATTGATTATTGTGATAGGAATTCACGGTGGAAAGTCGTACAAAGTGAAAATATTTTTAGTTTATTTTTAGTCGAATCCGGCACATACTTTACTTTTCGTACAACAGGGGGCAGTAATGAGCTATCGGTGTTTCAAATCTGCCTAAAATCCACGAAGAAGACTGTTAGCCTAGTGGCCATGGCGGAAACAGAACAGCAGTCAGGTAAAGCACAGTTGAAAGCTTCTGCTCAGCGTTAGCAAGTGTTCTGTCGCTTTTGCTTTCATGTGTTTAAAGTTAGTGGCGTTAGCAGGCCACACTGCCACATGGTGCTTTAACTTTGGGTTAGTTACATACGTCAAGAAGGTATAACGCCTCTGTCCTCAGGCAAAGCTACATATACACATTTTGAATATTTTATGTTGTCATTTGGGCAGTTTGTAGACTTTTGTACCAACTTGAAGTCGTACTCTTTTGTTTTATAAAGTCGTCTCTACAAAAACTGTAAAACAATGACTCTTACTCGTTTTACTGTTGTGGAGTGTTAGCTAGCCCGTAGTGTGAGTTTGGAGGGGAGTTTTCAGTGTTGCACCAAAGCCTATTTGACAAGAGCATCACCAGGAAAAGCTCCTATTTAAAAGTCGGAGGGTTCAATTGTTAAAGCTTAATGCGCTTTACAAATGCAAACTACCCATGCACAAAGACTGATGGACCCAAGTATTCACGATACCACTGTCCATTGATTAAACATTCTGATTAAAGGGCTATTTCAGCAATTTATTATTTCATTTTTATAGAGGTTCTCGAGTCACCAGACACACCTTGAAATACAAATTGTACAAAATTGAAGCAGCAGAGGTCAATAAATCCTGGATTCTAATTCTTAAATTGGGTCAAACTCCAAAAATACTGAATCCTACATTTCCCATGATGTAACTATGATTATGTCTTCCCTGTCTGGTAAACAACCCACTGTTTGTTTTTTTCTTTTTAAGTCAACTGGCAAAGATTAAGAAAACTTGTCTCTACTTATTTAGGATCCACTCCTGAGGATGAAGCGCCTGAAGTCACAGTCAGCAACACCTTCATGATTCCCAAGAAAGAAATCAGCATGGTGCCTGACATGGGCAAGTGGAAGCGATCTCAGGTAGGTTGTTGCCTGTGGCCATGGGAATATGCTTTGAAACCTCCTGTTTTTTTCGGACTTTCCATGTACTGTACGAAAAGTACCAAACCGCACCAAGAACAGGGTTAGACATAACATATGACTCTTGCTCAGTGTGATACTGTGACTGGTGTCTTGCCCATGTTTTTCATTTCAGCCTTAAATACCCACCATCATCAGCGCTCATAGGCTTTGTTCCCACCTGTAGTTTGGTTTCTGTAGTTGTAAAGAGGGCTTCTTGGAATTCATGGTTTGCAAAATTGTGTTTTTCACATTGTGTTGAAGCAAAATTAAAAGTAAAGTTTTTCTGATGTAGTGCATCAAAGTTTGCCTTTTTGTGATCAATATATATTTCTTTTTAAAGAATCTTCCTCTTAATATCATGTTTTTTGTAGCAGTTTGTACTATCATACCCTGACTCTCTTTACAGGCATATGCTGACTACATGGGCTTCATTCTGACGCTGAATGATAGTGTGAAGGGGAAGAAGCTCACATGTGAATATAAGGTGTCAGAGGTATGTTGTCTTTCTTATCCGTGGTTTCTAAAAGCGTGCGCTGGCAGCCTTTAATGAGGACTATCATTGTTGGGGGTTAAAGGAACAATTCACCCAAAAATGAAAATTCAGTCATTATCTACTCAGCCCCCCTGATCATTGTCTCAGTGCAAGCACCATGGAGTTACTATTCTCCTTCAAACAGCACTTATAAGCCTGAGCAACTCAATTAAAATATTGCTATATCATAAAGAAAGAGATCACACTATCAGCTGAGGCTCAGCCGAGTGAACCATCACACCCCCCAACCCTGGGCTAAATATGCTCGTTTGTCTGCTCTTTATTTCTCTTTATGCTCGTTCAAGCCATCACACGTGTGATGGCCATGGTGCTGCATATCAGTCACTGTTGTCTCGTTGTGTGACAGACAGTGGACAAGTTACTAGATCTTCTGGGGACTCTGGACCGATGGATAAATGAGACCCCTCCTGTTGACCAGCCGTCACGCTTCGGGAATAAGGCCTACAGGACCTGGTACAGCAAACTAGACCAAGTTAGTACACACACACACACACACATCCAAGAGCTCACACCAAGTAACATTTAACTGTCCGATACCAAGTTCCAATACATATTAGTGTAGCTGTTTACTCCATCATTTTTGTAGGGTTGCACAACATCTCAGTTCTAGCCTGAGATTTATGAACTTGCACGTTACAGTGCATCAGCCTCACAGAAGCAGACCAACCATCACAGTCTCGACTTGTCTACTGCATGGACACACATAACACGCACAGTTCCTGCTGGAGGATTACTGGCGAACAGATACTGACCTCACAAACAGCGCTGAGCCGATGCTGTTCTGTGTGTCCATGCAGCACATCATTGCTACATTTCTTCCCCACAACACTTCCATTGTTCGTGGCTCACACAAACCAAAACCGACCTGCTAAAAAGCGCCTCCGTATTGTGGCTACAACTGCTAAAATGTTATTGTTATTGAAATGTAATGTCCATAGATATAGTAAGAGAAATCTAGATACAGCGTCAGAGGCGGGCCCCATTCATGCCTACTACAGTTGCTCAGTGGTGCATGAAGTAAAAAACAATCGACTTCCTGGGTATAATTACCCGGATCTTCCGCATTGTGGGGCCCATAGAGCAGGCGCACTAGTGACTTCCGGCGGTCAAGCGGCTAACTTTCGGTTTAGCGCTCCACTAACATGAAATGGAAGTAAAGAATTTAATCGTGTGGCTCTAATAGATTTTACAAATGTAATCGGACCCAATGGATCAAATTCTGATATCAAAACAAATCATTTCACGGGGGTTGTGACGGTAAAAAAAATGTATCCACCGTTTTACAGCCGCTCCTTTCACAATGTAAGCTTATGGGAAAAGGTATTTTCGGGCCCCTGTCGCTGTAATTTCATGGTTTGGCCACTATGTCAAATTGGCTTCACAGCCTGGCGCTCTTCTTGGGGGCTTGGTAATGTCAGTCCTTGTTGTCTGAGCCATTTTCTGTTAATCATCTGATGACATGAATCAGGTGTATGCAACGTTTTAAACGTACCACTTGCCCAAAAGCACGGAAAATGTCAATTTTAGTTAATGTTACCCAACAGTCAATATCTATTTTTATAAACATCTACTTTAAAGGTCCACCACTGCTCTCACATTAAAATGCATTCATTGTGAGGCACATGCAGGAAGTGATGTTGAATCTGCAGTAGCTTTACGCTTCATTTGCTCACCACATTAAGTGAACTCAGCAGAACAGAAAGCTGTGTTCACAGTGGATCAGTCAAGACCCGGTCCGTCACACACTCTCTCACACATCCATGAATACGACCGCATGCTCGGTGTGAAGATGCCTTGCCTGACAGTTGATGTTGCTGTGTGTCTGTGTGTGTGTGTGTAGGAAGCAGACGCCTTGTTGTCAGCAGTTCTCCCTGCCGACAGATGTGCTGCAGCTCCAGAGATAGCTGTCTACCTAAAAGAGTCTGTGGGGAACGCCACCAGGATAGACTATGGAACAGGTAATAGCACTGTGTGTTTGTTTACTTCAGTCCAGTACTATAATTCTATACAAAGCACTCCGATGAAATCAGAAGTCCTGGTGACCTCTGCTGCAGACCTTTTGTTGCATGTCATCCCTGCCTCTGTTTCCCATCACTTAATAAAGGATAAAATGACACAAACAATACTTCAAATTTAACATGGAACTCCAGTGTGTTCTCTGATATATCAGCAGTAACGGGGACAATTTTTCTGGAAAGACATTGCTGTTAAAAAGGTTTTTCAATGCTGCAAGCTCTGCAGGGCCAGATGACCTCCAGAGTTAAGTAATTTGGTGGATCAGCCCTTCAAAATAAACATTAAAACCATTCCATGATTTATATCTAAATGTAAAACCATTTTTGAGCTATTGCAAACTCGCTGTTGATGCATCTAGAGGATGATAATGATAATGATAATTCATTGTGACCAACAAATTCGTGTTAACATTCAAGGCTACAAACTTGGTATTGGTAAATAAAAACTCTGATCAATGCTGTATTTGCTCATGTTGATGATGCTTTACTGTCCAGTGGACGTGCCATGTTGAAACCATAGAAAGAAAACACTACTGCTGATTTGAATTGTATAGACGAGTATGTTTTACCTGTAAGATGCGCTCAGTTTGGAGAAACACTGCCCTCCGTTTCTATCACCTTTCTCCTCTTCCATCACAGTTTTGAGGTTTGTGGTCATTTTGCGACTCGGTTTGTAAAATTTACAGTCTGCCACACTGTTGTTCCCTCAGTTCTCTGTGTACAATGAAAAAAATAAGACCCAAACTTGTTTACCATTCACTTTTCCTCAGTTTTCAACTTCTCATCACTTAACCACCAGCGCATATTGTCACATGTATTTTTTTTAGCAAGTGTACCTGCTAATTAAAAAATATATTTATGGCTCCCCTTATTTATCCCCTTAAGTCCTTATTGAAATGTTGTCATGTGCATTTTGGTAAGCATTGAGCAGGCACAAGTGAAAGCGGTGCTAGTGCTAGTAGTAGTAGTACTATATAAACTAAAAGTAACATAATAGATCGTAGCGGTAGTAAGTTTAAAAGCACTCCCCCCACCCCTCAAAGTGTTTCAAAGTGGTATAGTTGGCACCACTGTCGCAAAGACGAGATTGCTTTCAGTTTCCCTCAGAGTACCAACTACCAACAACACAGGACAAATGTGTGAGTTTATTCCTTCATTTACTCCGTAATGAAGACATGAAAGCTGATGTGAAATGGTACTGGATCACCAGCCTGCCCTCATTCTCCTGGAAGATTTCCTGCTCGGAGGCAGACAGAATTGAAAAGTGAAAGCGAGGTTCATAGGGAACCAATCGAAATGTTGATGGTGTCATTATTGTATAGTCATTGCATTGTGCAGCCAACATTTACTTCTGACTTGTCTTGTGCCACTTTAGAAGCAGATGTTCATGTTTGAACGTTCATCTTCTCAGGTCATGAAGCTGCTTTTGCTGCCTTCCTCTGCTGTCTCTGTAAGGTTGGAGCTCTCAGGGTGGACGATCAGCTGGCTATAGTTTTTAAGGTTTTTAACAGGTGAGTTCTTACTGCTGTGGTCTGCTTCATGTTGAGCACTACTGTAAAGATAATGTGACTGGTGTTCTTTAGCCATACTAGTGGTGTGGCTCCATGGTGATTTCTCTCCTTCTGTCAGTTGGCCTCCACCACTGAAATATCTCAACTTTCGGATGGATTGCCATGAGAGTTTATGCAGATATTCATGTTCCCCAGAGGATGAATCCTAATGATTTGGGGTTAACCTCTGATTTTTCCTGTAATGCCATCATCAAATTTCAATTTCAATCTGTCCAATACTTTGGTATGTTTGTCTCACCTCACTGAGCTATTAGCGACACTCTCTATTCACTATATAGTGCACTTTAACTACCTCCACCATGTTTTTGAACTCTGAATGTGAAATGTATCTACTATATAGTGTCCTCAAGAATTCCAACAACGGAATTGAGTATGTACTATGGAAAAGAGATGCCTAGTAAAAAAAACCTGCTTGTTTCCGAGTCCATCTGAATCCCAGAAATGACCCCCCTGCTTGAACTACTCTAGCTAACTGCTAATGGTTTTTTTGCAGGTATCTGTCAGTGATGCGGAAGCTGCAGAAGACCTACAGAATGGAGCCAGCTGGAAGCCAAGGTGTGTGGGGACTGGATGACTTCCAGTTTCTGCCCTTTATCTGGGGAAGCTCCCAGTTTGTAGGTAAGAGCCTGGCTACAGCAGTTCAGTAAAAACTGTACAAAACCAGCATGTCAGGGCTGTCTGTATCTGAGGGGGGTGCAACTGAGGTAGTCGAGGTTGGGACATGCAGTGATATGATGTTGATGTGACACGGTGAGAGCATGAAAAAACAAATGCATTCAAAGACTTCCATTTGTATGAAACTGTGAAAGGAGCCTAAAATGGGCATTGATAAATGAAGGGGAAGTCGGTAATGTATTGCCACACAGGAGTAACCAGGACGGAATGATTCATTGTTTTTATATCAATTTTATATCTTGGTTTGAAAGAGAGCAGTTGGCTAACTGCAAGAGCCATGCTTTTAATTCTAACAGTGTCTTAATAAGGGCCGTCACTATCTTGAGTCTAAAGTCGATTGAAATGAGCTTTCATTTTCGATCACCGAATTTAAAACTAAAACAAACTGGCTTGACAGTTTAGAGAAGCTAAGCCCTGTGGGCTTACGTGAGAATTGTAGACAATATGACGTTTTCACAGAAGACATTTTGACTAATGACTAATGACATTAACGAGGGCTTTGTTGTCGTAACAAGTCATGGCATTCAGCCATCAATCATTTTAGTAGTTATAGCTGTGCTGCTCCTACAGTAAGGCAACTGAATGAGAACTAAAAGATAAGTCTGCTGTGCTGATTAAAGGTCAGTGCTGTAGTTCCTGTTCATCCTGTGCTGTGGTAAAAGATTCCGATTTGAGACGGTCCACATGACGTTGATGAATGTACAGACATTCCCGTGTCTTCCCAGAGCTGTGAGGAGAGGTTGATCTCAGTTAATGGGAAGGTACATAGTGACATCTGGTGGTGAACATGTGCCCTTACAGCTCATTCTCTTTTCAGATCACCCAACACTGGATCCTCAGCAGTTTGTTGATGAAAAGGTGGTGAACGAGCATCACCAAGACTACATGTTTCTGGATTGCATCAAGTTCATAAATGAGGTGGGGAAATGAAACGCACCACACTTTGACAATCATCACACAGTTTCTTTTTGATGTGCTTTTCACTATACTAACTGAAGGTCCAACAGGCGCTCTATTGTATTATATGGACAAAATAACAAACAAAAAAGAATGTTTTAAAACTGCAGTAATCAAGGTTGGTTTTTTTTACTGAAAGGTTTTTATCACATTTCAGCCCACAACTTTGTTTTGTTTTTTTGGTTCAGTCTTTCTGCTCTCATAGTGTCGTTCAGGTAGCTGTTTTTAGTGAAAAAAGCCTTTTATTTTTATGATTAACACTTTCATGAATCCAGTTGTTTGTCGTTTTTACCCTGGGCTATATTAAATATTTATTATTGCTGTTCCTGAGCATCACATGGCAAACGGATAAAATTAGCAACTAGCTGGTGAACATAGTGGAGCGTTTAGCAGAGGACGGAAAGAGATGTAAAGTATTTTGTGGCGGAGACCAAAGAAAGAGTTAAAAGACAGTGACTCTGACTGAATGCTAATGTGGCATCATGTCTGATGAATGTGCACACAGGAAAGTGTTTGCTCACATGTCCACAAAACAACTTTGTAAGGTGATTCTTTATAGCTTGTTGCACTGCCCCTGATTTACCCAAAAATATATAATATAATCAAAAAATATAATAAAAGATTTCAGACACCTTTTCCATTTTTCTACATTTGTTTTTCTAGATTTAAGTTAAAATGTATATATATATTTTGTTTGTTTTTCACCCAAGATTTCAGCTGACTCTAATTACAAAAGTATTTTCTCACCTCTGTTGGAATGTCTCCGGTTTTGGTTTTGAGGTATCTGCCTCTCAGATTTCAGCCTCCACCCCAGGTGAAAGGAATTTAGTTTGTGCTGCTCAGAGAAACATTCAGATAATTTCACAACATGTCTTTCTAGAAATGGTGTCCCTGTTTCTTTGGATAACCCTGGAAGAGACTCTGTTAGCAGTTTTCTAGTTAGCATTTCCAACATTGACAGTGAGGTCAATGAATAAGACAGTGTTTTTTGTGTCATTTTTTACGAAAAGTGGATAGAAATGTTGTAAAACTGAGTTTACTTGACAGAGTTTTAAATTTTTGTGTCCTGAGCAGAATTGTGAACAATCTGAGAGTTCTGCCCCCTAATGGACATTTTCATCACTGTGTGGTTGAATTCTTTCAATTTCATTAAATGTGTTTTAAAAGTCTTGCTGTTACCCATCATTTTTTAAATAATTACATATTAATAAATATTCACTACAATATACAGTACTCGGTGTACTTGTATAGACTTTGTACTGATTTTGTACTGACTTAGCCGTTGGATTGAAATTGTTGGACCACAGCTGAATGTGGTTTCATCCAGGAAAAGGAAGACGGGGGGGGGGCGTGGCAGATGGATTCTGTTGGTAGAGTGCCAGAGCAGGAACCGTGCGCTTTGTTTTTCGGGGTTTTGGAGGAAAAGGAGGGGAGGGAAGTACGTAGAGGAGGGCGTTGGTGGAGCAGCTACATCCTTTTCCTCCTTCCCATTTAGAAGCACCACCTCTTTTTCCTCCTCCTGCTGCTGTTGCTGCTGCTGCTGCGTGACCTCTCCCTCCTCATTACAGTCAAGAAAGGATGCTGCTGTTGTCAGAAAGGGCCTCTGTGGTTCTCCTCGTCCGTTGGTCCCTGTTATTATTTGTTTGTCACTTTGCTCTATCTTTTTGTCTTTTTCATCGTCAGTTTTGGTGTTGTTGTCATTTTCTCTGCGACTGTGTTTAAAAGCTGCCTGCTAAAGGGTTAGTCAATTGACAGAAAAATTCATCTGCAACCACTTTAACAATCAATTAGTCGTTTTTGTTCCAGCAGAAATGTCAAACATTCTCTGGTTGTAGCCTCTCCACTTTCAAGATTTGCTACTATTGTCTGTTTTATATTATAGTAAACTGCCTTTTAAGTAAAACACCTTTAATACTATCATTACCTTTAATAAAATACCTTTAGGTTTGCTGTTGGTCATGCAAAACGAGACCTTACCTCGGGCTCTGAAAATGTTTTCCTGACATTTACCAACCAAACAATGAATCAAGAGAATAATCAGATCAAGATTAATCACAAGATTAATCAAACTAATAGTTGGATGCAGTTCTACTGTGTTTTCTGTCTGGCTTTGTCTCTCTTGTTTCTGTAAAGTTAAAATAAAATGGAGGTTAGCATTTTCTTGCGGAAAACATGGTGTATGGCATCAGATACATGTCGCAAGCTTGATAAACGATGCTCACAAGCAAATTATGTTATTTCACACCTGCAGAAGTTTACTGCCACTCACACAGTACAAGTCCTCATGCACAAGTTCAACAATATAGAGTAGTACAGTCGGCTGCGAGCGAGAAATAAAACCTAGGCATAGGAAAAGAATGGCGCCTGCGTGTATAGAACTAAGCAGGAGGTGCACAAAGCAGGCCCCACGCACCAGAGACTTTCTGCTTGAACCTACACACTCTCACAGGTGAGGGCAAAATTATGCTTTCCGCATCTGCGCGAGTCCACGCGTTATCTACGCTACAATAAGCTACAGAATAAGTGTGCGCATGTGTGGAGGGTGTCCTCCAAGTGGCCTTCAGAAGGTAGTAAAAACAGAACTGCTATGTTTCTGTGGTGTCTGTGTATGCATCTGTTTGGGTGTATATTCTGGCCCTAACTTCTGTTCTCTTTTGGACAATTAGAGGGTGGAAACCAAGGGACACACTGATGATGGGTCACTTTCAAGGACTGTCACGATATCTGATTTTCACTACACAATCATTGTGACAAAACGAATTCCCAAAAACGATATTATCACAAAGAAAATTTTAGGGGAAAAATGTTATCAATAAAGTTAGTCTTTGTTTTGTTGTGTTTTGTCTCTAACTCTACAAAAAGAACAATTATAAAGGAACTGATAAAACAAAAGATCCACACAGCCTAACATCTGCACTGGATTATTTACACAATATTATCATGTGTTTATTAACATGATATCAATATTTCATTTTTTTATGCTCAATATCTGTGTATCATGACACCCCTACTTTCAATTCGATCACACCGTCCTTGAACCTCGATTGACAGCTTCTGCTAACTGAACAACAGGCAGACACACCAGAGGCTTCTTATTTCAAAGAGCTGAGTCTTGACTGTGTGTATGATTATTCCTGTCCTTATGTTTAGTTTCTAGCCCACTGTTTCCATCGCTTGCTGGCTAATGGTCAGTCGGCAAACTGTGTAGCTTGTTAGCTCTGGTCACCAACGGGACAATAAGTTCACACAGTTTATTCAGAAGATGTATCTGTATCATCCTGTCTACAAACCATTCCTACTTCGTGGAGCAGTTTATACTTGGATCGGTTATATTAAGGTTGATGGTACAAAACAGCTAGTGCGCTACGACAGCTCCCTCCAATTTGGACTCTCCGACTCTTGGCTTCCTCAGAGATCTGGACTGTCAAGACACTTAGGAAATATACTTTCTTTTAACTATGCGTACGCATGATGGCTGCCTCACCTGTCCTGCGTACGTTTCGTGCGTCGGTTGTGCACGTCTTCAGGAATTAACGCCACGCGTATGCAATATGCACATGAACAGTAGGGGCAGTGTAGGGCCGGTACATGAAAAGGTTAGTAGGCACGTCAAAAAATGGCAGAAAGTTTTGAAGACCAGTTGTGTGATCATGTCCACAATTACCCACATCTATATGATGTGCCATTGCCTCTGCACAGTGATAAATATGCTTGTGAATACAGATGGCAGACATTTGAAAATACTGGCGGTGTTTCTCATCATCAATCTGTCACATTTGCTGTCACAACGTGCTTGATTTAGGGGCCTATACCATCTATGGTGACGCTGCCGCTTTTTCTTCCATGATCTTAGCATTAACCATATACTGAGCTCTTCAAGTGTTGCCATATTTATTGTTTACTTTATGCATACTGACTGAGTTCGGTCCGAGTATCAGTCAACGACACAGTTTTGCTGGTCAAACTACATCAAAATCCCACTGGAAAAATAGTGCTTTCAATTGAAAGTAGTCGGTAAAGGAATCCCTTTGGTCCAGTACAAATATTTATAGCATGTACAAGGACAGTACCATTTTCTGACTGGATAGTAGGTGTCCATTACAACACATTAAAGTTGGTTTCAGGCAACTCAACAATGTAGCCTCCAATGTTTGTTTAACTGTAGGTAACCCTGGCAACAACTGTGATGCTTAATGGGTAACCAGTTAACTCTCACTGGTGAAATCAACCCTACTTTGGATTAAAGTGATTACACAAAATGTTAAATATGCAGTATTTTCCTTTGGTAAGTGAAACAGACTAAACATTATAACACACTCTTTCCTCTGTTGGATCTATAACTGCCTTCTTCAGTCTTGACTGCAGGCTTGTTTTTCCTCTTTTGTTTACTGTTGCTCAGACAGGCCTGTAAGCACGGTCCATATGTACACCCAAGTATTTTCCTCCACACATGTGGATACTTCAAACTTGACTTCTTTTTTTAAAATTCGCACACAGGGATCTGGTGTGCGTGTGTGTTTGTGTGTCGTCCTAAACATGAGTCACTTCCTTCCCCACACGCTGCTGTGAATCACTCCTTCCTCCAGGGAATACGGTCTGTCTCCACCCCCCTTTCCTCCCTCTTCCATGCCCTTCCCCCATGTGTTCAAATGCGAGGCCCTGGAAAGTGTCTAGAGCAGTGTAAGGAGGGGGGTGGATGGGGGAAATGGAAAAAGGAGGGGGTTGTTAGATTGATGTCCCGAGGTCTGGGTTTGGGTTCCTCTGCCTCTTGGGAGAAAATGATGAGAAAACGGTGTATAGTCCCCACTTCATTCATATATTTAAGAATTCATACATTTGTTTTTGTCAGTCTTACTTGTGACAGTGACTGTTGTTCTTTTGTATATTCTTACTATTTGTTTTTTGTCCATAAGCCAACGCACTCGTTGATTCGAGCATTTATTCATGTTATTTCGGGATTGCTGGAACAACAATCAGCCTTTTGTTCTGCGTGTTCTTTTTACGAAATTGATTACATTACTGAAAGCGGAGTAATCATTGTAATAAGAAGTCAATGTAATCTGTAGTTTTTATTTCGTCATTTCCATGTGTGATTGAGGAAAACAGCCTGTTGTTTCTCATATTCTTTTAGTCACACTCTCTTTTCTTAGTTTGATTTTATTAATATCATAGGATCGTTTCCACAGTTGCCTTTCAAAGCATCAACAGCGGGGGCACTATTTGGTGTTGGTGAGTGCAGCTTTTAAGTTACAATCATCGATTAGCCTGCCAGCAGCATCAGTAAACTCCACCGGGACTAAAATCCCTCCAGTGAATGGATTGTCTATTAGAAAGTGATATTTGATCTATGATCAAAGCATATACAATACATGCAGTATATCTTCTGTTACAGATTCCATCTCAAAACTTAAATTTATGTATGCATCTTTTCTTTTCTGGCATTCTTATTGTTCCAAAACATTTCTTACATCTGTCTGTCAAATAAGCAGATTAAGATTTATTGTGTATCAAAGTTGCTTGTGGGCGCAATACTGTTAGCCACCTCTCATACGTCATATTTAAAGCCTCACTAATCAACATTTTAATATTGAAAATGTACAATGTTGCTCATAGTGAAAAACCCACAGAGAATTATTACCCGACTGCAGTTCCTGCCACCTCCAGAGTGGTTTACAGTCTTTTAGCTCATTGTTTTAAATTGACATAGCAATCTTGGTAGGAAACAGTTGCTTTTTCACACATCCAGCAGACACAGAGCAACCTTATTATTTATTTGGCGTCGTTTTTCTGGACACTCTCTTTTAGCTTTGTTTTGGTCTCCACCAACTTCAGAGAAAATTATCTGGCTCTTTCGCTGCTAAATGTTCCACTCTGTTCTCCACAAATAAAAATAACTCTTTAAACATTTGCACGGAATTTGTTCTAGCTCTGTACTGTGGAATAAATCACACAGGTTATCTTTGGATTCCCTACTGCTGTAAGCTCAACATCTTCCTTTATACACAATAGGATCTGTTCCTGTATAGGACATATTAACTGTACTCTTCCTTCATTACCTCTAGCGCTGCATTTTTGACATTTCCTTTCTAAGCCAGTAGTGCATTTTTTAAAACCTACAAAAAACCAAATGTAATAAAAATCGACTTAAAGACATATATATAAAAAAAGTTTGTCATTTGTTTGCTGATTGAGAAAAGCAGGAGCTGTCGGCTTGAATGTAGTTCTTTACAATGAATTCTACTGGTGACCCATTAACTGACTCAGCTCAGGCTGACCAAAGCTTGAACACTGAAGAAACTCAAAACTTTTTAAAGCCACATTTCCAGCCTACAGAGGGAGCGTTTGATTCTCCAAAAAGTGATTTTGGATGTAGCATTTTAACTATAATTTCACGAGGACTTAAAGGAAGGTGCAAAAGCTATCCTGTTAAAATCATTTAAACCTTGTGGTGCAATAAAATTAACTTAAGAGATGAACCATGATTTACATATCGTTTTGATATTAATCAAAGGTTGAAGCTGGATGTTAAGCATCATTTTGTGACTTAACCCTGCACACACACATACACTGTGTCACCTTATATACAATGTTTAAATTCTTTGTTGATTATGTTGGAGGAAGATAAATTGTGATTTCCCTTTTGCTACAGTGTGGATGAGTTACACCAAACGTGTCCTAGTTGTTCCTCTTCATCTTTAACGTTCTGTCTCGGTTCTGTAGATGAAGACGGGTCCGTTTGCTGAACACTCCAACCAGCTGTGGAGCATCAGCGCTGTTCCTTCCTGGTCCAAAGTCAACCAGGGCCTGATCAGAATGTACAAGGCCGAGGTATGCCCGCTTCGTTCTCTCTCACCGTCACTGATCAGTCCAACTCTTTGGTCACTTACAGTAAGAGCCTGATAGTTTGTTGTAGAAGGAGTCCATGTAGGTTTTAAAGAGACAGTTCTCCCCAAAATCCAAAACACATATTTTCCCTCTTACCTGTAGTGCTAGTTATCCATCTAGGTTATTTTGGTGTGAGTTGCTCAGTTTTGGAGATATCAGCTGTAGAGATGTCTGCCTTCTCTCCAATAATGGAAGTAGATGGCATTTTGCTAGTGGTGCTCAAAGTGCCAAAAAAAACATTTGAAAAATTCAACAGCAATGTCTCGTTCCAGAAATCATGAGCCAGTTACTCAAGATAATTCACAGACCTTGTTTTAAGCAGTTTCATGTAGGAACTATTTTCTTTCTAGTGAACTACAACCCATCACTGCGCAGAAGGAAATGTGCATCTACGCATGGATGATAGGCTCGTGCTCGTGACAGGGTGGGATGGAAACATTAACATTGTTTTAGTTAGCGTTGTTAGCTAGCCTCTCATCCATGAGTAGATGCCCAGTGATATGGAAAGAAAATAGTTTCTACATGAAACTGCTTAAAACAAGGTCTGTGGATTATCTTGAGTAACCAGGTCATGATTTCTGGAAAAAGACATTGCTGTTGAGTTTTTCAAATGTATTTCAAAGTGCCATTATATTGGAGAGAAGTCAGACATCTGAGCAACTCACACCAAAACTATCTAGATGGATAAATAACACTACAGGGAAGAGGAAACATAGTTACTTTTGATTTTGGGGGTGAATTTTGTATTATTGCTTGTAATCGTGAAAAAAACAAAATTACTACTTCCATAGAAAACTACACAATTTGAACGGCATAAATACAAAATCTATAGAAGAAATCTTTGTCAAAATCTATGCTCTCCTTTGCTAACAAGAGTTACCGCAGTTAATGCAGGGAAATGTGTTGGTACCACCCACTCCTATCTCTACTGACTGCAGACCATGCTGTATTTCATTGATGGATGTTCTATCCAGCAGAGCAAGGTTATATAAAAATGGATGGTTTGACACAGAAGTTTATTCATCCACTTTGGACTCCAGTGTTCTTGGTTCTCTCAAGGGTCAGCAGTGTAACATTTTTGTGCCAAAGTTCACCAAAGTTGAAATTTTATGCTAAGGCACTGGATTTTACTTCACCTGCAGAAACAAATCCATTCTGTAAAAGTACCTGATTTCAGTCTGAAAAATCATTACTACAGTTTACTACTAGCTGGAAGTGATGTCATTAGTCTTTCAGGTATGTAGTCATAAACCAAAGTATTGGAGAAATGAACGTCAGAGCGTCACCAGATTATTTACAATTCATCCTGAGAGGGCCATGAATGACTGCACCAATAGATGTTGAGAGATTTTTACTAAAAAACATACATGTCAACCTTAAGGTGACTTTAGAGGAAAAGTCAGTGAGTGTGTGAATGGTTACAGCTTCTGATGAGCAGGTGGCACCGTGCATAGTAGTCACTGCCACCAGTGTATGAATGGGTGAATGCCTACTTGTAGTGTAAAGCGCTTTGAGTGGTCAAGCTGACTAGAAAGGTGCTATATAAATACAGGACATTTACCATTTACTCCGGAGCAGAAGGTGGCGGTAATGCACCTTTACGCTGGTTGCCAACCGCCATTAAAGAAGAAGAAGAACGCACTGGAAGAGGAGAGGAAGAGGGGCTATTTATTTCCGCCATTTCACTCAGATATCAACCATGGCCGAAGTTACAAGGATTGCTGCGCTCTACCTGTTGTGGAAATGCCAGAAAAGCAAGCGACGTCATGTGTGGATTCACAACACCCTCCGGAGGCGGACACAACTAGGCGCGTTTCACCGCCTTCTGCAGGAGCTCCGTCTGGATGACAGCCGCTTCCAGCGCCAATCGTATCGCTATTTTGCCGCTCAAGTTCAAATATTTTCAACTCGAGCGACAGACTGTCGCGTTTTGTCGCTCGGCGCGACAGACACCACAAACGCGTCTTTGCATTGACTTTGTATGTAATTTGGTCGCGCGACAAATTTTTGTCGCATTTGGTGTGAACGCACCTTTACTGTAATTACCTAATGCTATGGTAGTTAGCCCTCATTGTTCTAATCTGTCAAAATGATGGACAGCCTTCAGATCTTGCCCTGAATGGTGTGGGAAAAAAATTCAATCAATGACGGGTAATGAGACCCCTGGCTAAATGTATCCAATACTATATGACCAAAAACCTGCAAAACTAATGGCGTTCCCAGCAGCCTTCGCTATACTTTGTGTTTAACGCTAATTAGCAAATGTTAGTATGCTAACATGCTAAACGAAGAAGCCAACCTTGGTAAATAGTACATCTGCTAACCATCAATATGTTAGAATGCTGGTGTAAACATTTAGCTCAAAGCACTCGTGTGAGGAGGTACTGCTTCACAGAGCCTCGAGGGTGGCTGTAGACTCTTAATGTAGCTTACGCTGTAGAAATGGCTTTAATAAAGAATAACAGCATATTTTGTGACGCCGCAGCTAGAAGGTGTGTTTTCTTTCCTAATTAGAGCTTTTGGACTGACTTGACTTGAGACTTCATATCAGTATCAAGTTAAAATGGATTTCTTTAAGTTTTAACTTAATTATTTGTTATACAAAAAGGCATATCTATGTGTAATGCTCTTTTTTTCCTCCCTCAACATTGCTGTCACACAGATATTTTCCCCATGAAGGCTTTGAAAAGCACATATTCATATAAGAACTCTGTTAGAACCCCAGTTAAGCAATACAAGAAACTAGCAACAGACATGTACCATGTTAACTGGATTTCTCCTAAATCCTTCACTCTGATTACTGAAACAGTGTTTTCTTGTTTACATGACATTTGAGAAATCAGGTTAGTGCTGACAGCCGCCTGTGACCAGGTTCTTTATGAGCGAAACACCCTAACAGACTGGTTCTTTGGATAGTAGCAGAGAGAGGCAGGAAAGGGTTAAGAGTGGAATGGAGAGAATGGAATTGTGTGTGTGTGTGGGCGGTTGGGGGTGGGGTTGGGGGGATGTCTAAACCCGTTCTCCCCGCCTGCATGCCCACATCCTGTGTTTTCCAGAGCAGCCAGTGAGTCTTCCCAAAGAGCTGAGGGGCCAAGCTGTCTGCCTCTCCCTCCCCCCTCCTCCTCTGCGTTCCCTTCATTTAATCCTCCCCTCCCTGTGTCCCGACCTTCCTCCAAGCCTGGAGCAGCCATCAGCAGACTTACATTCCTCTCTCCCTTTTCCTGGCCCCACACAGGGTTTCAGGCAGAGAGCTTTACTCCAACTAGAAAGAGTCGAATCGACCATTTTCTGTCTGAGAGACGAGGCGATTCTGGAGCCTTAACTTGCCTGTTTGGAGCATAAACTCAATGCGTTAAATAACAAAATTACACAATATGTCCTGTCCATACTAAAGATCAGCCACCCAGATCTCCCTATAAATTTTAAAGGCTCTGCTGTTGTTTTTACTGTATGTTGTTTTTTTCTACTTCAGTTCAGTTCAATTCACAATTTAAAAAAAAGACTTGCGAAGACTTGAAAGTTGCTTGAGAGGGATAAGTCACTTCAAAGACTAGCTAGTTGTTAAGTCTCAACAAGTACGTTTACATAGTGGAGGGAAATAATTGAAATCTAGACTGTCCATAAGGAAGGCAACACACTCAAAAACACTTACAGGATGAGGCTGGTGTTACTCTTTATTTTTCTCATTGTTAAATCTCATGAAAAGACCAAAATCAACAATGTGTTAGTCTCTCAATACTTTCAGACTTCTACACCATGTCTGTGGCTCTCGGCTCGGGCTTGGTAAATTTCTGAACCAGCTGGTCACTGTAGCTTTTAGCAAACGTTTCTCAAACAGGGGGAAATTGTTGGGGGACTATTTTCAGTCAGGTTCATCTACATTTGGTGCTCTAGTGAGTATTCAGGTATCAGGATGGTGTACGTATGTGGGTTTAAGTGAAAAGCCCCGTTTTACACAGAGATTGCGCACTTCTGCCGCAACAAAGACCTTTGACGCTGAACAAAACAACGGTGCCCCACTGTGCGATTTTTAGATAGCTTGCCAGCGTTCCGCAAGCACAAGAGCCGTGACACGTTGTCACAGCAGCGTCAACATCTAGTGTCATGATTTATATATGCGTCAAGCAGCGCTTTTTAAACAATGGAGTAACATGGCGATAACAATTATTTACCGTCCTCTGATCAGAGGGAGCTCCCAAAGCAGACATTTTCGGTCACTTTTCTTCTTCTTTGAGTTACCTGCTAACTGCTGCTAGCTGCTTTTCGCACACATAACATGTTGGCAAAACATCAAAGCCCTGTCTCGTCGTTCCACCTCGCAGGCTCTCTCCTTTTATACAGACGCAGATTCAGTGCTGTTACTACTCCCACTGCCGACTCAAAGGTGGAACAACATTGCTCCACCCCATTACGCCTTCGTAAGTTTTATTCGAATGGCGAGATGCAACTGTCCCGCGGTAAACAGGCTGTTTAAAAGGGGCTTAAATAAGCTACAGTGTGTGTGTGTGTGTTCATGGTAATGAAGGAACATGTCAGCCAGTGCAACAGTGTGGCTCATTGATGTGTTTTTAATAGTTTTGGGAACTCTATGGTACAGAGGAAGAAGATATATCAGCCTTTGATACACACACAAGTAGAAAACATAAATTGGTGGTTTGGGGCTTCATTTGTTTTTTGTTGACAATAAGAAAAACAGAGAATATCATCAGTAGGTAACAAGGACTAAAACGCTGGTGAAGCAGTTTATGAAAAGAGCACAGAAAAATACACAACTGTGGATTAGGAGACATGTCATCAAGGGGTTAACCGCAATGTATGTTAATACATTGTAATAGGCTAGTATTCTCTTTTAACTGACAGACAACCCACAGTTTATCTGTGACCAATGACCATTTGATGATTTTCCACATTTTCATTGATCAAGTATCTGTTTAGACCAGTTCTCTGAGGCATGTTTTTCCACCCCAGTTCAGCCCAGATGATCATGACTGATAGTGTCACTGCACAGACAGACTGAGCATAAGAGTTCAATTCCACCGTGTTCCCCCAGCTGAGCCTCCCAGCCCCCACTGCAGACACCCAAAAAACCCCACCCCTGCTCCCACAAAATAGTCTACGTCCGTACGGACAATGGGACTCCTCTGGGCTGCTCCACGGCCATTTGGATCACGTTCAAAGTGACAGGCCAGTGGGAAGAGTTAAAAGCAACACTTCAGGTTGACTGTCTGGGTTTTGGGCTTCACTCAACAAGGATGCGTCATATCACTAAACCTCAAGCAATGGAACGTCCCTGTACATAAACCGATGCTGCGAAAACTTCCCCTCCTGCTCATATCCACTCATTTTTAGGGACAAACTTGAGTGATGAATGAAAAGATACTTGATCCTCGGATTGAATTTTATTAGTTTGGGCCATCATTTGTTTCTTACTGATGGGAATGTTACCCATAACAGCAAAAATAAATTACAAATTGTCACAAACATGAACCTCATGACCTAAGAGGCATTTATACACCGATCAGCCACAACATTAAAACCACTGACAGATGAAGTGAATGACATTGATCATGGCTACAGTACAATGTTCTAGTGGAAAACCCTGGGTACTGGTGTTTGTGTGGATATTCTTTGAGTCATAAAACCCACCCAAACATTGTTTCAAACAAAGTAAACCCCCTCATGCCAACTGCACTCCATGGATCGGTTTTCCAACTTTTTGTCCACAGTTATGGTAATAATAATGGTCCAAAATAATGTGTATTGCAAAAATGTTAAATGTCCTCTTGGGAAAAGACTCCCAAAGCCATATGTGCACCAAGTCTTCCACAAACCAAGGGACACAACTGTTCACTAAAATGTAACTACATGCTATACAGGAACCATGTGTAGGTTGCAACAACTGTGACTGAGCAGCTTGTGTTTTCTCCTAGAAGGTACTGGTGGGGGTAGAGATACTTGATAATGAAGACAGCATAGAGGAAGATGAAAGTCTTCTCCTTTTCAGTAACACACCGATGCTCCCGGCGATCACTGCTCGCCATCACAGTGAATGACAGTGCTACAGCCGAACAGATACTCAGATACTGCATTTTTCAGGCCAATGCCGATATGAATATTTTAGAGGTTAAAAAAATCCAGGAGCTCATATCAGCCAATGTCAGTATGGCTAATTGACCAGTCTAGCTCAAGAAAGAACGTAAATGCAGCACTGGTCTCCTGCTCAGTAATGACACAAAGTTTTCTGGGTGTAACGCCAGAGGCCTCATAAAAATGTTCTGATTTATACTTGAACTTGGTGTTAAGATCATTTCCAATGGTGTGCTTATGTTGGATTCATAAAAGATGCCAAGCTTAAAAAAAGCTTTCCTCAGCATAAAAAAAACCTCTTTCCATGAATTCCATTCGTAAAATCAACTTAAATTGTTGGCACCCGCCTTGTTATTTCCCCTTATATAATGCAGCACAAAGGAGGTTTTAGTCAGGAATAACCATGGACCAAAAGAGAAAATCAAACTCTTTGAAGACGAGATCATGGTGATGGTAAAGGAGACTGAAGCCAGGCAACACGTATTATTCAGTGGACTAAATAGTGTGTTGACAAAGTAAAACACACAGCTTGGGAGTGTGTCGCTGCTGTCACCCTAACGAGGTGGGGCAGAAACACAGAACTGTGCTGATATTCAAAAGAAACGGACTGGCTAAAGAATTCAATATGAAACTGATGCAGAATGACTGTAGCTCTGCTAATTCCTCACACCCTTATCGATAATTCCTATCACATTGTTCAGAAAGCTCATGCATGAGTTCACCAGGCTTCGATACATAACCGGCAGGCAAATCACTTAAGTCGAGACTTATAATTCAGATCATTCCCACCTCAAAGCAAGGTTTCATAAACAACTACTTAAAGATCAAAATTGATCATAAGTCAAAGTTTTTTCATAAGTTTTATAAATGAGGCCGCAAGTCTCCGGTTATAGTCGGGGAATAAAATCATGATACAGTTTGATCACATATGGTCCAACCGTATTTGTGAGGGGGAATTCCCATAAAACCCTTGTGTGAGGTATAAACCCAGTTCTACTGCTTTGAAAATTTGCTCTATTCCTCCTACCACAGCTGGGTTATAAGAAAACTGCCATAAAATGTAACATGGGTCAGATTTGATGTTAAAGTCAGACTTCTGGGACAAATCATATCTGAAGCTGGGTTCAGATACAGCTCAAAGGCAGTTTTTAATCTTTTGCACATCTTTGTCATCTCAAATTGAGTCAGCGTACGTAGCAGCACTTACGTAAGGACAATCTTTCCTGGAAAGCATTCATGGTGTTGATTACAGAAAATGATAAAGTGGTTGTATGACGAATAAAAGAGCAGATTGTCAGATTGCTTTGGGGATCGAGAATTTAAAAAATTTGTTGTACGCTGCCTGCACAATTCTGTCGGTGTTAGGGGAACCGCCAAGCATTTTGTATGAAGCATACTGAGACCTTAAAGGAATTGTTCAACCAAACTGAAACGTCCATTATTATCCACTCACCTTCATGCCAATCCATGCCAAAGTTTCTTCGTCCACTAAACATTTCTGGAGCATCGCAACTTAAAAAAACAACCCAAAAATACATAAAATACTGTAGCTGCACTGTATACTGTAGATTCCAAATTATTAATATTTGAAAAGCTGTTATTTACACCCTTATTTAAGCTGAAATCTTCACTGCAGCTGCTAGCTAAAAGGGCTAGTACGCACCCATTCTGAAGCGGATTTCTGCTTTAAAAAGGGTGTAAATAACGTCTTTTCAAATCAATTTGGGATCTCAGGGCTTCCGGAGACTTGGAATACGCTGGACGAGCTGTATAAAGATATTTTATGTTTTGTTATGGCGGGTTTCAGTTATTTTGTTATTTTTATGTTTTAAAACAAAACAAGCTCCCAGCCTCTTGAGTTGTTTAGGAGAATGTTGCAATGCTGTTTTGCTGTGAAGCTCCAGAAATGGACTAAAACACTTTCCATCGGCATGCTGGGTTAGTAGGTAATGGCTGTTCCCTTAACACTCATCGTCTTAAATGCTGCCTTGTTATATGTAATTTTTCTCATGTTATTAAAACAGTCCCTGTCTTGCCCCCACCCACCCCCCACCCCCCTCCTGTTTCCAGTGTTTGGAGAAGTTCCCTGTGATCCAGCACTTCAAATTCGGCAGCCTGCTGTCCATCCAGCCAGTGAAGCCTTGACACTCATGCTGCTGAGCACACAATGGAAAGACCAAAATCCCAACCCGTTTTCCTTTCCTCTGACATCCTCGTGCAAATACAAGAGTAGCAGATATAAAGCACCTGTAGTTTTGACACACACATTTCCACATGTACACGCATGTGGTCACGAAGGCTTATAGGCCATCCATAACATTAATGCAGAGCATGTTGTGGATGACCTTTGTGATTTTGGAACATCTTTATATTTTTGTCATTGTATTTATATAATGGATGGAGTTTGAATCGGCTCCTTTTTGAGGGGTTGAGAGATTTTTTTTTTTTTTTAGTAGTGTGCTCATTGGAATTTAATGCTTGGATTTATCTCAAAGTTTGGATCCTCATTAGCAGTTGGCTCATTTACAGGGTGAATATGAGGAACTTTCTTGGCCAAATGTTACAACTTTGTTGCAAATGTACCAATATTTTAATTGCCCACGTCATCCCGACATATAAGTCACATTAATAATCTGCTAAGAAATAGTTCTTCCTAAACAAAATGCCTTGACATGTCAAAGACTTGCTCCGGGGGAAAAGTAAAGCTTCTATAACAGCTCATCCAAAAAGGAAAGTACAGCATTTCTTTCACTATAATATAATGAAAGGTTTAGGTAGGACTTGCATGAAGGTTTATTTTTCCCTCATAGTCTATCCCTTACCAGTCACTGTCAATAGTCTACTCCCATCTTCATCATGGTCCCAGCTCCCCCCAGTCTCAAAATGATTTCCTCTTTTATCTGTCCACTTATGCTAGACATTGTACATTGATGAACCATAGCTGAATAAATTCTTGTGGTTGTGCTGTGCAGCTTTCTCCTCACAATTCCCCCCCTCCCCTGGTGAAATATTTTTACCTGAGTTGATTTGACTTTTACCTGATTTAAGTTAGTGTTACATTCTGCATATTAGGGTTGAGCAAGTACTCGTCTGAAACGAGTATTCGTTACAGATAATGTACTTTTTACGAGTATCATCCAAGCAAAATGTGTGATGTACTCGTGATGACGGAAAATCCGCATTGTGTTTAAGTTTACTTAAGTTTATTCTTTAAAGTAAAAAAAAAACTTGTTCTGTAAATAGTTCTCTTACTCTTGTGATCAAAAAGGTTGATCTGAAGCTCCATTCTGAGGCTGTTCTGTACAGTATTTTCTAATAAATACATAAAGCAACCTCTAAATAAAAAAAAAATCAGTTCAAAAATCAGGCACCACCCACTTCCAGCTTAAGCCACACCCATTCCAAGCACTGATACTGATACAGATAATGGTGTACTTGCTCATCCCTACTTCACTACTACGATTTAAAGATCATGGCATGCATTTATTTTATTTAACAAAAAAGCTATTTTTGTGTCA
Organism: Hollardia meadi; assembly: GCA_037974645.1. NCBI lineage: Eukaryota > Metazoa > Chordata > Actinopteri > Tetraodontiformes > Triacanthodidae > Hollardia > Hollardia meadi. Next base: position 31,514 of record JBBPCS010000235.1, read on the forward strand.
TTAAATTGACCTGTTGAACCTGATTTAATAAATTTCTCCCTTTTCCCTCATCGTCTATCTAGTGACCCCACCGTGCAATTTTGTTTTGTGTTCAGTTCCGTGTTCAATGAAAGCCTCATACAGTTTAATATTTCCCACTTTGGTGCCACCCAGCTGTAGTGCAATAGGTCAGCCACACTTGCAGCTAATTTGAAAGATGCTACATCATATCATATAAATATTCTGCACATAGTGGCTTTAAGTGAGAAATTTTTTCATCCTCATTTAGCTGCATTACATATAAGGGCTTAATTTTTGGGTGAACATCAACGTTTTTGTTTTAAACTTAAAACAGACAATTACCCGCAAGGACATTTTCATATTATCATCCTAAATGTTTATTAGTGAGGCTTCTTTGTACAAGTCATCCAAGGTGGATTCAGAAGACTCTTGTGATAAATTGCTTGTTTCAATATCATGTGAGATTCCATCATTAGCATGATCAACGCTCCTTAAGTTTGCCACATAAGGCTGCAGGTTCTGCTCTGTGTGCTCAGGTTTCGCCAACCAAAATTTTACCAGGCAGTTAAAAAAAAAAAAGGCTTTAAAGGTGTAATGTGTAACATAGTTGATTTTTGAGTCTCATTCCTAGGTCATCAAGTACCGACGCCCTACCAACCCAAAGCGTCAGTGTTTGAAGACCCAGGAATAAAAAAATCTTACAAATTGTCCCTTTAACACTGTGGAACTTCCAGACCTGTTTTTTGGAAATGAGCAGACAAAAACGGAGCAAATTGACCAGTATTTTGTATTAAGTTTGTTTTACTTTTTTTGGTTAAATTGTATCACATTTAAACTCTAAATCTTTCAGATGCAGGCATTTTGATTTCAGGCCAAATGAATCAGATTGTCTGTACCTGACTCGGAGGACAGTTCACCCCCCCCTCCCCCTCATTAATTTCATTTGTATGCTAAAGAAAGTCCGTTAATGCCACGAAATCTTGTATATAGCTTCTTGCATGAGGTCCATTGTTTTACTGGAAATAGACTCACTTGCGTGTGACCTATGAATCAAGCAATGCGGCAGATGGGTTCTGAAATGAGGGGAGACGGTGTTAAATATTGCATGAGTGGGGATACTTCAACTACTCCATGTGAAGGATGATTTTTTTATAACAGCTGTGGTTACAGAAGTAGGGGAACTCCCAAAACAACATTCAGCAGTCCTTTTTATACCTACTACGAGTCTTCTTGAGGCCTGAGGTGGAATTCCCCTTCCATACAGTGCAGAGAGAGGGCTGGAATGAACTGAGGGGCCTTGCTGTGAAGGTGTGTTCTTCAGAGGAGTGAAGTCTCCCCAGATGAGACACTCGGCAGATGAATCAACGTAGTATCATGAGCTCCAGCCCCATGACTCACAGAGATGCAAAGCACTGGTGGGAGCATTCAAGCGATCCTCTTCAACTGACAAAGGCTGACTATCATCAGATCACATTCAAGAGGTCTTTGTGTTCAGGCAGTGGTAAACACATCACATGAACTTATGTTTGCCGTCAACAGCCTGGACGTTTTGCTCAATGCTCGGCCTCAGAAAATCTATATGGCGTGTTCTCGCAAGCAAACTGGTGGGTTTGTGAACAAAGTAATGCGCTAACTGTGGCATATTCTGCTGGCCTTCCAGTCTTACACATGTCGGGATAGAGAAATCTTGAAGTATATTTTTATCAGCTTTCTACTCCGTTGAAGTGAAGCATCACAGCTATTAATTTCAGGCTATAACAGAAGTAGTCTACCACTGGGATTTACCACTCAGGTCTTAGGAACAAGGAAATGGCAAACTATGAGTTGATGATGACTGCATGAATTCACGAGTCGGCGTGCATGATGGATTTAGGGGTGCAGATCTGAGGGAAAAAGTTGGGCTGAATTTCTTGGCCTCATTTGGAGGAATGTTTGGAATTGGACAGCTGTATCAACCCGTTTCGACGTGTCTGGGCTTGAAATTGTGGACTTGCAGTGAGGCAGTTTCTGAAATGGGATGCAGCTGCAGACTTAAAGGTACAGTTCACGCAAAAAAATGAAAGTGCAGTCAGTTTCTACTTTCTTAGTCCACAAAACATTTCTGGAGCTTCACGGCAAAACAGCGTTGCAGCATTCTCCTAAACAACTGAAGAAGCTGAGGACTTGTTTTAAAAAAGTAAAAAGCAGCCAGAAAAAAAATCATGAAATGGAGTTCCCATATTGATCTGAAAAGACATTATTTACAACATTTTTAAAGCATATTTCCAGACAGAGTGCACACTAACACTTTTAGCTCAGGGGCTAGATTTCAGCTTTAAAAAAGGGTGTAAATAATGTGTAATAACGTAAATCAATTTGTCATCTTGGGGCTTATGGAGACTTGGATTATGCCGGACTAGCTGTATGGAGCCATTTTATGTTTTTGCATTATTTTTTTTACGTTTTAAAACAAGTACCCAGCTGGTTCAGTTGTTTAGGAGAACGCTGTTCTGCTGTGAAGCTCCAGAAATGTTTTGTGCATGAAGAAAGTTCACCCAACTTTCCATCGGCAAGGGGGAGAGTAGATAAAGACTGAATTTTTATTTCTGGGTGAAGTTGGTGGATAGCAGTATTGTAAAGTAGCTAATTACTCGAGTAGTACTTAATTCATTTTGAGGTGCTACTTTTATCTGACAGCTTTCGTTACTTTCCAGGTTAAGGTTTTACATATAAAGTTTATGAAGTAGTTCCCAACCTTTTTGGGTTGTGGCCCCTTTGTCAAATGTTTCAGAAGTCTATGAGTTGATGCAGTTCCACCAAAGAGTAATCTTTACCTCTAACTTTTCAGAAGGTCTCATTTAAATAACTATTCCAGACTCAAAGAGGTAAAATAATCTTTTACAACAAAAGCAAAGATCAGAGAAAATATAAACAAAAACAAATTTCTTGTCACACAACAAGATTATTTTTGAAGCGGTCCAACTCTTGGTTGGCAGTAAATGGCATATTTAATAAAGTATCACTCACATGGCCATTTTACTGCAGAACAAGTACTTTTACTTTGAATGTAAAAGTGTAAGGATATTTAGCTGATAATATGTAACAGTGTAAGGTATGATTTAAAATGCAGGACTTTTACTTCTAATGCAGTATTTCTACATAGTTGTATTAAAAGTTTTACTTTAGGAAAAGAGAAGAGAACATCCATTCTACATTTACTTATTTATTTATCCCAGTGTTTACTGTTCACTCAACTCAACTTTTTTTCCACATACGTCAGGAGCATCTTGCTAAAGGGCAGTTGTTAACATGTAGACGGGAACCACCATCCCTGCAATTTAAGGTGCAATTTGTAAAATATAGCAATAATTTGAAGGTATCTCCAAAAATATAGGGGGCAGCATATCACCATAGTAACCACCAACTGCTGTCACTATACTGTCTGCTGTAAGTTAGTTATTTTGGGCTGTGTAATTATCTTTGGTTGTAGCTATAGCGACTGTTAGCTTAGTTAGCAGTAGAGCTAGTGGTTCAACTCAGGTAAGTTCAACTCAACAAGACTGACGGGTATGAAAACCCCAAATGGACTCATTAGGAAATAGACCTTATCTGACTTTTTATTAGCTAAAGTTATCATTTAAAAATTAACATCTAACATCAATTTTGATTTATTTTTATCCAGAAGAATTTCCTCATGTGTGAGCAAGTAAGACTCTGACCTAATTATTTTTTAATTATTACATGCAAATAAGATGCAACATATTCCGTTCCAATATGCAAATAAGGGCATAACCTAGTTTTCAATATGCAGTATGGTTAATGTTCGTATGAGGTGTGGCCTGTCTCTCAATGTTACAGTGTGTGCACAGTTTGTCTTTTTCATCACTGTGTATCACCAAATCAAGTATGCACAAAATATTGTTATTGGGGTGTTGTCTAGTTGTCTTTGCATGCAAATTATATGCAAAATAGAAATAACATAGTGGTCCACTATTGTATTATGCAAATAAGGGAGTGGCTTATATGTAAATACGGATGTGGTCTACATTTTCTTCAGTTTGCAAATAAGAGTGGGACCCTGTTTGGATGTGACATGATCTATGTCATCTTGCATAAAGTCTAACTATGTGACTAAGCATGGCCTGTTTTACATGACATGAGTTGCTTTATGGTACTTGTAAGTAATCAGCAGCTCTATTTATTTCCTAAAGCAAGAGGACCTTCCTTAAACCTCTTTCACACATAGTTAAATCCAGGAATAACCGTTCGCGATTTTCACCACACATGCAGCTGCATTCTGGAACATCTCCGTCTTGCACATGCAATGGCAATGCCGGAACAGATGGAGCAAGAGACCGTCCAGCAGATGGCAGTAGTGCAACAGCTATGGAGATGGGAGGAGGTGGGGCAAGGCTGGAGGTACGTGGCCAAGGACGTCTCTTATTACTTTCAGGAACATAGGGGCCGAGGAGCTGTTTTTGTCCAGTGCCAATGTTCTTGTAATGCATTTAATATTCAACAAGTAACCGCAAGACTTGTTAAGGCAACAGCAAACAAGGCGCACATTCAAATACGCCGTCAGCGGAGTCTTGTGATCGGTTCCCTCGATCCACATGAAACTGTGTTGGATCAGACTAACGTGACCCTGTACATGCTTGAAAAACAAAAACAAGCTAAAATTCCCCCGGATACAAGCGCTGTGCGCTGGTCACATCATTTGGAGCCAGAATCTGCGCAGACTGGGTGGTGGAGCTGCGGTGTCGAGTTCCCATCCGCCCAATTGCAAGCAGGGCTCTGCTGTCAATCATGACCTTTCACCCCCTTTTTATAGCATCAAGGAACTAGTTAAAACCAAACTGATCAGAAAAACGAACACTTGACATACATCAGCTTGTTAAGAACTACCTAAAATTACAGAAATCATCTTTGGGAAAAATGTATTTGACATGTACTTTGAGTTTTTAGTTTGGCCCATGTCCTACCTGATAGCATTGAGGGGGAGGAGTTTATGAGCTATACTGCAACCCACCACCAGGGGGTGATTGAGATGTTTTGGCTTCACTTTTGGGGAGCTGTCATGTCATCCATCTTTATATACAGTCAATGAGATAAATAAAATGTGCACTGTTAGCATTTAAGGTAAAAGAAAATCAGTTTTGTTTGTAATTTAGATGAATCTAACCTTTAACATCAAATCAAACACAAAAACATGTTAAAGCGTTGATTCTCTGTGTCTTTGAAAGTCTGACCATCATATCATAGTATTTCCAGAAGGCTGTTTACTGTCTACACAGCAAGGTGATGTCTGTGTTCTAATGTATCCAATCTGGAGAACACTTTTTAATATCAAAGTAGCAAAAAACACCAACTTAGTTTACATGGAAGACCAAAACTGGTTTTAAAAAAAAGAGATTTGACTTCAGCCCGGACCTGGTCTGCATCAGACCATTCTGAAAAAACCCTCCCTGACCTCTGTGCAACCTGGCTGACCTGTACGATCTCTGCTGCCACCGGGGGGGGGGGGGGGGGGGGGGGGGGGGGGGGGGGGGGGGGGGGGGGGGGGGGGGGGGGGGGGGGGGGGGGG
>JBBPCS010000238.1:0-15799 GCA_037974645.1 Hollardia meadi
AAACATATCTATTTTATTTAAGATACAGGATTGATAACTTTAGAAACATGATGAATTTACTTGGCATGACAATAATCATTTTGCTCTGGTTTGCTTACCACTCTCCATATGCTTCAGTCCAAGATGAATTGAGTAATGTGAAGTGTTCTTCCTTAATTTGTGGTCACATGACTACTTTTTTTGATGGTTACCTAGATAGAGGGGGTGGCTCATTTTACCCACTGGCTCGACTTACCCCGTTCTCCCCTACTGTAAAGTATATCATATACAAGAAAATAACTTAACTACTGAACAATAGTAAACTGGGTAAAAAATAAAATGGTAGGCTCGCATAACTCAACACCAGCCACATTTTGCTTCCTGAACGTCACATTTCAACAAAATTCAAGTGTCAAAGAAGTCCCACTTGTGTTTTAGAATTCAATTTGATATCTGATAGGCTATTTCTCATTCATAATCTTCATAATTCATTATTCTTCTTTATTATTTATTCTATTATTAGCTTTCACAGAGTGATTGATAGTCTTCCTGGGTTCCATACAAAACTACCAGCATAAACACTGTGTACATACATCCCATCTTATCATGCATCCTTACATCCTTAAGTAGCCTAGGTAGAGTTACCGGTTCTTTGCCCCTGACCGCCAGCACATCGAGCAATTTACATAGATTTGTTTGTGTGTGACAGTGAAATGGCAGCTATTGTGTGCAGAGGGAAAAGAAAGAGAAAGACAAGTGATACTGCTTCTTGAAGTCTTCAAGGTTCTTCAGCAGCAACATTACAGCCATGACATAAATGATACTGAACACACGGTGTCACTGAAGTGCAGCATAAGAAATGGCTTTTCCACTAGCCCCTTGAAGTCTTCAGCTAAAATTAACCTACTGAAGTCAAGAGAGAGAGACGAGAGAGGTTTAAGTAGGAGCCAGAAACAAACGTCAGCCCAGCTGTGTGTATTTTGAAAGCCAGAAAAGTGCCAGATTAAATAAGTGAAGTCCCAAACAGGCTAAACAGTGTCTAAATAACTGGCACACTCGCTAATTTAATAAAGGAACACAATCCAGATAAAGACTGTTGACATCAGCTGTGTAAAACTGTATTTCAGGCACACATGAGGCAAAAACATACAAAACATATACAGTACCTGGCAAGGTAAAGTGGTAACTCATAAACATTTTATAAGAGCGAAACTGCTGAAAAATATTTACATTCTTTCAAAGTTATATAATGCGTAGAAACATATAAAATTACATTCCCACACGGAACACTGATGGACAATATGTGAACACAAATATGCATTTGTGAGCAAACCCTGATATGCTATTATTAACTCATGTATTTCTTCCACCATAATGTAAATATAATGAAATACTGTATGTCGCCAAATCTGCAGAAAATCTCTGCAGATTATGTGCAATGTTCCTTTTAAAATCCATTCAAGAATATCTACAAACTTGATATCATGCACACATTTTAGTGAGACTTCTGAAGGTTGAAAGTGTGTGTATACATGAAAGAGGTGGGATTCGTAGCATAGAGACAAGGGTAAGTGTAGCTTCATTGTTATTGTTAGCTCTACACAAAAAAAAATCTAATTTAAGGTAGACTGATAGCAACAGCATCTTAACTTTAAATACTTGATCCTCCACCAAGTGTAGATGGGCCTTATTAGGACAGAGGGAAAAAAATCCCTATTCTTCCCCTTGGCCATCCTCCACCTCCCTTCTTGCTTCTTGGCATGGCCAATGTCCAAAAATGGTCTTATTGTTTTTCTGTTGTATGATTTATAAAATCCTGTGGTTTCTCGACTGACCTGTCAGTGACTTCATTTGAGCATTTCCTTCTACAGAATAGTGGTTTGGGCTGTGCCCCCTCCGCCTACCTCACTTTTTTCTGAGACAATTGGCATTCAGCGTTACGTTTCTGGGAATTTGCTTGTGGTCAAATAGAAACTGTAAGCACAAAGGAAAGACACTAATAAACTCTGAACATTTGAAACCCAAATCCTTCAAATTCTTTCATCTTACAGAATTTCATTTCATTAACACAACTCAGACCTGAAGGCTATCTTGGTGTAATCGGTAAAGAATTCAAGTTTATAGCACGGCATAAAATATGGAACTGTAAGATAACCCCGCAGTGGCTTTTTTCTACGGAAAACATCATAGAATAAAAAATACAATGGCTCTTTGCTCCAATTGTTTTCTTTAAAGCTGTGAAACACACAACAATGATTGTGGTTAATTAGGATTGTTTCCTTCCTTCTTAGGACATGAAGTATTTTCCTCCTTGCTGAATGAATCCAGTCAAGTGATCTCAGTCTCTTTCACTGATCCGCCAATGGGTCTGTCTCTTACAGTCCAGCAGACAAATTAGATGTTCTCATGCTGAAAGTTTCACCCAGAGAGACTAATTACAGCGAGACTACATCCGATCAGATGGTCTCATACAGCAGCATCCCACTGAACATGGTCAAGGGTTCAGAGGAGTAGGCCAGTTTCCCTGTGACAAGGTCAATGCAGACTGTGTCCCCCGCCTCCATGGGCAGGATGATGTTGAAGACAGCCAGAGCTCCAGGGATGTGTTTGGCCTCCAACATGGGCTTCTCCAGGCCTTCAGGCTGATACCCAGCTGAATCTACTCGGGCCACACCTGTGTTGGACTTGGACAACACGGCCTCGATCTTCATGTTCTTATGGCCCGTAAGGATGCCGCTGAAGAAGTACTTCCCTCTCACTGGAGCTGTGAAATAACCTGGAGGATGGAAACAAGGAAGACTTAATGTTGTGTATTTACTGTCATCAAACCTTATTTCCTAATTAACTAACTTTCATGAACTTTGTGGGTCAATTAAATAATACCTGTTGGATCACATTAAAAATGCAGGGCATGGAAACAACATTATATTTACATCCTATAAAATATACTTTTTTTTTTGGTTCCCTTAAGTTGTATCTAACCATGCAGACAGTTTTGGTTTGATAGATCCATTACTTCCACCACTACAATACAATGGAGGCGTGTGGAAATTGGATTGTGTTGCTCACATTATTGAAATAGCCTGGCTCAGAACAAATAGGTCTGGTCTTATTATATACCCGTTGGCTGTTTTCCCCAGTTACAGAAACAATTGACCAGTCAGAGGCAGGACTAGGAATGGGGACGCTCTCTTCCTACAGCCCCGATTCCAAAAAAGTTTGTGAGAGGACGCTTTGTAAAACAGAAATAAAACAGTGTGGTAATTTGCTAATACTGCTTGACATATACTCAATTGTAAACTTAACAAAGACAATATATTTAATGTTTCTCCTCTCCAACTTCACAGATTTTTGCAAATATAGGCTTATTCTGAATTTGATGGCAACAACACGTTTCAAACAAGTTGGGACAGGGACAACAAAAGACTGGGAAAGTTGTGGAATGTTCAAAAACACCTGATTGGAACATTTCACAGGTAAAGAGGTTAATTGGTAACAGGTGATCGTATCATGATTTGGTATGAAAGGGGCATCCTCGAAAGACTCAGTCCTTTACAAGCAAGGACAGGGAGAGGTTCACCATTTTGTCAAACACATGACTGTATAAAGGAGAAAATAGCAACAGACTTACAACAATAACAACTCTTAAACTCAACATATCTATATAAAAAGTATGAAGTTAACTGTTACTTGCAATCGTTTACGCGTGTCAACTGGATATGTATACACCGATCAGCCACAACATTAAAACCACTGACAGTTGAAATGAATAACATTGACCATCTTGCAACAGTGCAATATTCTGCTTGGAAACCCTGGATCCTGGCATTCATGTAGATGCCAATTGACACAAACCATCTGCCCAAAGGGTAGTGTATGTTATTTGCTTCTGATTGGTTAGGGTGAAACAAAACAAAATAGGCCCTCCAACTAGAAATCTGCTAACATGAACATGATGTCATTCTGAAAAAATAGTCAAAATAGACATTGCATCTGTTTATGAGACAAGATTTCTGCTACCACTATGAAAGAAAAAAATTGAACACCTCATATTCAGAATCAGTATCACTGTTACACTATATAATCCACACAGTTTATTGTCAAAAATTTTAATAGGGAATATTGCTTCAAAAGATCTATATCTCAAAAGATAAGCCAAAAAAAAAACATCTACATAACCAGATTACTCTAAGGGTATGTGAGAAATTAGGATTTATTTATTTATTGGCATTTAAGTGGACTGACCCTTTAAATTCACACAAATTCACAAAAATATCTTCTTTTCCTTTAAGTGATCTTAAAGAAGAAATGGTTAATAAAGGGCCGATCTTAACAAGCACCTGTCCAAATTCCAGCCAATCTAGAACTCACCTGTTCTTGGATCGTAGACGTTATTTTCGTTGACAAAGACCTCGTTGAACGTGATGGTTCCTGCCCTTCTCATCGGGCGAGTCAGTGCAGCAGAGAAAGACAGGCGTGGCACGTGGGCATCAGATCCTGCCAGACCTGATTGTGGAGGAGAGATAGAGAGTAGGGGTTAGCATGAAGTAAAAATCAAAGAGTAAAGGGCTTTTTGATCTGTGGTTTAGGTAGAACAACACATACCCTGTTCACCTCTGAGACCTGAGAAGATGAAAGATAAAAACGGTGAGTTAATCATCAGTGTCATTCCTGTTTATTTTCTGTTCTTACCACAATATATGTGTAGTGGATGTGAAGGAAAGTAAGATGTAACATACAGCTTGTAAATCAGTTATATAAAACAAAGTGCAAGCAAATAATTCCAAAGGAAAAGTTTGTTGTCTTTACCTGGGGGTCCAGCTGGTCCCTCCTTGCCTTCTCTGCCTGGAAGTCCCACTATCCCTGGGGGTCCTACAGGACCCTGAGGTCCAGACTCGCCTCTCTCTCCACGGGGACCCGGTAGACCAGGTGGACCTGGAGGAGAAGAATATTTAATGACAGCTTGGAAACAGCCTCCTGAAAAAATCCTCTTTAGCAGTAATAGTTTCCTTTAGAAGAATCCTAAAAGCATGCAGTATGCAATGAAAGCTAAGACCTTTAACCTGGTGTGAGTCGGGATGTGCCTTTCACCCTCATGTTTACTAAAACTCCTCTTTCAGACAGATCGTAGGCTTTAAGTGAATGCTTCTCAGGACGACAGTCTGGATTCTTTCTTTGGTCTATTTTTCCGTCACCCTGACCTTGCCTCCCTTCCACTGAGTGCTATCTCTTGTCCAAAACTCAAATCCCATGCACTCTGTGCTCTGCGACTCACCCATGAAGTCCTGCTCTATGAAGCTGCGGAACTCTTTGGTCAAGTCCATCACAGAGGAGTTCAGCCTGTGTATATTGGAGTGGACGTTCTCCAGCTGGATGTTCTGGATATTGTTGATAAGATCTCCTTGAGACGTTACTGTGACATTGAGTCCATTAACGCAGCTCCACAGCCCAGACACATGTCGGTTCAGGCCCTCCGTGATCCTCTCCAGGCTGTCTGAAAACGAGTCGAAGCGTCCGCACACTCCCTCCAGCTTGGAGAGCCTTTGGTCCAGACCATCGCTGGACCGCCGACACTCCCCGACCTCAGTCAGATAGTTGCTCCTTATGATTTGGATCTCTTTGTCCAGACTGCCAAATCGAATGTTCGAGCCATCAAGGTGCTCCGTCAGCTCCTTCTGCAAATTGTCCACCTTGTAGAGAATGTAGATACTTGTTAATGTGTGTATTTTGGTTGAGTTTCTTTGCACAAAGTTCCAGTATAAATACACTTTTTTTCATCTTTGCTCCAATTTATTTTCCTATGGTATCTTATACACACAAAAATGTAAGCATATTATTGAAGCCATGTCTGACAAGAAGACTCATATGTTTGTAATATGCTTAAATATTTTCCTAACTATAATAATATTATGTGAAAACACTGTTGCCAAGATAACCATGAGGCATGTTTGATTGATATAATGTTTTAAAAGTCTGTAAAGAAAAGTTATATTTCAGTATGAAAGGTTTACTAAAACAACAAATAGATTGCAATCAGTGCAAGTCATAAGAGCTTGTTTTTTCTGTTTAATTCTAAGGAGCAAGTTCTAAATAATATTAATAATTATAATACTAGTGCTTCCTAGCCTGGGGCTCAGGACCCCCAAAGAGCTACATCATTTTGTGCTACAAAATTTATAATTATTTTCTCTTTCAGATTTTAGCCACACTATCAGCATGGCAGTCAGTGGATCCACCACTTTGGTCCAAAGTGAAATACATCAACAACTATTGAATGGATTGTCTAGAAATTTCCTCCAGATATTCAAGTTCCCAAGAAGACAAATTCTAGTGACTTTGGTGATCCTCTGACTTTTCCTGTAGCACTCCCATGAGGTTGACATCTTTAGTTTTTATTGAAATACCTTGACGACTGTTGGATGGACTGTTGGCTGTGAAATTTGGTACAGACATTCATAAATCCCAAACCTACCCACCTCCCACCCCCCTCAGGATAAATTGTAATAACTTTGGTGATCCCCCAAGTTTTAGCACCACCAGCAGGTAAAAATTTCAATCTGTCAGATATTTTTTGTTAAGACCTAATATCTGCAAAACTAATGACATTCCCATCAGCCTCAGCTGTGCATCATGTTTAGTAGTTAGCTAAACTAAGATGGTGTATTGTAAGCATTGTACCTGCTTAGCTTCAGTTAGCATGGCTGTAGACTCTTAGTGGTATTATTGTGAAATACTGCAGAGCAGTAGCTAACACTGGGGATCCTGAAGTCATATCCTCAGTGTTTTGTCCAGGAGTTTTGAGGGTTTCACTTGATGGATAGCCAGCATATCAGACTCTATTCAACAGCCAAAAGGCTGACTCTGATGTTTTCCCACCAGAATTAAATTACTATCTTTATTAAAATAAAACAGGTCTGTAATGCCCTGTAATTTCCTAGGAAATCTGTGAAGAACTATGCAATCTGGTCCTGATTTAGGGAAATAGAGATAATATTCTGAACTATGCTCACGATGACAAATGAATTACGTTGCATGATTGGACATTTTTTTCAGATAAAAGCATTTCGAAGGCCAAATATAATGCACTAAGTGTCATAGCAATGCCAGCATTAGTGGCAGTCATATTATATTCATCATCACCACATCATTTTACCTCAGAGAGGATGTTGTCCTTGGTGTTGGTCAGATCAGTCAGCATGTTCCCATGCGTCTGTACAGTGCTTCCCATGCCCTTCAGAGTGTTGTTGATGGAGTTAAACGTGACCATGACCCCAGCCAGCTCTCCTTGGATGGACTTCAGATCCCCTCCTAATCTTCCACTATGGACACTATGACCGTCCAGGCGTTTCTTCAGGTCATCTATGTTGATTTTACACTGCCCGGTACACTCCTCCACTTCCTCTCTGAGTCGTCCTACCTCCTCCTGAAGGTTGGAGCACACCTGAGAGCAGACAGATTCTCCCGAGTCGACCTTTCTCCGCAGATCTGTTAGTTCTGCCTGGCACTTGCTGAGGCCGCTCATGGTGGAGTTGGTGAGTGAGCGCAAGTCCTCCTCTACGCTGCTGCAAATAGAGCAGTCCTCAAAGTCACTGCCCAGCGTTTCAACCTCCGTGACAATCCGGTTGAAATGCTCGCCGTTCTTCCCTGTCACAGCTATTATCTTTTTGACATCATCTGTTAAGTTGATCACTCTGTCAATCAGCGAGTCCCCTGACACGGACAGATCTTTTAACCTGGTGTTAAACTTCTGGATCTCCTCTTGGTTAGCCACGACTCTCCACTCTAAGGTTTTCACAGTGTCATCAGTCTTACGACCTTTTCCGTTGGGCCCACAGGTCTCATTAAACATGTTTGTGATGGATGTCAGCCTCCGGTCGAGGAAGGTTGTGATGTTCTCCACCTTACCTAGACGCCGGCTGTGGTCAGTGACTGTATCTCCCAGAACAGCCACATCCAGCTCTATCTTGCCGATCTTGAAGCCGTGGTCATCCAGCCGATTGAGGACCATGTTGCGCAGCTGTGTGAAGTCTCTCTGGACGTTGTCCTTCATGTTGTTCCCGGTATTAGTACACCTCTGCTCCACCTTTCTCATTGTGTTATTCATCCTCTTCTCCAGTTCTCTCAGTCTGCCATTCAGCCTGTCCTCTGTCACTCTTCCCTTTCCTCCACCTGTCCCAGCTAGCTCCTTATCCAGCCGCCCTTTGATAGTGTCGCACTTGTTAGCTGTGGAGGTGACACGGACTTCTACATCAGACAGCCTCTTCTCCAGCTCAGTGACGGTGTTGCAGCAGGCCTGGGAGCGTTGCGTTTCACTGCGGGAGATGTCCAGGCTCTGCCTCAGGTGCTGGTCCATGGAGCTGATCAGCTTCTCCAGGGCTTGGATCCGCTCCCTGTCCTCTTGCTGCTGGCGCCTCAGGTCCTCCACACCAACCTAAAATAAACAAGGATTACCGTAAGTGTGATTGTTTTTTCTAGCTGCATAACTTGTATCAATTATGTCTTCTGTTTTATGATGTCAGGTTCCTCATGCAAAGGGTTTCGTCAGTGTTTCTGCAATAATTTGTATCCTCGACATAGTGCCCCGTCAGGTTTAAACCCACAGTATGTAACAGATTTAAGCCATTTTAATCTGAGGTGTAAGGTTGTTTTGCTTCTTCAATTTCAATGATCAATTAAACTACTTATAGATGTCAACCCAAGGAGTCGGGGTTCCCAAAGACCAGACCTCTGTTTGAAGTTACTGGTTTTAACAATTCTCATTTAAAAGTCAAGAGCTCAGTCAGTGTTTTTGCTCCTGATCCTTGCCAATACTTCAAGAGAAGTATTTAGTTTTATTATATTTTTTGATACATAATACAGCCACACAGTGTCTTCCAAGGCTACAGTAAACCTACAGTAGAATCTAAGCAAATAAAATGAAAGAAATATAAATGTTTGCATTAAATAGCTCTGATTTAAGAACTTATTATACATACACCCCATCCTCCAACATATTAGGTTTTCCCTTGATGTCTTCCTATAATACTTTTTATAATATGCATAAACATAAGTAGTATGTATAAAATTTGTAGATAATAGTGTCAGTGTGGAGCTGATATGGTAGGAGGATTTGAGGTTTATACAACCTCTCTTCATCTCCTACTGTATGTGGACTACATGAATACTGAACTTCAAGCGCTGTTTTCAACAACAGCAACCACATTAAAGAGATGCAAAACAACTGTAAGTAACAGAGGGTGGGGGGTATTTCAGTAGGTGGCAGAAAGGGGCCTTTTATGTGTCTCTGCCCTGGGGCCCATGTTTGTGCTTGAACAGAAATACAAATTTATACAAATTATGTTTATTTTATGTTAAATCCAAACCCTCGCATGGTTTCAAATGGCTGTAAAACAGTGTTTGGTCTTCTTGCCATTTTCTTTGGTAATCTTTCTTTCACTTTTATTGCAATATTGTTTCTTCAGTGTAATATTATGTTAGTGCAGTGGTTTATATGGGAATACTGTTTTGTTACTGCCTGCATGTGACAAATATCTTTTACTGCTTTAGGTAGCAGAAATCACTTACAGAAGTCCACAGGGAACAAAGTAAAAACATGAACATTTCACAACCACTGAAACTGCAACTAGACATTTTACAGGGTGACATATCCAAAAATGGCTACAACAAAGTAATGTTTGTGTCTGAGGCCCGCACATCTGATTTTTACATATTGAGCTTCACCTGGCAGGCCGAGCAGGACAGAGACACCCTTCTCTCCAGCTCCGTCAGTATCTCCTCCTTCAGAGTGTTCAGCTGGTTTCCTCCTCCCCTGGCCACTCCGTCCAGTTCATTGCCCCCTCCGTTCACCAGGTGGTTGTTGATGTTGAGCAGGGTCTGGTCATGGACCTGAGCAAGCAAATATCCACATAGGGTTAAATGGTCTATCCTTGCATCTAAGTTCTACATATAAAGACTGTATGCCGTTAACCTGTGTCCTGTTGTAGAGATGGTCCAGCTTGGTCTGGATGTTGTTGATGGTTTCCTTCATGTGTGGCTGAGCTGAATCAGCAGGGACAATGGCCCCATTCAGACCAGGCCTACACAGAAGAAGAGTTGAGGTTTACTCATGCTTTGGCACATTTATCATAAAAAAGAGGCATATGGTAAATAATGCATGAAATTAAAGTGGAGTATTAAAGAGTAATTGTCCCATTCCTAAAAATGTAGCTGATTCCATTTATGCACAGTTGAAGTCAAAGGACAAATTCAGTATATTTATGTAGCATCCTGTAAAGTTCTTGCTGAGAATGAACTATTTATATCTTCCTACCCAACCCAACTCTCTGTATATATGTTAATAAACAAGAGTGTCCTCTCTCAATAAACTTAACTTGCTGACATAAACTACAATAAACATGAAATGATATACAGTGTAATATACATTCTCCAGTGTACTGGGTGAAACAAAACTAGCAAATCTCAGTTTCCGGAACGTAAACAAGATTTTGGAGTGCAGGTAAATGCACTCCATGAAATAAAACATTGAAAACAACATTCACGTACAGCCTCTGGTTTATGCCGTGAATGGTGGTCTGCATGTTATGGAGGTCTTTGGTCAGACCGCGGATCGTTTCCTCCAGCTGTCTGATCTTCTCAGCGTCACCTGCAGACGAAGGAAAGGAAAAACGGCCAATATGAAAGAGGAAATGTTTAATGAGTTTAATTCAAATATTATATGTGTGTCGCTTGCAAAATACAAACTCAACAAAGCACAGAACCTTTAAATCTACAGGTATAGAAGTTTAGGCCCTCAGAACTTTCATAATCGGCTTCCTACAAGGAGCGTTTAGGTCCCCATAAACACAAAATTTTCTTCCAAAGTTTTAAATATTTCTGTATTTGTGTTTCTGTCCTTGCTTTCCTCACTAGACAAGCCTCCAAATTGGCCCAGGGCTCTGTTTGAAATAGAATATTTGTGGACCAATCAGACTTGAGCAACATTTGAATTAAAATGTGATGACAGTTGTGGGATTATTTACTTATGTTGCCAGCAATGTCAACCAAGTGCTAATCAAACCCCACCCACTCAGTCCTGATGAAGCACGTTAGCTAGTTTTTGAGTGTTGCCCTTTTCTTTTACTCAACTTTTGATTGTTACTTATTTAGTCATGAATATTTTTTTTTAAAAACCAAAAACGTTTTCAGGGATTTTGGGTGAAGTCAGCATATCAGACTCGACTGGACTTTTTGGAAAAGAGTTTTCCAACTTAAACTATGACACATAACAGTTATGTGTCATATAACTGTCCTTAGATTCATTTTAAATTTGTTTAGTTTTCTGAATTTTCAGAAGCATCTTGAGCATGTCACAGTTTTGATACTATTTCACAAAATTAATTAATTGCATCCTAATAACATAAAGCCATATTTTCAGTAGATGCAATTTGGATTTCGTAGAGCCTTCTTACCATCTCTACCTCCTTCTCCTCTCTGTCCGTCGCCTGTGTTGTAGCCCGTCTGCGTGACGCGGGGTCGCCCTCCATTGACGTGAGTGTCAGTGGTTACCTTTGGCCCATCGTGGCAGTCTTCCCCAGAGTAGCCATGGCAACATTTCCACTCCATTTCTGTCACCATCTTGTAAGCTACCTTATACTTTGGCCTCCTGTATGTCCGGTAGCTGAGGATGAAACCGAAATGTCAGATATCTGGACTTTTATTCTGACTCGACCTGATTTTATGTGCTTAAAAACTAAATGTAACACGAATGGCATGGACTCATCATGACTAAGACTTGAGTTAGTATTCTACATTTAGACTCATTACTTGATTTTTGAGCCATTCTAACAATGTATGTCTATGGATGGTAAAGCTGGTCTGTCAGTCCATCACGTTGGTCCAGAATGAAATATCTCAACAACCACTGACTGGATTGCCATGAAATATTTGTACAAACATTCATGGTCCCCAGAGGATGAATCCTACTGAATCTCACGATCCTTTTCACCAGGTGAAAATTTAACATTATCCAATACATTCTTTGGCTTCTGACCAAATTCCTGCAAAACATAAATTACATTCTTCATTATCTTATCTGTACTTAGTACTAATTAGCAAGTGTTAGCATGCTGGCACACTAAACTAAGGTGGTGAACATCACATAAACATCAACATGTTAGCATTGTCATTTTGAGCGTGTCAGCATGCTGACCTTGGTATTTAGCTCAAAGCACCACTGTACCTACAGTGAGTACTGCCTCACAGCATAGCATGGCTGTAGACTCTTAGTATTGTTGGTTTGGGTCGTAAAGGTCTGTAAAATTTAGTGGCATCTAACGATGAGGTTGCAGATTGCAACCAACTGAACACCCCTCACCTCACCCTTCCCTATGGTGGCAATTAAAAACATGAAAACGCTCTCTCTGGAGCCAGTGTTTGGTTTGTCCGTTCTGGGCTACTGTACAAACATGGCGGACTCTGTGGAAGAGGACCTGCTCCCTCTGTAGATATAAAAAGCTAATTTTAGGGTAACGAAAACGCATCAATGCTCAGTTTCTGGTAATTAAACACTGATGACAACATGATTAGAAATATTATACTCAATTCTCCTCCAGTCCCTAAACCCCCCCTAAGTACTACACACTGGACATGTAAGACTACAGACTAACTTGGGACATGATCAAAGATGATTTGTTGATTTGATTTCTGTCCCTGAACCCTGTATCGAATACCACTGCTGTACACTGTTGATATTAATGTGCACCAAGTCACTGGATGTCTGGAAATAGCTGTAAGTCATCTACTGATGATGATAGAAGAGAGTACTTTGTAAAATATAAATGTTATTCTTGTCCCATTTTCCAGAGAAAAACAACTGAATTTAGCCAGTACTAAATCTTAATTCCTTGCTCATTGCCTATTCTTCTGGAGAAAAAAACATGCATGTTTTATTTGGAAAGCTCTTCTGTAGTTGTATCATTAATATGTCATTTAGTTCTGCAACTAAAGAGACTCCTTGTTACAGTAACAACGCAATAAATAGACCAAAATTGGCCCGGAAGTCTCAATAAAAACTCATGGCAGCGTCACAGGCACATTAACAAGCCTTGACTGTGAAAGTTCAGCACGTTCTTCTTCTTTATGCCAACCCACAAGCATCACTGTAGGTATCGCAGAGCCTTTTCTGTGCCATAGAAAAGATTTCATCTTCCAGCTCCCTGCTCTGAGAGCGTGAGAAAAAGGGATCCAACATACTCCCAGAGGAAAAACAAAAACAGGGCTTGGAGAGATGGTGGGAGGAGGAGTTGATCAAGTTAGAAAAAGAAAGGAGGAGAGTCATAAAAAGAAAAAAAAGAAGACAGACTAAGAAGAAGAGATTGTTTTTACAGGGCAGAAGACCAGACTGTGGTACCTGGAACCACTGTCTGCTTCATTCTTAGCATAGCCCAGGTTTAGGCCGAGGCCCCTGTCAAGCATGGGGATCAAGCAGCCAAAAAACATCAAAAGCATAATATCCACATTTAGAAAAATCATCCATTAAATCAACTACAGTAAATTTGCTTCAATATTTGTAATATTGGATATCCTCAGGTCTGCAACAGGCTTACTGGAGCTCCGTGTGAGTTTGAAATCAGTACGTCACTACTGGGATTAATCAGCCAAATACTGAGCTGTAATTATGTCTGCAGTGATGTTCTGGTTACACACAAGTCTAGACACAACCAGACACCTTCCAGACCAGACTCTCCTGAGAGAAAACGGACAGAAAGTGAAAAGAGCTCAGTGAATTCAGTATCCACAGATGGGAAACGGGGAAAATGTGGATGGATAGATGATACAAACTTCTGAGGACAGGAAACTGGAGGAGCAAGGCTGAATACAGATAAGTTAGATTCCAGAAGCAGAGAAGAAGAGTCAGAGGGAATAAGAAACACAAACAAAGAGAGGTAATAGGTACTCACGCCACTCTAGGACATTGGCCCCAGGTACAGCGTTGATAGTCTGGTTTGATGTACGTCTCCACCCCATCCTCCATCACACAGCTAACGGTGCGTGTCACCACATAAGCACACCAGTTCCTGTGAAATCACACACACAAGCAGACAAATGACAGAAATGACAAATGAATAACTGCGTGATGACTGGCAGTTTACTGTAAAGTTTAGAGTCAGGCGTTGGCACAAACATGGCAGCCCCATTACACACTCAGTAAACACTCTGCTCTTTGTTTCCAGGCAAAGAGAAGAAAGAATTGGAAAAATAATAATAAAAAATCAGGTCCTTTGTTGACTGTGAGCCTCGAGATAAATATCTCAAACCACTGACTGATTATTGTTCTGTACAACACTCGAGAGAAATGTCAGATCAGTGCAGGATAACTGCATGATTGCAACAATGGCTGCCATTGTATGTTTCCCCAACTGCACACCAACCAACTCACACAAAGACACACACACATACACATGCACACATGTCCTTGTGGTGTTTATACTGCATATCCCTGTGAAAATCTGCCATTGGTTACATTTATTCCACAAACAACATGTTCCTGAGAATAACATTTCTCAGATGTGTATAATTCCATGTTAATCTTGAAATGAAATAATTGAGTTAATCTTGGATAAAGGAATACTTAAACATTTTGGGAAATAAGCTTATTATCTTTCATTTCAGGAGTGAGCCCTGCTTTAATTAAGATCGAAATCAATCTTAATTAAAGGCTGTCTTAATAAAATATTCACTCGCCCACAAGTGCATTGAAAGAGTTATTGCTCTCCGAAATTCTTCATGGTGTTAAAGTTATTTTAGAAGCATTTTTTGTTAGATTTGTAGGCCATCTCTTCACATCCTGACAGCAATCAATAAATCAAATGCTCTGACAGAAAAAAATATGTTGTCTGTGGCTTTTGTGTGCATAAAAGAGCTGAGAATATGTGCGCCTTTAGCTTGCTAGATACATACATACTACATACTCCCTCAGTCTACATGCTGCTCAGTTTTTCCTCGTCCTTCTGACCCTTGACCCTGCGATCTCTCTTGATAAGCACTGCAGAGAGATTTAAGACGTCCTTCAGTCGCTTTCTATCATCATTTTCATATTACCCACAATCCCCATCCACTGCTATTTCCCCAGCGGTTATTAGGGCCAATTAGTGTCGTCCTAAGACTCATCTGAGCAGAAGTATGAAGGGTTTACAGATAAAAGTTGGAGCATACAAGGAGTTCCTTTATGCTGGAAAGTCAATCAGCAGCTTTCCTTCCTCCGTCTTCATGTCTTCATGTCTGTCTGTCTGTCTTTGTGTCTGTCACTCTTTCTCTAGCCTGCATGTCTCCTGCTGTCGTTTTATTCTGTGTGTATCAATTTCTTACCTTCTCATTATTTTTCTCACCCTCGCTGTCTCTTTCAATTCATCCCTCTCCACCTGTTTATCATCTCCTCTCTTCTCATCCTGTCAACGTTCCCCCCCCCCCCATTTCCCCTGTTGCCCCAAGACCGTGATCCTCCCCTTCATTCCAGAGCTTGTCTGACTGACAGGAGTTTATCAATCCTCCCCTGCCCCTTTCGACCTCCTCCTCATGACCATCCTGTTCCTGTTGCCACTGTACGTGGGAAAGTGAACAGGACAGATTAACTGTCAGACTGCACTGTGCGGTGCATTAGTGTATGTAGCCATACAGGTAAGTTTTACAGAGTTTGTTTACATCTCAATATTTTCTGCCACTACCCAAATGCATCCATCCATCCATTATCTATCACCGCTTATCAAGGGGGGGCTGGAGCCTATCCCAGCTGTCATTGGGCGAGAGGCGGGGTACACCCTGGACAGGTCGCCAGTTCATCACA